>JARJHM010000315.1:0-345000 GCA_033356055.1 Carex pumila
TCTATCCTTAGCAGTACCATTTCGTCAGAAAGAACGACTAATGTGATTCTACTCGTATTTAAAGAGACCTCTTTCGTATGCTTCATTAAGCAGTTGTGGAAAGAAAGTCTAAAAAGAATACCGAATATGATCCCAATTACTTTCTATTCTTAGCAGTACCTTTTCATATGCTTTGACTTGGTTGAGCAGTCAGTTCTTGAAACTGACTCTAGCTACCGTCTATCTTGTAGAGGTAGTTTTTATCGTTTCTTATAAAAACGGTAAATCTAATCTATACGTTTTTATATGATAGCAGTAAATCTGATTTACCTATATATGTGACCGAGTCACATATATTTCTTTCAGTTTGTAATGTTGACCTTGGTGAGCGTTACGGACACGTGAAAGTTGCTTGTCAGAAAAATATCTATTGTGATCCAATTCCTATCTTCCTCAAAGACCTCTTTCATATGCTTCAGTAAGCAGTCGTGGAAAGGAAGTCAAACAGAAATAATAGTGAATATGATCCCATTTCCATTTTCCTAAAAGACCTCTTTCATATGCTTCAGCAAGCAGTCGTGGAAAGGAAGTCAGAAAGAAAACAATGCCAAATGTGATCCCACATTCGTATTTTTCTTCAAATAAATTTTCTTTCACGGTTCCTTGGAAAGACGGTAAATCTAGTTTTACCAATTTTCATTTTAAAGCAGTAAATCTAATTTACTCTAAGTTGTAAATATAATTTACTTATATACGGGACCAAGTCGGGTATATAATATATCAGTTACCAATTCTTTATTTTGCAGCTATGCTTAGTTCTTATTTATACCGTTTAAAGCACATAAACAATTTATATATTTTAAAATCAGATATTCTTTTCGGTCCATAAAATAATTTGGTAACGTGACAAAGTTCCTTTTGGGCCAGTCATTATGACACGTGAAAGGGGCTCCCAGGAAAGATTGGGGTCACGAGGACCGCTTAGACTCAATCTTTCATAGACATAACCATCTCTTTCTTGTGTGGAAATGACAGCTCTTACTCAGGTACTTTATTGCTTCATCACATTCTTCGATGAACTTTACTTATCGGAAGGTTTTCGAAAAGGCGAAAAACCTACACTAAATTTTGCCATTTCAAAAGCATAGAGTAGTTTGGTAACGTGACAAAGTCCCCTTTGGGCCAGCTATCAGGACACGTAAACGAGGGTTAAATGAAAAGTCGAGACTTTTCTTGTCATTAACCTTGTCTTTTACGGGTGGAGATTAACAGCTCTTACTTGGGTAGTTTATTGCTTCATCACATTCTTAGATATACTCAAACGCAGTTGAAAATTTTGAAAACAAAAACATAAAGAAAGCATAAAATCCTATTTTATCTTTCTTGGTTGGAAAACCGATCCAAAAAATGTAAAAGTTTACATTTCACAAGAAAGCATAAAGAAAGCTTAAATCTAATTTAACTTTCTTAGTCGGTAGAACCGATCTAAGAAAATCTCATTTCTAATCAGTTTTAGACTTAAGCTCCAAATGTAAGAATTAAACTAATATGCGGTATATGCACCTAATTTGCATAAGTTATAACTTTTAGAAAATCAATCCGCGGGAGAGCCTTGTGCTCTGATACCACTGTTGGGGTTTCAGGGGGCACTAACCGGAACCTGTTTAGGCTTAAGGTGCGGAATGACCGTAAAACAAAAATTTCTACGGCCAACTTAAGCTCAGGATTAAACGGGGTATGTCAGGAAACTTTCCAAGGCGGTCCACCTTCAGTATTCCTTTGGCATCAAAACCCAATTTAATCCTTTTACAGATCTACTCCATGATTGATTTCTAAAACTTTAATCTATTTACCAATTAAATAGATTAATATAAAATATTTATACCTTGTTTCCAAATCACAGTTGGAATGCAGACCGAGCGAGAAGAGTGACATCGGGAATGACTCGTCTCGGAGCATGAGACGTCTGATGCCTCTATCGGTTATCCACCAGGACTAACCAGACAGCGGTTTATTTCTTTTGCCAGAAATACCGTAAACCGCGGAATTATGCAAAAACACTATTCACGGGGAAAAGACAAAAAATCCGTAAACACGAATTTTTGGTTGCTCAGTTTTATCAATGAGTAAAACTGACATACCGCAAAATTCAATAAAACACTATTCATCAATCCCGTAAATATACTCCACAACAACCCGCAAGATTATACGTCAACTACGTATAACTTTCTTTTCTCAACCAAAATACTATTTGGGAAAGAAACCGAGAAAGAGAGAAAAACTGATTCAATTCTACACGAAACGATACAAGTGAATTTGTGATTTTTCTCTCTACCCCTCCACCCCTATTTATAGGGTTTAGGGTCAGTTGCCAAAAGACCAAAATGCCCTCCAAGTTTGGCCTATTTACAAGATATGCCATTGAATGGATAAGGATGACATGTCATGTGGATAAGATCGATGACGTGTTATCTGGACAGAATCGATGACCTGTCATGCGGATAAGAACGAATCTGAAAAGACCCGAATGCCCTCGGTCCGAACAATTATATTCGTATAATTATTCTGAACAATTATATATATTTTTCTTGTGGTTATTGTTTTAGTAATTTATACAACGTGTCCTGCACATTTATAAATTAACCGGTTAACTTTTATACAACATGTCACACACGTTTATAAATTAACCAATGTTTTTGCTTGTTATTTTTACATAACATTTATAATTTAATTATAACATGTATAATTAATTATAACCATCTTACTATTGATCATAACCAATTTATAATCAATCACAATAATATTTTTCGATTAACTCCTATATGGTGTGACCCAATAGGATATGTGTTATGTTGGTAAATAAAGTTAAAACTGTTTTATGTTTTAACTTCTATAATCATGGATGGCGTCTGGCAACACATCATGACCATCCAATTACACAGATGATGCTGTACTGTACAATATCATGATCCAGTAAACAATTTACTTGTGTCTGTTCTTCTGTCTCATAGTTATCAGATTAGTTTCAAGGTAGATGTGTGTCATCCTTGCTAACTGAATCTTTTCTTGATCTTGAGCAGATTATCAAATATAATTACTCTTGTAATTACACCGCTAGCAGAAAATCTTACTCTATCAAGGGGCCCGGTGATGCTATAGCTCGTATAAAATACGAGAGACAAATAGTACTTTTGGTATAGTATCACTTCCTCAGCTAAGCTATACATATGGGAATGCTACCGTTATGACTGCTTTTTACAGACAGCGGTGGATAACAATCACACATACATATTTATTAGTGGGAACGATAAATACCTCATACTGTAGAACGTGACACTGAATGAAAACATAAATGACACGAACACAATTCTATTTAATGTTTCATTCGGGGTCTGTCAAATACCATGTTCCTAGAATATGTATCTATGTGATTAAAATGACATCTCGTGTCAGGTGGTTTGTAAAACTTAACCATCTTTTAATCCACATACTAACCTTATCGCGGTAATTAGTGTTCCTGCTAATTACCTTAGTCAGTGACTTTTTAAGAGTATATATCATCTATATTATGGAGTTTCACAATTTCAGTCATGAACTCGAAATGATCCATAAATTCAATAATACTCAAGGCAACAAAATGATATATAAATAAACATTCAATTCATGAACAAAGGTTTATGATAATTTATCGTATTATTGACTTCTAGATTATTACAAACTAACACATGTTACATATGAATACTTCTTGGAAGAGGTGGGATGAGAGTGATGAATCTGATTTTGAATTTTGAATTGTATAAATTATTTCGAACATGTATGAATATTTCGTAATCGTCAGTATGAATAATTCTTTAGTTAGATATGAATACATCATTGTTTTAGATATGCATACTAGTCTGTTGAGAATATTTCTTGGTCCCAATTTGGGCAGGCGTGAATATTATTAGTGTCAGATGTGAATATTGTTAGTGTCATGTGTGAATACTTCATTAGTTAGATATGAATAGTTATATATATGAATATTTCATTTGTGAGATATTGAGTACTTTATTAGTTAGATATAAATACTTCATTTGTTGGATATGCATACTTCATGTTAGATATGAATACTTCTTGGAAGAGGCGGATGAGAGAGATGAATTTGACAATTAATTTTGAATTGTATAAATTATTTCGAACATGTATGAATACTTTGTAATCGTCAGTAAAAATACTTCTCGGATGAGGTGGGGTGAGAGAGATGAATCTGACTTTGAATTTTGAATTGTATAAATTATTTCAAACATGTATGAATACTTCGTAATCGTCAGTATGTATACTTCATTTATTTAGATATTAATACTTCTTTATTTAGATATGAATAATATATAGATTCGCTGTAGTGGTCTCCAATCTTGGCAAATGTCGTTTTCAGACGATTGCGGTCCCCAATCCAGGCTGTTACAAGACGTCAGTGGTCCCCCTGGTTGTTACTGGTCCCCTCCAGCTTGTGTTTACATATGACGAATGGTTTTGATAATAAGTATGAATACTATAAATTTGTAGGTATGAATACTATACGTTTTGACTATTAATAAAATAGCATTAATCTTGCTCTTCGGTGGTAGTTAGCACGTTTTAACTATTTTTTTTGTCTTTCAGTGCGAGGGACAGATAGGGAACTGAAGTAGGGAGACTGTTAGTCGATCCCATTTATATAATCCTTGTATTTAAATATGTTGGTTTCCTATCAGGCTTGTTCAATATAGTACCGGATCCGATGACTTAATATTTTGAAATTTAGCAAGTGGATCCAATTGAGTGGCTTCAAATTTTTTTTTTTTTTTGTTAGTTTTATTGAGTATGGGTAATTTTTTTTTTTTTTTAGCTTTATTGGGTATGGATATGGGTAAGGATTTTGTTTCGTTAGCTAAACGGGTAAGGGTACAAGTAAATGCTATTTCGCACCGTTACCCTATAGGGTAATTATATAAAATATAATAATATGATAATGTTTGAGCAATAATTAGTGAGTACTTTTGTTATTTAGTGTATTATTTTTGTTTTAAGAAAAATATTAAACATATTATTTTTATTTGTATGTCTTGTTTTTTAATTAAATAATTAATTTGTCGGAAGGTATATTTTTGTTTTTGAATTCTCTTGTTTTATAAAAAATATAATTTAGTTCAAATTGATTGCACATTTATTTTTATTTTTATTTTTGTTTAGTAATATTATTGCATATGTGAGAAATAAATGAGTTTTGATTTTCTATTTGTAAAATATAATAAAACTAATTATTATAGTAGTATTATTCATTATTCACCCGCTACTGTTTCGTTAGCCGATAATTTTAACGGGTAAGGGTAGGGTAGAGTAACGTCAAATCTTAATGAGTAAGGATAGGGTATGGGTATGGGTATGAAAATGCTTCCACCCTACCCGTATCGTACCCATTGATACCTCTAATCTGACTGCTTGACTTGATACCAAATAAATTCAAAAGATTATAAATTTTGCATGTAAACGCACAACTAATGAAGTAGATCGGTTTGAATTCACCGTTTGAAGTCGATTCGATAGATTTTAGAATTGGTGTTATATAGACGAAAATGACACCGATATTATACTAGCCAGACTCATTTCTAATTGTGGCTAATTATTACTTTATTAGGATTTAGCATTTTGTAAGAGCTTTTATTTGAAAATTATGCGCACAGGACAACAAATACAACAACTGAGTTGCGCATCTGAAAATGATACATGTGGAAAATAGTCATGCTTTGGTTTGCCGTATTGATGGTTCTTTCATAGTACGGATAAGTTCTATTTGAATTTTGGAGTATGTACGTGTGTATGGACCACATTTTCCGGTTAATTCGAACTTCAATTTTAAGGATTTAAGTCGGAAACTAAGATTTTATAGCGTATTTGGTGAACGGTGGTGTGCCCCTTATGTGTCTGGAACCGGTTGAAAAATGAATGATACTTGAAAATAGAGAAAGAAATTTGTCAAGCTGTGATCAGTCACATCATGTGTATCGATCACGTGACGTGACTTGCGTGTCGTATAATGTGATCATTCATGTAACGTGATCACATTCGAGCAAAAGTTATATGTCGTATCATGTCACGTGAACCAATTACGTCATGTCACAGTATGATATTCTTTTTAGTATGCATACATTATCCAGATTTCTTTTTTAGTGTAGGTTTAGTGACACTGATTTTTATTTTCTCTAATTTATTATAATGAATGTTTGTAATTTGAATTTTTAAAGTGATGTAAGATTATTTATTTATTTTAATATTTTTAGAATTTTTCATATTTTTTATATTTTTTTTCTGAATTTTCAACAATTTGAATTAAAATATAAAACTTGCTTTTCCCATGGCTCAATTTTTTTCATATGAATCTCAATGAAGATCAATAAATGAATGAGAAAAAATAAATTACTGCTTTTTCAAAAGAAAAGCAATAGGTTCTCTTCATGTATCCTCCTTATGACTGACAAATGTGAAGAGCACTGCTCATTATATTTTCCGAAAATTTTAAAAATATCATAATTCAGAAAAAAAAAATTCAATCACTAATTTTGAAAAATTTCAATTTTGACACGGCCTCATTCCCATGTTGCGGACCCCTTCCTGGGAACCGCATCCCCTAGCTATGGCCCCAAAAAGGAGGCCTCAGCCCCTAGTAGTGACCCCTTTTTTTATTTATTTTTCTAATCAAACTTTCGCTTGCAGGAGAAGGAAAAAAGAAAAGAAAAAAAAAGGGCCGCAACTAGGGGATGCGGTCCCTTGAAAGAGGGTTTGTAGCATGGAGCGTCCATTGGTACATGATATTATTCAGCATACAAAAGAAATGCAAAATCTAGTTATTCAATTGTTTGATATTTATTTGATATTTTAAGGGAATAATCGTAGTAAATTTGTATCAATAAAAAATAAATAATTTTGTATGTGTTATAATTTCTAGAAATTAATGTTCAAGAACACCACATTTTATAACAAAAAAAATTCAATAAATAATTTTTACCATCCGATTGAATAGAATAAGGAGTCTTTGTTTTGTTTTAAGACTAATTTGTAATTTTAGTAAGAAAATATTTACAAATAAACATGAATTATCACAAAATTTATTTTATTTCTTGTCATTTAATTTGAGAAAACCTGAATAACATAGCGCCACCATTCGATCAAGTGAATATGAATCATTTCCACAAAAATATGTAAGGAGCAATTTCCTATATTTTTCTTTGGTCATTCCTCAAACTTTTTTTTTTAAGAAAAAATAAGGATCTTGTCTTTATTTGTTTTATTGATATCAAAAATAGATTTTAATGTGAAATATGTTATAGAAATTCAGTTTTTTTAAGAAAAAATAAGGATCTTGTCTTTATTTGTTTTATTGATATCAAAAATAGATTTTAATGTGAAATATGTTATAGAAATTCAGTATAGTTCAACCTAGTTGAACAGAAGGAGAATAAAACCAAAAAAATAAAAATAAAAATAAACAATAAAATGCAAACAAAAAGAGACATATAGGTTCCAAGATCTAAAATGAACTAATATAAAAACCTTCTTTTATTAGTGAAAAAAATTTCACTGATCTTGAACTTATGTAATTAGTTCAGCACTTGAATTATTCTTTGAAAATTCGAGCACAACGCTCCCTCCAACAGATAAACATAGCCAACAACAATACATCTTTTGATTTGAGGTCCCTACCTTTCTGCACAATCCATTGATGTGCTCCCTCTCCTTTCAATTTTCTTTGTCAATTCCTTATTGGTAGTTGAAATGTACCAGTAAGAATTGTGTAAATTGTTAACGAGAATGGACATTCAGAAAACAAATGTCTGATTGATTCATCGTTAGCTCTGCACATCATACACATACTTGACAGATTTCATCATCTCTTTTGCAAATTTTCAACTGTCAGTATTTTGTCATGTTAACCAAGAAAACAACTGTCATCTGTCAGACTTAAAAAAAATTAAAAATAAACATACTGACAAATGACCAAATAATTTTGGATTTGACCAAACTTGATATACAATATATTTGTTTAATAACGGATAACGCTTTACAATTTAAAATATTTTTTTAACAGTTTTACAAAAGATAGTATACGAATATACTAATGAATTAAACTAAAACTGATTTTATTCTTAAAATTTAAGTTCAACAACTCTTTTGGAAAAAAAAAGTCAAAAGTAGATCTGATGAATGATAATATATATATAAATCAGTGTGCAGATCTAGATTTCATTGCTATGGATCAAATCAGCGTAAATAAAAAGCCGAAAACCAAACAGTTGATATATTACGATTTACATGTCAAAAACGTGTATTAAAAGGACAAATTATTACAGAATCAAAAAAAAATAAATCATATATAAACACGTTGGTCATTTTGACAAAGAAAAATTATTGATAAATTTCAATCCGTGGCGGTGTTTCAAAATGCAATTTTGTTTATGCATGCCGAAGGCCACTGCATACCATATATGCGGATTTTAAAATAAAAATTCACGTGTATATATATATAGAGAGAGAGATGAACTATGGTACATTGCAATACATATATATTTTTGTACATAGAACCATAAATTACCGGATTCAAAGTCCAAATGATTGATCCAAACAGTTCATCTTGTTCTCCATATTAATATGTGCTTGGAGACCAAATTCTATATTTTTTGAAATTTTTTTACTATTTATTAAGTCACTTTGAAAATCACTGATCCAATGGTGCCTTTTGATTTTACTGTTATCGTTGGATTCGCGATTTTCAAAGTGGCTTAATAAATAGTAAAAAAATTCTAAAAAATGTAAAATTTGGTCTCCAAGCACATATTAATATGGAAAACAAGATGAATGGTTTGGATTAGTCATTTGGACTTTGAATTGGTGATTTATGGTACAATGCACAAAAATGCCTATGCATTGCAATGTACCATAGCCCATCTCTCTCTATATATATAGAGTAGAACTAGGGTGTTCTTAAGCTCACCAAAGTGTTTGGTGAGCTTAACTCCAAAACTCATCAAATCGATTTCAAATGATGAATCCAAACCGTTGGAACCCGCCTACCTTATGAGTGATGCGTCTACATGTGAAAATTTTCAACATTCAAATTAATTTAGTATAAAGTCAATTGGTCAAAATTAGAAGGTTATTAATTTAATTTTAGTGCATTCATTTTTTGAACTTTTTTTGACTGCTTGACTTTATACTAAATTAATTTGAATGTTTAAAATTTTCACATGTAGACGCATCACTCGTAAGGTAGGCGGATTTCAATGGTTCGAATTTGTCATTTGAAACATATTTGATGGGTTTTGGAGTTAAGCTTACCAAATACTTTGGTGAGCTTAAGAACACCCTAGTTGTACACTCTATATATATTCATATTCATATGTTTGAATTTATTTCCACATAACCAACAATAGTTTTTTTTACATAAATTCTAATTAAAATACAATCAAATTATCAAATTTGGACCTCATATGCGTGTTTTCAATCCGCATGTCAGCATATTCGAACCACATATGTGACTGCAAGCTCAAAATCGCATGGAAGAACCGTATGACTATTCTGAGCACTCTGAGTGCATAGGCATATGCGGTCGCATTTTAAAAGACTGATCCATGGTAGATCACACTTCTATTTTCAACGAGACTATTTTCCTTTCTTTTTTTTTTTAACTTTAGCTTGTCAGAGTAGATATAATATTTTTGTCAAAATAGAGTACAGACTACAAACTATGAACTGTGAAGGGATAGTGCGGCCATTTTTATTAATATCCCTGAAACAAATGTAAATTTTAAAAATGTCCCTGTCCCCAATTTTTTTTTATAAATGCCCTGACCGCCTGGGCCCAGGGCGGCCCAAAATACCCTGTGAGGCGCCACCCCCTGGGGCGCCCCATAGCACAAG
Source organism: Carex pumila (assembly GCA_033356055.1). Classification (NCBI taxonomy): domain Eukaryota; kingdom Viridiplantae; phylum Streptophyta; class Magnoliopsida; order Poales; family Cyperaceae; genus Carex; species Carex pumila. The sequence continues at coordinate 9,913 of JARJHM010000315.1, forward strand.
TGAGGTGCCAGCCCCCAGGGCGCCTCATGTTTTTATTTTTTATTTTTTTATTTTTAAGAGAAATCTTAGTATTTTGATTTGATTAATTTTGTGAAAAAAGTTTAGGGTTTATGTATATGCGTATGTGTATGTCAAAAAATAAAATATTATGTGTATGGCTAGTTCAACATAGTTCAACAATAAAAAGTTCAACAGTACAATTAAAAGCACAATTAAAGTTCATAACATAGTTCAAACCAAATAAATCAATTCGCATAAGCAAAATACTACAACAGCATACAATTGGGGGCTAAGGCTTACGAGTTGAGGAGCTTGCTCCGTTCTTTTCCTCAGCCCGATAGACGCACGCAGGACACTCCCACGAAGTGAGACGAGCGTCATTCAGCAGATCTGCATGCGGGTCCATGCAATTGGGATGAACAGCTTTGCCACATTTACAACAGAAGAACATATCCACCATATCTCCCTTCAGCTCACATAAGCAACAATGTCCCCATCCAGGTGGAGGGATTCTGTCCACCCAGCCTTCCATCAGCATTTTTCTAATTGATGGATCAAGAGTGCTAAAAAATTCTTCATTATTTTTGGGTGAAAACATTCTTTCCACATTCCTCATTGCGTAGGCTTCAGCCGTCCAAAAATTATTAATAAGTGCTCTTTTTGCTTCGCGTTCGGTTTTAGTTCTTTCTCTATTTTTTTCAAGTTTGGGAGCCATTATAACTAGGGTTTCAAATGACAGAAAATGATTAGGAAAGCTGATTATGTGCGTAATTAAATACTAACTGTACAGTAATCAACAGTTAGAAAATAATTAGAAAATATTTAAAAAATAATTGAAATAAATATTTTTAAAATAATTGAAATAAATATTTTTAAAATAATTAAAATAAATATTTTTAAAATAATTAAAAGAAATATTTAAAAAATAATTACAATTTTTTTTTAAAATAATTAAAAAATTAATTTAAATTACCTGTAGCTGTAGTCGCTCAGAAAATCGTCCGAAATCGCCTTCAGCTCTTTCTCCCTTCTTTCTGCCTTTGAGGTGGGAGGTAGACTGATGTTGGAGTGAGAAGAGAGAGAGGAAAAATGAATAAATAGGCATCCCTAGTGGACTGCCCATGGCCCAGGCGGTCAGGACCCTAGCAAACCGCCCCTATCACAGGCGGTCTGCTGGGAGTGTGGGTCGCAAATAAAAATTACGGTTTCAAGATAATTTCTTAGTTTGAATGTATTTACTTGAAGTGTACTGTTACGCTTTTAATTATATTGTGACGCTTTTAATTATATTGTTGAACTTTAATTGTATTATTAAACTGTGTTATAATAAACTTGCTATTTTGTTTGGTTTGAACTAAGTAATGAATTTTAATTGCGCTTTTGATTGTATTATTGAACTTTGTATTGTTGAACTATGTTTGTAACTATACTTATTTCTAAGCCTTATGAGTTGGGAGTGTGGGTCGCCAAAAAAAATTACGGTTTCAAGATAAAAAAAATACCAACATGAACATAAAATAATAAAACATAATGTCAACATAATGCGCACCAATGTAATACAGCAGTCCCATAGTCAAAATACTACAGTCAGAAATATATCACAATAAATAAAAACTCTACAATCATCATCTCCGTCTCCTTCCGGAAAGAGACAACCTAGGAGCGGCTATGCCCTTGCCATGCCTGTGCGGCTGCACGCGCCTCTGCGGACTCACATCTCGTGATGCATCCTCTCCCAGATCCTCTTCATCCTCGTCCCCCATATCCTCATCCTCGTCTCCCGTATACATGTGCTGCGTACCTGTTCTGGCTGCCCATGGATCAAATCCAGCAGCTGACTCTGCATTGGCGGGCTGTGTACGCAGCTCCCATTGATCTTGCTCCCAGCTTGCAGCATACGTGGAAGGAGGTGGTGCGCCAAATAATGCAGAGACAAAGCCATCTGTAGTCTGAGATGAACTCCCACCAGCCTCAAAGTCATGCTCCATCTCCACGCCATATCGTGGTCTGTGGGAGTCATACGCCTCTGCATCTGTATCTGCCGGGGCCAGCTCATCCATGCTGAATCTGGGATCGGCATTCCAACGAGGTGCTCCATCCTATATTAAAATAATGTTAGTTTTGCTACATACAAAGAACTCTGCAATAAATAATGGTATAATTGGCGACTGACCGTGCCAAGCTCTACTAGAACTCCGTATTTATTTTTATAAGCATCCCATCCTTGGGTATTTAATATCCAATCGTGGAACGCCCAACCTGAGTCATCAACTGCTTAATTGGAAGTTAACTGAGTTAGAACGAACAATTCAACAAAAATAAGAATATTGTGTGTGTCGTACTTTTAATTTTGAAATGTTCATACCTGCTGGAGGTGGCGGCATATCGTGACTGTAGATGGCCTCTGGTTGGTAGTTCGGATTTCGCGGTGTAGACTTTATCTCCCGCCAATTGATGTTCTCCCCAGCATCGCGCAGCATGCTAACAAGGCGGCCTTCAAAACTGCCTGTCTCCACGATTGGTGCACTGTGCTGGAGCATCTGGCATCCTATATATCGCCAAGCATCCCTTGCCATGCACATCAAGCTATGTCCAACTCCTCTCGTAGCGGCCAACAGCTGCACACAACATGATTATGCCAACGGTAAGTAATTAAAATTTGCAAATTTAAATTAAAGTATGTTTCGATTGTACTTACCGCGTGAGCATTAATCGGACCCCAAGGCATATAATTCTTGGATGTATCCATCAGTCTACGTCGCAGGGTCTCGCAATAATGGCCCGTCAGGTAGATTGACGTCATGCCCCATCTCTGGTACCATACGGCATATCTCAGATCCCCGGGACCAGCACCCAACGTGACTGTAGATGGCGGGCTCTATAAGTGCTGCTGCGGATGTCGAGCCCAGTTGTACTGCATGACGAAATGCTGGCTCCAGTCGACTTTCGACTTAGTGTGCGCCGTTCTACAAGTGCAGTTAATTAGAAAGGAGAGAAACAGTGGCAATATTAAGGTGATAATGAAATTAAGTAGATGATACTTACTTGTGGAACTTGTCGGTAGCATCCTTGCCCATCAGGGGGTGCTTTGGAATGAAAGCATCCAAGCCAAACTGTCGAGATACCTGATCAGGGTAGTGATACTCAACAATCCAGAAACAGACGATCGGTCCCCGATAATACCATAGCTGCCTCTGCTCTAATGTCAGCGGGCTCAGCCATTCACGCTGATACCATGGACGATACGGAAACCAATCGATATTCACATCTCGAAGCATCTGGAGCTGACCCCGGACATAAGAAATCCCCCTGCCCTTCTCTTCATGACCGTGATGACTGCCCCATATAGCGGCGTACGTGGGGCATCTGTCTGGGTCAGGACCTCCCCACCGGGGATGTGGCAACAGTATAACTGGTCGATTTATGGGCAGATGTGACCACGACCAATGCTGGAGCAGAAGAAGTGGTCCAGACATCTGTTTATTCTTGACCTGAAAGTTTAACTTAAAATAAAAACTGGGTGCTTCTTATCCAACCTTTAATAACAACGTATATTAATACAGACATACCAAACAAGCATGACGGAGGCCTCTGTATAAGTGGGCGAGGACGGCTCCACCCCAGTTCCATCTTGATTCTCTCTCCAGGTCCCTCAGTAGGGAGAGATACATCATCGGGACTTTCACCGTTGGAATCCTCGAACATGACAGCACTGCACAAATCCAGCACATACGCCTTAGTATACCTGCAATGTAAAATAATCGATATAAATAACTGAGATTGTTGACGAACCACTAAGTTAATTTAAAGAGTGTAATAGTACCTCCTGACTGCCTCAATGTCATCAGTATCGGGAAATATTTGATTCTGGAAGAAGTGAGCCCGGAGTGCCTTTAGAGAAATACAGTACCCGGAATAGCGGAACTCCTCCTCCTCCCCCTTCTTCTTCTTGTATTTCTTCTGCAGAGTCTTCGGATCACACCCTAACAACTCCGGTATCATCCTCTGCAACTCTGGATGGTCTGAGATGCCACCTATGGGGTTGCCATCGATACGTAAACCCCATAGGGCGCTCACATCACCGAGGGTGACTGTCATCTCCCCAGGCGGGAGATGAAATGTATGCGTCTCAGGTCGCCATCTCTCCGCTAGACCATGTATCAGAGACACATCGATCTTACTCTGCGGCATAGTGGCAAGCTGGTACAACCCGAGGTTCAAGATGTATCGCTGCATTTCTTTATGGGGAACGAACAGAATCTCAGACCTGCGGTGCCTCACCGTAAGCATGACATCATCCTGTATTTATTATCAATTTGTCAGACTCAAATCGTGTAATTTTTTTAGTAACTTAACAGAATGTCATTTTTTTTAAGTATAAAGATCACGTACCTCAAGAGATGCCAATGAGACGCGGTGCTTGACATGATGGGTCCATAGAAGAGGACTAAATGTGTCAGGATCATGCACACCATCTGGAAAATCGTCCTGAGACGACGGATCCGCTCCAGTCGGATCCTCAAAGCCCCTGCCAGTCGTATCGGCCTGAGACGATGGGCCCTCTCCAGTCGGATCCACCGAGGACGTGCCCGCTCCACTCGAATCCATAGCATCTGCACCCACTGCTGGCTCAGCTCGTACTCCCCACCATCTAACTCTAGGCATACTACATTTACCAAAAAATATTAATCAAAACATACAATTTACATAATTTTACATTTTTTGAAATTTTTTTACTATTTTTTTATATTGATTGAAAATCACTATTTCAAATGGTCCACAATTTTCAGATCAAGTGATTTTCTAAATATCTAAAAAAATCATGCAAAAATTACAAAAAAATACCATTCAGTCTCCAAACGCATATTAATAGGGAGAACAATATGAACGGTTCGGATCAACCATTATGATTTTGAAACCTCGAATATCAAGCCGTAGCACGGACCAACCTGTGATATGCATAGTACCATAGACTCACTCTATTAATTATATAATTAATATAAAAATCATTGTTAAATTTTTACTTTTTAAAATAAAAATTATTTTCAAAATTGACAAATAAATAAACTTTACAAAAAAACAAAATTATTTTTTAAACAAAAAAAATGCATGTACATGCAATTTAACAAAATTTTGGGTTTATTTTTTTTAGATTTATTGAAAATCATATACATGCAATTATTTTGGGTTTACTTTTTTTAGATTTATTGAAAATCATATACATGCAATTTAATTACATGCAATTATTTTGGGTTTACTTTTTTTAGATTTATTGAAAATCATATACATGCAATTATTTTGGGTTTACTTTTTTTAAATTTATTGAAAATCATAAACGTGCAATTTAATTACATGCAATTATTTTGGGTTTACTTTTTTTAGATTTATTGAAAATCACTGTTTTTGCATGGTCCACAATTTTGATATACATGCAATTCTTTGAAATTTTAAACTGCACAAAATATTTGCAGACCTAAATTTTAAAATTAAAAAAAATTGAGATATACATGCAATTTACTTACAATAAAAAAATATATATGTCATCTTTAAACAAATATTGATATACTTCAAAATAATTAGTTTTAGTTCAAATTATTTTGTATTGATATATACATGTTTTTCATGAACTATCACAAAAATAATTTTCAAAAAATAAATATGCATATTTTTAAATCATAAACCCTAAACCCTAAATTCTTAAACTGTTCAACTATTTGAATCATAAATTCTAATTCTAAATTAAACTGTAAACCCTAAATTTTTAAGTAATTCACAATTCACAAACATAAACCGTAAATTTAACTATAAACCCTAAATTAAAAGAAAATTCACAATTCACAACTATAAACCCTAAATTGAACCATATGACATTCAAACAATTTTATCATAAATCATAATCCTAAATTCGAGCAATTGAACCAATTCAAGCAATCAAGCAATTCAACCATCTAATTCAACCATCCAATTCAAGCATGTCATTGCCACAATTCAAGGATCCAATCCAACCAATTCGACCAATTCAATCAATTCAACTAATTACTCACATTTAACCCTAAACATCGAATCGAACCAAACCGAATCACATTACACCATTTAATCACATTTAACCCAAACCCTAAACCCTAATCGAATAAAAAAAAGATAACTCACTTGTTCGATCGAGAGAGAAACGAATCGAGGCGCGAGGCAGTGACGAGCGTGGTGCGAGGCAGCAACGGTCAACCGGCAGGGCTTCCTTCTTTTTTTTTCTTTTTTTTTTGGGTTTTCTTGGTGCTGGGTGAAGGCAGAGAGGAGGGGGAAGAAGGGGCTCACGGGTTTATTTAACTGGGCAGTGGGGCGCCAGTCTCTGTGGCGCCTCACTGGTGGTATGGGCCGTCACAGCCTGTGACGCCTCACAGGGTTTTTGGGCCCTCCTGGGTCCAAGCAGTCAGGGCATTTATAAAAAAAATGAAGAACAGAGACATTTTTAAAATTTAAATTTGTTTAAGAGATATTAATAAAAATGGCCGGGATAGTGCGACACAGGCACCAAAACAATATTTCACAAGCAAATTTATACACCTAAGGTAACTCAAATTTTATTTTAGATCAAGACTGTCCGATCTGCTTTGACACGAATATTAAAGAGATCCTTGTATTCCTCCTCGGCCTGGATTGCCTCCAATTCTGATCAGACCGTTCTGAATTTAAACTCAAAATTTAAGTTACCTCAGAGAATCAGGACTCCTTTAAATGGGCACAGAATTGGAAGCCAAATATCTAACAATTAAAAAATGGGAAGGAAGAATATTCTAAAATATTTACATTGTTTGACCGAAACACTCCCCCCCTTTTATTGCCGTCCTCCTCTCCTCCTCTCTTCATTCCAAGCTCCCTGGAACGCTCGCCAGGGTATAGAAGAACAACCCCACACACTAGAGAGAAACCGATTCAGACGCAATCTATCGCAACTTGCTGCGACCGACGCGCTCTGTTGCAAGAGAGGAGTGGGAGAAGGAGAGAGTGACGATAAGGCGGGTACTGCGACGCGAGTTGTTGCGATGGAGAGCTTCATGAAGGGGATCCGTGGTGACGTGCCAAGCGTACTGGATATGGATCCGACGCACACCGTTGGCGGAGGTGTTGAGGATTTCTACGGCGAGGATCGTGCCACTGAGGATCAACTGGTCACTCCCTGGACCATCTCTGTCGCTAGGTCCCGCCTCTTTCTATATTAATTTTCTTTGTTTGTACTTTCAAATCCTGTTTGGCAGCTAGTTGATCCGAGCAAGATAGGTTGCTTCCTATTGTCACGATTATATATATATATATTTTTTATATTTTGGGAATTGTTGTATAATTTGCACGTCAAATTATGAAAACACGTTCCAGACTTATGTTTTTTAAAAAAAAAAAAAAAAAATCTAGTGAGTTTATTCTTCATATTTTTGAACTTGGAAGTGATTTCACTGATGAATAGATACTCTCAACTCCGGTTGTTGGCTGTTTTCTTGTCTATTTTTGATCAATCACGTGTATTATGTCGGGTAGATCCCTTTTTATCTAGATCTAACACAAGGTGAATAAAATTATCTGTTAAGTTTGTTTATTTATCTGAAAGAGACAGTTTCGTTTCCTTTGTCCTGCCTGTCTATTCCCATATGGCTTATTGTTCTCTAGTCAAAATCCGTGTTTACTAATTCACAAGTTGGTTTTACTTCTTTAGATTTTATTCATTTTATTCTGATCTCTACAATTTTCAGGTTAATTCCAATTTTTGTTTTCCACTATAATTTTGGAACTTCCCTTAATATATTTCCAGGAGTTACCAAATACAGTAATGTTCTACTATCCAGTTTTAGTAAAATTAGCAAAAATAATGTGTTCATACAGTCAAACTGTTATAGTGAAATTTACTGCTTTATTGGAGTAGATTTGTTATTGTAGAACATTAAAGGAAAATACATTAAGAAAGTTTTAGCTTAAATCACCGAACTTTGGGTTTATACGTGCTGTTTCTTGTTGTTAAACGTATTTGCAAGTGAGAATTTGACGGAACTATAGATATAATCTCTAGTTTGATCTAATGTACCAAATTCGAAGTAATGGAAAATTGTGTTATAAATTATGAAAAGAAACAATATTTTCAATTTCTCATTGAACGGTTGCTAACTGTCACTCATGGCAAAGAAATTTATACAGGGTTGATATGTCCCTTTGGGGTTGATGGGGGGAAGAAAATATTCACCTTCTCATTATTGCAGGGGTGCTCCTTTCTTTGCAAAATGTTTTCAGTTCATTTTTATTATTTATTTCTTTCCTTTTCCAGCACATAAATTTCCCACAAAAGAAGTATTTTTTTACAAACTCTATTTAGCAACTCCTACTCTTTATTGAGGAATTATGTTTTTATTCTTCAACCTGAAGTATATCACATCTTTATTATTTAAATTATTGGTACAGAAGCAAGCACACTTGTTTGTTCTTTAGTTTTCTTTGTTAAGTGCAATAAGGGGCTTGCTTTATTAGATAACCTTGTAAATTGCCTCCGAGATTAATCTCATCATTACATCAAATTCTTCCCTTTTTCTCACCTCAGCGGCCACACTTTATTGCGGGACAAGCGCCACAACAAAGGGCTTGGCTTCACTGAGACCGAGAGAGATGCCCACTATTTGCGTGGCCTTCTACCTCCTGCTATTATCTCACAAGAGCTTCAGGTATATGGCACATCATTTACATATTTGTTTCCATCATAGTTAAATGTATGTATGTATGCATTTCTTGATATGTCACATTTTTTATATCGGAAGCGCTTGAGATTTGTATTATCACTTATGTTATATGATTGTAAGATATAACAGATTTATATCCTTTTCTGGAATTATATGCATTTCTGATACATTTTATATCCCATTTTAATTAATCAGATGTTCTGGGGGATGGTGGGGGTGATATTTTGTGGGCGACTATATCAGATCTATCTTGACTGAAAAATCTGAAACATTCTACATGGAATGAGTGTTTTGATTCTTATCTCTAACCTGTATTATTTCAGGAGAGGAAAATGATGAAGAATTTGCGTTCGTATGATGTTCCACTTCAACGCTATATGGCCATGATGGACCTTCAGGTGAAATATATACTTTTTCAACAGCTTGACTTCTACATTGGTTAAACTATTTTTTGATTGACTGTGTTAATTTTTTCTTTATAAATTGGCTGCCGTTTATTATTAACCTGAAACTTTTCTTGCAAAACATGTTATTCTTTTCTGCAAGTTATTTGCAAGTAGTGTTAAACTATTATGCAAGTGTTATGTTATAGATGATCTGGCCATATTTACAGCAAGTTAATTCAACCAAACACAGTTTCATTAAAAAAGCAGTGGTAACTGTTGACAAATTGAAGAATAATGTTTTGTTTCTTCTGTTTCACCTCTCCAGTAAAAGATAGGGATTGTTAGGGGGTGGATTGTCGGCATTAGATTTTGTGCTATAAAATATGAATAGCATAATACTTGTTGATGGTCTGTTGAGTTCCTCCTATCCTTTATGATTTTATTAAAGATTTGATCATACACTTTGGATTTGTAGGAGAGAAATGAGAGACTGTTTTACAAGATACTAATTGACAATGTCGAGGAGCTGCTCCCAGTTGTGTACACTCCCACTGTTGGGGAGGCTTGTCAGAAATACGGGTCCATCTTCAGGCGCCCCCAGGGGCTTTATATCAGCCTTAAGGAGAAGTAGGATATTCTCTCTATGTATACTAAAATTAGAGTTGATTGGTGTTATGCAAATTAGTAATGTACAATATAGCGAAAACCTCTACGAAAAAGTATATTTCATATTGGAAGTAAAAAGCTGATACTTGTAGGCCAATTTAGGTGTATTGTTATATTAATTAATTTGTAAGCATAAATGGTGTTTTTTTAATTTTCTTCCTTTTTGGGAAAGAGTAACAATTAGGTAGACTCATTGTAATTGGAAAACCCATAATATTGCGAACCCAACATAAATAAGCTGGTACAAGAAAAAACATGTACTGAACCCATATTATTCCAAACCCATATAATTGTAGGGGCAAGATTTTAGAGGTGCTGAGGAACTGGCCTGAGAGGGGTATCCAGGTCATTGTTGTCACAGATGGAGAGAGAATCTTGGGACTTGGCGATCTTGGTTGCCAGGTCAGATTTTGATCATCTGAATACTTTACTCTTTGCTGCTTTTGATTATGTAGTTCATCAATAACATTGTTCACTATCTACTCTTAATTAATCCTATTATAAACATTGTTGACAACCATAACAATATTAAAAGTAATGATAGTAGAAATAATTATCATTTAAAGGTGAAGTGGCAGCATATAAATGTAGCTTTCTATTGTATTATTCTTAAGAGTGTAAGATATAGGACTTCTATACACTGATTTGCACTAGACTAATTCAATGTTGTTAATTTTTTTTTTTTTAATGCAGGGAATGGGTATACCTGTTGGGAAGCTCTCTCTATACACTGCACTTGGTGGGGTCCGCCCATCTGCTGTAAGAGTCTCGGCATTACTTACTTTTCATTTTGGTTGAAGTAAGAGATGATTACTGGTCTTTTTACCAGAATTTGATGTCATATTCCCCAAATTTTGTCCTCATCTGGAAAAATCCTTATTCCACAGAAAAAAAGAATAACATATGGTAGAAACTGATACTACTAATTAGAGTGTGATTTATTCTAGAATTTTTGCTAAATTCTTAAGTTCTGTTATAGTGCTTGCCTATCACACTTGATGTGGGGACAAACAATGAGACACTACTAAATGATGAGTTTTACATTGGCTTGAAACAAAAGAGACCCAGAGGCCAGGTAAGATGCATGCTACTCTGACCATTCTTTTTCTTTTTCTATATTCGTTAAAATGCATTTATATTTATAACTTATTTTTCTTTTTCTTGCCTTTTCTGTAATAGGAATATGCTGATTTTCTTCAAGAGTTTATGTCTGCTGTCAAGCAGAGCTATGGTGAAAAAGTGCTGATTCAGGTCAGAGACATACTAGACTTATTTACAGCTAACTAAAATAATCTGATCTTATTAGCATTTATTTATTGCAAGCTTTTAACTTCTCTTAATTGAATCAGTTTGAAGACTTTGCAAACCACAATGCCTTCGACCTTCTTGCAAAATATGGCACGACCCATCTGGTCTTTAACGATGATATTCAGGTATGAATTTTGAAGTGCACTTTGATTGTTGGTTTGTTTAAGGTTGTTTTTTTACTTACCTGTACCATCTGTGTATTGATTTTTCAGGGCACAGCTTCTGTGGTGCTAGCTGGATTGATCTCAGCTCTGAAATTGGTTGGTGGGACCCTAGCTGATCACACTTTCATGTTCCTTGGTGCTGGTGAGGTAAATTTACAAATAGTGAAAAGAGGGGCTCTTCTGTTATTTTTTTTTAAAATTGGAGTTATTTCTGTTAATTTTGCTTTATTTACTTTGTTTTTGTTTGTCTAGGCTGGGACGGGTATTGCAGAGCTCATAGCTCTTGAGATTTCTAGGCAGGTAATGTTTAAATCCTAGGTCTTTTTTACACATTTCATGAATGTTTTTCTATTTTGAACCTTCTTTGAGGTAATGAATTATTATTGCTCTGCAGACAAAGGCTCCAGTGGAGGAGACGAGAAAGAAACTCTGGCTTGTTGATTCGAAGGTCTGTTGTCACTTGCAGATCCTTTTATATTCATTTTTAGTTTTCTTTTTTCTACATTCTTAACAAATAACAAATAACAAATAACAATAATAATCTCTGTAGGGACTGGTTGTAAGTTCACGCATGGAATCACTACAACACTTCAAGAAACCATGGGCCCACAATCACGACCCTCTCAAGAGTCTCTTGGAAGCAGTGAAGGTAAACCACTCAAGTCTATTTATGTTTTGTCATGCACTGGTATTGGGTACTGTTACCTGTACACTGAAATATTTTGCAACTCTATCTAGCTTAATTGGCCTTTGAAAAACAAAATTGCAGTTATGCATGAAAGTTTTTTCTTTTGAACAAAAGGTGCCACAGTGCCACTATGCACCACCCATTTTTCTTCGATCAAAAAAAAGTATTACACTGATACCATATCACACAAATTAGAAAAACCCCACCAAAGCTTAAATTAACAGTAGTATCAATTTAAAGATCAAATATAGTGTCTTGAATTATTACAAGATTGTTTGTAATATTTATTGTTATTCTATTTCTTGCATAGGCCATCAAGCCAACAATTTTGATAGGAACATCAGGTGTGGGCCAGACTTTCACACAAGAGGTGGTTGAAGCTATGTCCTCCTTCAATGAGGTAATTGATCCTCTTAAAATTGTTCCTCTTAATTCTACTTGATAAAAACCTTCAAAAAAAATTCTACTTGATAAAAGATATGAACACAAAAATTGAAAGCTAATATTCTCTTTATGAAAAATTTAGAAACCTCTCATTCTTGCTCTCTCAAATCCAACCTCTCAAGCTGAGTGCACTGCTGAGCAAGCTTACACTTGGAGCAAGGCAAGGAATTTCTCTCTTAACATCTGTTTGTTTTCAATATTCAGTATTACTTTCTCTGCCTCCACCACCCACTTTAAATTACGTGTAGATAGGCCAAAGATATTTTTAAATAAATTTTTGCATCAAAACTTGTTAAACAGGGCAAAGCTATATTTGCTAGTGGAAGCCCCTTTGATCCATTTGAGTATGAAGGCAAGACATTTATTCCTGGTCAGGTATGTAAAAAATTAAGATGTGTTGTTATTATCATTAAATTTTTTTTAGTGAGATAATTCATAGTTAAAATATCATACAAAATGTTCTTCTTTTAATAATAGGCAAACAATGCATATGTCTTCCCTGGCTTTGGGCTTGGTGTGATCATGTGTGGAGCCATCCGTGTGCATGATGACATGCTCCTCGCAGCTTGTAAGTGAAAATTTACAAAAAGAGTATGCTCAACCAATTGTACTATATGGTTTAGGAAGAAATTTCTTTTCTATATTCAAATGTAGCATCATTAGATATATATCAGCTAGATACTATAAAAATAAATTAATCTGTGAGAAAATAAATCAAAATCAAAATACCATGAGGAAAAGTATAAACATGGAATAATTGAATGCGTGAGAGAACATGGGTTTAAGTTTCTTTTAATGAATTTGTGAGAAAAAAAATCGAATTACCACGAGGGAAAAAAAGGTATAAAGAAGTGTAAACATGGAATAATGAAATGCATTATCAGAAAACAAAGATGTATGAGAGAACATGGGTTTAAGTTTCTTTTATTTTTACTGTTGGAATACAGCTGAAGCACTGGCAAAACAAGTTTCTGAAGAGAACTATGCGCAAGGACTAATTTACCCTCCTTTCACCAACATCCGCAAGATCTCTGCTCAAATTGCAGCCAATGTGGCTGCCAAGGCATATGAACTCGGTAATGTTTCTTCCTCCCATATAATTTTGAACATATGTACACTTACCCTTTTTTTTTTCAATGATGGATTGTTGTTTGGTGTTGTACCTTTCTGCCTAGACAATTTCATTTGCTTGCTTTTCCTAGTAACCCACCTCTATCTGCATTGCTCTATTTCACTTCCTTTTAATTCTGAAACTTCTTTTCATTGGAACACATAGGTTTGGCTAGCCGTAGGCCCCGCCCAGATGATCTGGTGAAGTATGCTGAGAGCTGCATGTACACACCTGTCTACCGCAACTACCGATAAATGAGTCCCTTTTCTTTTACTGTTCCAGAAATTACTACAAGAAAATAAGGCATTATCCAGCCATTGTAATTGTTCTCTCTCTGGCTTTTTTTTTTCTTATGACCCTTTGTTTTGTTTGTATGTTGTGCTCAAAGACAATCTTTGTAATTGGCAAGGCCAGTAGAAGTACATCACAAGTTTATATTGTTTATATTAATAGGCTTCAATATTACAGCTAGCGTTTATGATTTAACTTGCGTTATGAGCACGTTCTGCTGGAAAATTTTTACACGTTAACGTTGTAGATAGAAATTAATCATTTCTGATGATTTCTAATTGTTTTTAATTAAAATAACAGATTTATTGTACATCAAGTTTGAATGGAGATGCTGAAAAACTATCGTAGGTCATGTTTGGTTGTGGAGTAAGATCCGGTGTAAACCTCTTATTTCATGTATAAATATTCCATGTTTAAAGAATCAAACGAGGAGTAAAATAAGAGAAGATAGAGTAAGAGATGAATTAATTCGGAGTAAGTTATTCTATTTTTCTAAGTGTATTAATTTACTTCACACTTTACTGAGGAGCCCATTATCATAGATTTGAATTCATTTTCTAATGTCTTATTCCATGTGGATTAATTTAAGTCATATTATAAACTATCAAGCAAGATGTAAAATATGAGTAAGATAGAATAAGCAATTTAATTTTTATTAACTTTATTTCACAATCAAACATGACCATAATCTTTGGAGGAAAGAAATAACACCTCAATGTCCCAATAAAGAGTCAGTCCATAAAAGATGAGTGTCATAATGTCTTTAAATAATTTCCAAGTGTAGTTTCTCGTTTGATAGATTTCGTGATCTGTAGTGCATAATTAATTACTTATTTTGAATAATGCTTTTAAAAACATCAAATAAATGTATCATAAAAAAAATGAATAATTATATTCATCTCTACACTCTTATTTCTCATCTATCTCTGTATCTACAATTTAGAAATATTGTACTATGACCTCCATTTATTATTTAAACAATTCTAAAATTAGAGAGTCCATCTTAAATAAGAAAGATGATAATTATTTAGAGGTTGTATCGGTCCTCACTAATTATTTAAACACTTCTAAAATTAGAGATTGTACTATGGTCCTCACTAATTATTTATCCATACGAAAAAATATTCACGATAAACTTATACGAAGTGATTATTGAAGTAATTTTTACATAGATATAAATACTATAGTGTATATGTATAAATACTTCCATTCTTAAAGATAAATGTTTCCGTGCATCAAATATTAATACTTTAGAAAAAAAAAATCAGTGCTGAAGTTTTTATGACCCTCCCATATAGCTATGAAAATTAATGCATGGATAAATGCAGGAATAGAAGTACAGAGATAATTATCAAAATCGTAAAAATAATATATGAGTCGTGAAGCTGGATTGGAGAGCATCTTGGGCGAGGAGTTGCTGAGTCATTTGGACAGATCAACATAATTCGCTGATGTGTTGCATCGTCAGTGAATAGAACAATATAGTTAACCATTTCTTGTAATTCTTGATCCTATAGTTTCGTCTATATATAGGGAGATCTGTGGGGTTCAGTTTGTCAATTGTGAAGTAATTTCTGAGTTCCACCTCAAACTTGGCGTGGTGCCATTATTGTATCTTTGAGTTCTGATTATAAAATTGAGTTTAGTCCTTTGTACTTTGTTTGATTCTCGCATCCTGTGATTGCATTGAGATGAAGGGTGTGACAAGTCATAACTGAAAGTTCATATTATGCATACTCTTCATTGAAAATAACAAAACTAAAAATTGAGTTAAATGATGCATATAAAGGGAAATCGGATATGATACATTTATATTAAATAATCGATCTCGTACAAGAAGCAACAAGGATTTATTTCGTTTGGAAAAAAAAATAAAATAGAGCTAAAGCCTTTTCTCTATTTTATCCTTGATAATTTCCCCTCCATCTGCATTTCTATTGAACTGCAAAGGAATGGGTTCACCCCCAATCAATAATAAAACAAAAAAAAATAAAATTCGCATCCCATTATCAAAATTGCGTATAAACGGTTTCCATTTTCGAACTTTGCTGTCCTCTAATTATTACTAGATCCCCATGAAAGAAATTGCAATTGAGACCATGACATTTTCTGAGTTTTGTCAAACAAGTGGGAAATTCTTTAGTAAGTTTTTCAAATTGAGCGGCCCGCTTAGTAACAAGGCCCAACATGGACTTGGCCCCATAATCTCTCGATCCGATCTCTGAGATGCTCGATACTGATCCGACGGTCATATCGTACTATTCCAGGTCTTCAAACGATCTCCCAGATTTCACCGCGAAGCTTTAAGTTGATTTGTGAAAAATTCTCTGTTCAAATTTCAAATCTATTCTGCACGAATCTGAAAGCACTCAGCCCCAATATCTCAAACTACGGACTCGTTTCCGGCGCCGTCTCGTAGTAGTCTTTCTCTCCCGAAAACCCAAAACCCTACAAGGCTACAACCATTCGAGCTTTGCCTCTTTTAACTGGAGTACTATAGCTTCATCCATGGTTAAAGAGACGAACCCCAATCGGGATCAGAACACGATACAGTCCACCTCTTTCTCGCCAGACGGTCGATACTTCGCCGCTCTCTCTCCGGAATCGACCTTAAAGGTGGGAGCTTCTTTTTGTTCCACAATTTGTCCAAATTTAGGTTTACTTTCATGGCAAGTTGTCAAATTTGATAAGTATTCTTTAATTTAAGGTATGGGATACAAGCTCTGGAGAAATCGTGGCTGATTGGACGGATACCGAGTCAGCTGCCGTCTACTCTTGCATTGCGTGCTCCAATGGAATAAAGAAGGTACCTGTAATGATATTTTCTTCTCCCTGTAAACTGTCGATGAACTTCAATTCTGATTTAAAGGTTAATTTATTCTCAGCGTAAGAAGGAAAAATTTCTTCTGGTTGCTTTGGGTACTGCTACTGGAGATGTTTTAGCTGTCAATGTTTTTGCGAGCAAAAAGATATGGACTAATAGCAGCTTCCATTCTGGGTATGTCAAGTTCTTAATATCAAACCTTTTGTTATGCTAATTACCTGTAACCTAATTATTGTGTTGTTATCTTAGTCACCAAATGTTATCATTTTAAATAAAATGTGATCACTTTTTATCTATGTTTTCCCTACTTCAAGTTTCTAAAGTGCTGAAAGACAATTGTTGCAATAACAATACAAGAGAAGAAATTTATCACTTTGGCTAACTATATCTCTTTTTTTTTTTATTTTTTTTTGGAATTTTATGCTGCATCTCCAGTAGATTTCTTAATCTTCGATTTCTTTTTGCTGGCAATTCAGGTGATTAACTTATTTGTTGGTTTGTACTTCTCTGTTTATTTAGCAAGGTTGTTTCTCTGCATTTCTCCAAAAATGGCAATCTAATTTACACAGCTGGTGCTGATGGGGTTATGTATGCGCTTCATTCTGAAACCGGTGAGGCCAAGAGCAAATTTAAGGCCTCCAAAAAGCGAATCAACTCTCTTTCCATATCACATGGTAAGCAAAGTTATATTAGAGGGGTCTATGTCCAGCCAAATTGTACGTTTGCTATCAAGTTGAACCCTAGGTGATGTAAGTTTTGACCATTGTTGCAAAATAGCACCCTATAACAACACTTATTTACTTGGACTTCAATTGATTATACAAACATTCTCCTCCATGATATTTGCACAAACCATTGCATATGTATCTTCATATTTGTTCTCATCAAACATGTCATGAGTTGGGTTTTTGAGAATAAGAAAGAATAAGAAGAATTAGCTGAGAAAATATTTAATAACGAGTAAATTTCCATTGTTATTGGGCCCAACATCTTATCGTGATGGTTACGAATTTGTTTGGATTATGAATTGGATATAAAAGTAGTCAAGTTTTGTTTTTTAAAAGCCAGTCAATGCTAATTTTGTTGTGGCCTTTGCAAACATCATAATGCATGGGTCTTTATTGTATAACACTATAGCATGGTATCTTTAGTAAAAGTCCATTCTTATAAAACAGATTTGTTTCTAATTTTTAATTCAAATGCTTTCAGATGAGAGATTTGTTGGTGTAGCAAGTAAGATTTCGCAAATTATTGGTCTAGAAAGCAACACTGAGCTTGGCAAGATTCCTTCTGATCATGTATGTTTATTTATATTTTCAAACAAATTTTTACATATACCATGTAATATATTAGTAGGTTGCCTTAAAGGTTAAAACAAATTCAAGTACCCTAAATATGCAATAGATGTCATCTGTCGCTCTGATGTTCTAATTCCATCAAAAAAGATGGCCAAATAAGCCTTTGTTCCTTGAAGTTTTTCTTATAAAATTATGGAGAAATGAGGGGCTTTACTTAGTTTTGATGATTTCCAAAGAGGTGGTAGGCAAGATCTACCTTAGTGTGCTTGGCAAGTGATGTAGTGGTGATTCAAGTGTGTGGCACTTTAAGGCATTAAATGGCAGCACTTTATGGTGCTTTAAGGTGGAATGAAGTTAATGTAGCTACATTGGTGCATTAAACTTAAAGCACCTAATCTCCAACTTTCGACACCTTTTACCCTTCTTCACTTATTAACGTAGTACATGAGGACAATTTGGCCTTTTTATTCAATACTACTGGATATATATTTACTCCATTACTACAAAACACTCCTACTACAGTGATTTACTATTTTCACTTTTACTTCACTTTGCCAAACACATGAAATTTTCCTTTGTAATTCAGAACTTAACATAGAAAATTTCAATTGTATCAGGGGCATGCACAACTCATTTCTCTGTCAGATAAGAATGCATTTTGTTCCTATGGCAGTGGAGAAATCCATGTTTACAACTTTGACCCTGAAAATAAAACTATTAAAATCAACACGACACTTCAAATGAAGAACACACCAACTATGCTCGAATGCAACAGTAATTTGGTGCTGTCAGTCTCAGACAAAGGGATTGTATATGTCTGGAATATAGAGCAAGATGCAGGGGTTGGGTCTATGCCCTCAACAATCAAGATCAAATCAGAAAAAAGGAAGACGAAAGGCAGTGCTGAGGTTATTTCTGCAAAAATTACCGAATTAGAAGAAGAAAGTAATTTTTTTTGTGTTCTTGTTGCTTACTCGACAAAAGATGGTTTGAAATTTCGAAGTGTTGAACTAAAAGATTGGGGAAGTGAAATAGTTATCAGACCTGATGGAGAAGTCATTAAAACTGGTATAGAAGTTTTTTCAGCAGCCTTTTCTTATTCTTTTTTTGTAAGGACAACTTGTTTTTGTCCTGAAACATTTGGATTCTGGTAGTAGAAATTATTACATTTGTGATTCAGCAACAGTTTTACCAGTACTTTAATACTGATTGTCTAATACAGGCAGGTTAATATTAATTGTTATGTACTAAAAACCTGGTGGTAAAATAGTTATATTGTTGCTTGTGCTTCATTGTTCCTGTAGTTGCTTACCTCTTTTGAAAATTAAGTCGAACACCAAGAAAATATGCACAACTGAAAAGTTTCACAATTTTCTATCTAGTGTTTGAATTTGTCATTAACTATTTAGTTGGTGTACTTTCTCTAGGGGCTGATGGTGAGATGGGGAAAATTGATTCTCAGAAAGAAAAAGTAAAGAAGAGAGCTGCACCAGATTCTAATTCAGAAAACGAAGAGACAGTTGGTAAGGTCCCTTGAGACCAATACATGCAAATACCTCCTAGTCTTTACAGTTTGCAATATCCATTCTTACTGATTTCAATTATATTTTATGTTGCTTTTTTTGTTTTTTCTTTTCTTGTTGTTTAATTGATTAATTGATGCTATTCGGGGCTTAGTGTTTGTGTAAACCATCAGGTTACTGCCAGACAGGTGCTAAAGAAATACCCAAAATTTATTCTATATTTATTGGAGTGAGGCTATGGTACTATGCATAGTGTGGATTGATCTGTGCTATGGATCGATATCTCTGTTTTTAAAGTCCAAAGAGTTGATCTGACCCATTGAACATGATCTCCATATGAAAATGTACTTGTAGATCAAATTTTTCATTTTTTAGAATATTTTTACTATTTTTTATTTAGGTAGAAAATCACTTTATCTAAAAATTCTAGACCATTCAAAAGTAGTGATTTTCTACCAATCTGGAAAAAATAGTAAATAAATTATAAAAGATGTAAAATTTAGTCTGCAAGTACATTTCATATGGAGATCATGTTGAACGGTTTAGATCGACTGTTTGAACTTTGAAAACGGAGATATTGATCCATAGTACGGACCAATCTGAGCTATGCATAATACCATAGCATCACTCTTATTCTATATCTGTTATTGAACATCTGTTCGAATTCCACTGTAGCTGGTACTCAAAATTTTTGCCTCGGAAGATACTATTTTTATTATTAACATTTGTTCTTATTCTTTTACAGAGAAAGTCCATGAATCTGATGTGGAGTTTAATTCTGACGACCCAACCATGGCAGAGAAGCTTGCAAACCTTGACTTGGCCGTTGGACAAAAAGAAAAAGAAAAAGAAGAAAGAGATAAAAGCCTAACAGCTTCATTTGCAAACCCGCCTAGTGCTGATTCAGTGCACGTTTTGATTAGACAAGCCTTACATGCTGATGATCAGTCTTTATTATTGGATTGTGTATACACCAGAGATGAGAAGGTATGATATATTTCGCTGTTACTTCGATTTATCGTAATTTTGAAGTGATGATTTTTCCTGACCACTTGACCAGAAAAAATGCATGTCAAGTTGCACATGTTGTACTCTTTTTATTATTTCATCATCATAAATTACGGCATTCAGATACCTTGATTGGTTACATCTGATATGTGATGTCATACAAACAATCCATGCGAGTAATATTCCTTCTATGCATGCAGCATTTGATACCTTTTTGTGCTATTTGTGCATTTACTTTTTGTAATAATTATTGGTACCTATTTCTGAATTAAGAAATAAAAATTTTGTAGACATTTTATACTGGTGAAGTACTGGTTGGTTCAGGATAATCTGAATTAACACCTTGTTTGGATGGAGAGTAGGGGAGGGAGGGAATGGAAAGGAACAAAAAGTTTCCGTTGAATCGTGTTTGGTTGATAAAATAATGTTGAAGGTGAAGGGTACAGAAGGTGAAAGGTTTAACCTTGTATCATTATAATTAATAGAATCAGTTTCCCTCCCAAATTGGGGTGTAACGGATGGAAAGAAATTTTGTTAAAATTTTTTAGAAAAAATGACACAAATAGCCAATCTTATATCTTACATATATAATTGTCATACAAGATTTTTTCCTCAAATCTACAACAGTCACCGAATTTCTCATTAACCTCATAAATTTTAATCAACCAAACAAGATATAAGATGGAAATAAAAGTTAAATTTATTTTCTCTCATTAATCATTCAAATACGAAGAGGTTAAATATGTTAATCTTTCTTTCTATTCCATTCCGTTCCCTTCTATTCTTTACCTCCTATTACTTCCTCTACTCTTCATCCAAACAGGGTGTAAGGATTTAAGGCGTGATATTCCTTTCTAAACTATTGATCTGATGGTTAATGACAGGTTATTGCGAAATCAATTTCGCTCCTAACACCGGCTGATGTAATGAAGCTGATGAAATTCTTTGTGCTCATTATCCAATCTAGGTATCAATATTACAATAATATGTTATCATTTTTGCAACTTTTTTTCCGAGTGTGAGTGAAGGATAGGTTGATCAATTTAGGCTGAACTGAGTCTAAATTCTTGAACTATTGCACAATTTGTGGTTAATGTAGCCATAATTGTATTGTATTCAGGCTTAATTGCCAATTGATACTTCTTCAAGGATTAGATGAGGCTCAACTGCAAAATTTAGGATTGATTATGTTCTTTTGGGTTCATTGACATCATATGTTTTGCATCTTAGGGGAGCGATTGTGGCGTGTGTAATTCCATGGCTGAGATGCTTGATTAGTATAAAGGCTAGCAGTATCGTATCTCATGATTCATCTCTTAGTCTTCTCAACTCTTTATATCAGGTACTTTATACCAAACATCAGCATTATTTGTAATGTTTTTTTCTAATTCAGATTTGTGGTTTAATATTTAAAGGTGGCTTGGTTGATGCGGACAATATAGTTTGTGTAGAGCTTAAAGACATGAACATTTTATATAATATTTTGAAAACAGGTAGCAATTTTTATTATATTTAGCTTATTTTATTTGTTCTGTAGCTGATAGATTCAAGGGTCTTGACATTTGGTTCAGCACTGAAGTTATCTACTTGCATAGATTATCATTTTAGTGGGGTATGCTTCTGCATTCATTAAATTCAGAATAATTTTCTGCTCAAAATTTCTTTTTATGCCTGTTCGTTGTTGTTTAATTATGTACTAATAAGATCATATGATGGTGTTGAATTTATTCTTAGATTGATGAAGATGAGGTTGAAGAGGAGGCCCCGCCAGTAATTTATGAGGATAGGGATTCTGACGAGGAGGATGAGGCTTCTGATGAAGATGCCATGGAAACAGATGAAGAGGAGCCTGGAAATGTCATAGATGCCCCTCAGTTCTCTGATGGAAGTGAGGTCATGAGTGACTGAGGAGTTCTTGTACTCATCATTTAATATTTACATGATGAGCTAAGTTTAAATGGGGATTTATAAGATCTATTCCCTAGGTTCCGATATGTTATTGGCCCCCTGGTAAAATCCATATTCCTCTAGTTTGTGTATTGTTATCTGTTTTTGGACTTAGCAGGTAAAGCAATTTTGACATTTATCATTCAACGGTTTAACCCAAGAACGATGAAGAGATGTTGATTTATTCTTTCTAGCAGGTTAATCCGCATGCTGCATGTACTATTTAGAACGTTGCGTATGGTTGGTTTGTTTGTTTGTTTTTTTTTTTTTTTTGTAGAATATTATTGTGCGAAATAGAATGGACTTTGGAGATTGTGTACTCCAGTGATTATATGAATTGAGATAATGACTCTTAACTGATTTAAAATAACTGATGAGAAATATACATTCGGTGTTTAAATGCATTTAATAGTATATAGCTTAATTTTTTATTTACAAATAATAATTGATAACCTTACACTTCCTAAAAAAAGCATGATATAGATAACAACATTTAACATGAATAATGCATATCATAATTTAGTATCAGTCCGTATATATGAATTCATTGTTCAATTCAAATGTTTTATTATTCAGTTAAATATTATTATTATTATTATTATTATTATTATTATTATTATTTTTGGTATCTTTCATGACCCGTCAGATCTCTACTAACATAATGCAACATATCCTCACATCTGATTTCTACTCCCTGACTATTTCCATCCCACACGTTTACCCTTCCTAAATTTGCAAGTTGGTGTGCGATTTGGATTGCTGGATCATCTCTGCTGCAGTAACTAGTACTGTAGTTCCCATCCTTTAAGTTGAGTAGCTGCCATGCTTCCCATACTTCCCTGAAAGATCTCCAATCGTGTATTACTGGTTGTTTATGCCTTACCGAGTCAACAATTTTCCTTGGAGTCTGATAACAGCAAACCATTTGCGTAGTCCTGGTGGTGCATCATCGTAAGTCCCTGCACAAGCTTCTGTTTGAGCAGGGCTCATTAAGTTGACCCTTTTGGAGATCCATTGTACCACCTTCCCCTCCATTGTGATGTATGCACCAATACCCGCTGTACCGTTTTGGGACCAGGAGCCATCTACATAACATATCGGATCTGTCAGACTCGTTAGTTGTAGAGAATTACTCCGATTTGGTTAATGACTAGATTGGATCGGTATATTGGGTTTAAAACCCGCTTGGCATACTAGCAGGGTGTCATTGTAATATCTCAGGCACGATGGTATCTCCTGTCTCTTCCCTCCCAACACCACATCGTTTCTGCTTCTCCAACTTGCCCAACCCATGCAAACAAATTTGACAAAATCTGACGCGCTTAGCGATTGGGCCATTGCTGCGAATATCTCCTTGCCATTGAACTAGATGGTGAACTTTGCGGGTCTTACACAAGCCTTGATCCATTTACAGAACATTGACAGAAATCCATATTTAGGCAATAGGTCAAAAAGGTATTCCCATCGGACTGAATCAAAAGCTTTTGATAGATCGGCTTTAAAGGCGAAGTGTTTAAAATTGGATTTTGAGTCACTACTAGAGTGCACAAAATTCCTTCAATTGAAATGTTGTATTCGAGTTGTGAATGTCCTTTTATCTTGTCATATGGAGACATTACTAGAGTGCTCCAAACACCTTCAATTAAAATGTTGTATTGGGGTTGTAAATGCCCTACTATCTTGCTATATAGAGACACTATGAGAGTGCTCCAAACACCTTCAATTGGAGTGTTATATTAGAGTTGTAAATGCCCTTTTATCTTGCCATAAAGAGACACGACTACAGTCCTCCAAACACATTAAATTGGAGTGTTGTATTAGGATTGCAAATGCTCTATTATCTTGTCATTTAGAGACACAAATATAGTATTTCAAATATCTTCAATTGAAGTGTTATATTAGTATTGTAAATGCCCAATTATCTTGCCATCTAGAGACACTACTAGAGTGCTCTAAACACTTCAATTATCTCTTTAAGATGCCCATATGTATTGCGACATTTCTAGCATATAAACTCATCATATAGGTTTAAATCTAGATGAAATCATTAAAATAAATACTATTGTATGAATCAGAGAGTTTCGTTTATTTTCATTAAAATAACTTTAGTTAAGTCACAATTTTCCAGCTATAACTGAACATGAAAATAATTTCATATTTCAACAAAGTAACTCCTATATATATAATATTATGTACATATTGTACTTTTATTTATCTTCAAAGTTTTGCTTACTAACTCAATTAAGCATTTTCCTAAATTCCAATTTACCTGGGTTGTACAAATTAAGTACTGTAACAAAGTTAGTAATGACACCAGTGAAATATATATCCAGACAATCCTTTTAATCGTTGAGGGACTGGTTATCAAAATTTCCAGAAATTAACAAACTATTACAAATAACATAAAAGAAATTCATAGGTACTTTGTAGATCATAAGTAGTACGTGGATTAATGATTCATACTCTTATATAACTGCCTTATAGCAAGGTATTGGACTAAGACTTGTATGTACGTACATATATATATATATATATATATATATATATATAAAAGACTGGAAGGCTACCAGCCTTTAGGCAAGCTTCCTAATTTAATTCAACAGTAAAATATTTAATACTTTAGCTTAAAAGCTAACTTTCTTAATACTTCTGAGCAAGTTATAAGAATAATAATAGAGAGAGAGGTATATACCAAGTAGCTATGTGAGGTGGAATGGAACAAGAATAATCACACCAAAGAAATCCAAAAATCATGACATGATGATATGAATTCTTCTCAGGTAATCTCACTCATAACTAGGACTAGCAAAAAAACTCGTGGCTCGTGGTCCGCTTGGTATTCACTCGTGACTCGATCGGTAACAGCTCGTTCGTTAGTGGATCGAGTTAAAATTAGCTCGCTTGCTAC
Source organism: Carex pumila (assembly GCA_033356055.1). Classification (NCBI taxonomy): domain Eukaryota; kingdom Viridiplantae; phylum Streptophyta; class Magnoliopsida; order Poales; family Cyperaceae; genus Carex; species Carex pumila. The sequence continues at coordinate 35,193 of JARJHM010000315.1, forward strand.
ATACTCGAGCCAGAATTAATGAGTTTGAGTTTGACCTGGCTCGGCACGAGCCAGCTCGGTCGTTAACGAGTTATTTAATATATATAGTTTAATAGTTTAATCGGATCCGTTCACTTAAAATTGAGAATATTATGGTCTATGGATGTTATAGCCAGTGTTATGGTAATTGCACTTTTGGATTGTGTTTAAGTTTATTGGTAATTTTATACGGAATATGTGTGAATTAATTATAAGTAATTAAGTTAATTTGTATTAATTTGTTTGATTTGATATGCATAAATTTATTCTGTGAATATATTTGTATGAATTTAGCTATAAACTTAATTTATAGTAGTTGATTTACTTAATTACAATTGAATTAAGAGCATTCCTCAGTAATTAGTCATATAAATATTATTTTGTTTTAGCCATAATTGATAAGATGCGTTATGAAAATTTAAGATTTAGCAATAAAGAAAATATATAAATTTATAAATCTGTCAAGCTAATAACGAGCTAGCTCGGCTCGCTCGAACAAGCCACGAGTTGGTCTTGAGCAATAGTTTTAGTTCGAGATCTAAAATCTAAACTCGCTCGCTCAGCTCGATACACTAACAAACCGAGTACGAGTGTGACCTAGCTCGCTCTTTAACTGCTCGTTACCACCCCTACTCATAACAGAGAAGAGAGAGAGAGAGAGAGAACCTTATTCGAGAAACAACCAAGCGATAATTAGACGGTAGTTAGCAAGTACCTCACTTAGTCAAATATGGGTAACACGCTGGAACACTCTGCTTTTGCCACGCATGTAAAGAAAGAGAAAGAAATATATATAATTATAGAGATTGGAATTATAGAGAATGACATAAGGTCCCACTTAAAAGATACATTCTTAATTTTGCTAGTTAGTGTATAAAATATTGCAATTAAATTTTGTGCATCTCAATCTATTTAGTTAGTTATTTTCAACCTTTCTAATTTATAAGTATTTCAAAATTTTCAGATTAATATAAGATGTATTTTATTTTAGATAAATAGATTTTTAGATAATCTTATGAACCCAGTTAACTATAAATTAAAATTAATTATCTTAATTATATGTTAAGAAAGTAATGCTTATTTTAAAATATTATGCATTTTTCTGTAATAAAAATTTATTTGATATTTCGTATATCAAACTTAGTTACTAATATTATGTTTGTATTTTACATAATGTAATAAAACCAGTAAGATATCAATAAATAATACCATCTGAAACTTTTTTTTTTTTGAAAAATAGTGGTATTACCACCGATTTTATTGAAATCAAGCATACTTGATATGATACTCAAAATAGGTACCAAAATCAAATACAATAGTTTGTATCAACATCAAAAAACTACAAACATGCAATAAGTAGCCAACTAAGAAATAACTCCTACAAGTCAAAATAATAACCATGAAGCAAATATATCAACAACTAAATAATCAACAAAACAGATGGAATACTAATTATTCAATAAGTCCTCATCCGTCCACTCTTCTCCAGACATTTGATCTGAGAGACTGCCAGTTCCAAAAACTTGGATTTGCTCCTCTGAATTTAAAGGGTGAATTATGTACTTTAACTTTATATAACGTTCATACTTATTTTAATTTAAAAATTGTTAAAAATCTCCAATGTACTTTTCAATACCACGCTCTTTCAATATATCAAAAAATTAACCATATATAAATTTTAATATATAAGAGCATCTACAATGCTTTGCAAAATCAATTGCAAATGCTGACCTGGCACCGCTCCGCAATTTCATTTCTAATTTCACTGATACAGAGGTTCTCTCAAATTTGCAACCTTTCAAAATATGCAAGCTTTCATCGGCCCTTTCATTTCTCTCAAAATCTTGAAATCGCGCTATTCCTCGTGCTACTCGTCGCTAACTTGAGCTGCCAGTCATCGCTTAAAATTTCCTCTCCCGTTCTCCCCTTTTCCGTCCCCATTCCTCCGATCAGAAATGGAAACCAATCCCGACCGACGAGTCACGGTTTCTAGACCTGACGAGCTGCCATTTGCACGATCTGGCTGACATCAACCTACCTGAAATCTTGGAAGAGATCAATCTCACCGCTAACCGTCTGACCAAGCTCGACGAGTGCATCTCTCTCCTGTCCCATCTTAAAAAGCTGTCACTGCGTCAGAATTTGCTCACGATCAAGCTATCGAGCCCCTCACACAGTGGAATGCAATCACTGTTAGATATGTGTTCTAAAAGTTATCTTATGTTGATCATTTTTACATGTTATGTTTATGAATTGGATGCTACATGCATTTTGTTCCATGAAATTTATATTTCTCTATAGAAGTGTTCAAGAAGATGCTCTTGGTCTTGAACCATAGAACTCTATATGATGACAAATATAAATCTCTAAAATATTCACAAACTTGGTTATTAGCATGGAACACTAATATATCATGATAAATTTGTCATGTTGATTAAAGTACATTGTAGTTCTATAAATGTTGATAAAGGCTTATCGTTTAATAACATGAGTATATGAAATGTTTCATATATTGAACAGACCTAATGAATGAAAATATTATATGGGTTATGTTAGTGTCATTAATATTTTTACTGTGTCTCAAAATTCTAAGATATGAGATGTATTTCTTTTTCATATGAGAAATATATAATGTAATTAGTATTAAAAGCTGTTTATTATAAGTGGTAATAAAAATATTAGTTCCTTGTATATAACTTGTGCGGGAGAAAGTTATATGTCAATAGTATCATTGCCCCTCATTTATAATGAGTGATGATATTTTATGGGCCCCTTGGTAAAGTAGAATTATAATGCATGCAATATAACTGAAGTGCAGTTATATATTTATAATTTACTTAAGAGACCAAGAAACAAATATAATACAAAGATGACACGGTCCGACTTTGTATATTATTCATAATATCATATGGCAAGGAATGGACACAAGTAATGTTATTTGTAACGTTACTTTAAAGGATCATGTATTGTAAAAAAAAAAGATACTCTATATCTATGTTATTTGGGTAACTATAATGTATAGCTAGAATACCGCTTATAGTTTATGGTGATAAAATATTTTATGCCATTGCCAACATAACACAGATCCTCCATATATGTCACACCAACTGAACGAGAAACAAGAATGATATTTTATTTATATGATGTATATTGTTTCATATGACATGAAATAATATACATGTGATAAATAAATATGACTGCTTAGAACGAAAATAAATTTATGAGAAGTGTGCATATATATTATTTGGTATAATATGGTGCATATTATATAGTAAAATATACATGATACATAATTAATAATGTGCAAAACATTGTTATAACATAAGTTTATTAAAACCCAAAATTAATATGAGTTGAGGCTGGTACTGTAGCGGTTACTGTAGCGCGCACTGTAGTAGCGGTTAGGGTTGGCTCTTTTAATAAGGAGAATTATACTAGGAAGGTTACACAATGAAAACCCTAATATATTTGTATATAAGGAGATGTAGAGAAGGTATTCAATATGTGAGAAGAAAGAAATTTTCTGAAAATTTATTTCCTTCTCTTCTTCTCCCTCATAGCCGCCATCCCTTTTCCTCTCATATTATTGGTTTCTCTAGTGAGAAATTATTAGAAGAACAACAAGGGTTATTAACTAGGTTTTAAGCTTAGATTAGATTAAGATCTCTAGCAAGGTCTTTCTAATCCTTGTTTAGTTCAAGGTGAACACTAGGAGGCTGTTTCGACAAACGAAAGTATCCAAGAGATTTAGAAGAGAATTCGATTTCTCTCTATTTGCCAAATTGACATTTGGTAGAGATATATCCAAATCACCTTTAGTAAATAGATTTGTGATTAATGAATGAGTAGATATCAATTTGCATACATTTGAATTGCTTTAATATAATTAGCATAATAAAGTAGATCCGTAGATGCTTGTAAGAAGGTTAAAATTTTTAAATTTATTGCCTTACCACATCATGAAATCCTTCAATTGGTATCAGAGCTTTGGCTATTTATTATGCTAATTAGAACATTTTAATTATGTGATTTAATCCATAAGTGCCTAGTTAATCTATCTCTTGCAATATGGTGCAGTTTTATTTTCATGTTTGAAGTCCTTTTGATTTAAATTGCAAAAAGAATTTTTGATATGTTATTTTGGTAGTTCTAAAATTCTAATGTTTATTTAGGATGTTTAGAACAGAAAGAAAATATAAATCTAGGGTTTTATTCGGATTTATATAGCAATACAAAATTAACAAAAACGGAACAGCAGAAAAATTTCAGCAAGCAGTTCCAGATTTGTCTGAAATTAAAATCATTATTCCTGGAGTTTGGCTATACAGAATTTTTGGTTCTTTATATCAAATTAAAGTTATTTGAGTCTAGTTTTTAGAAAGTATAATTTCTTTTCACAAAAATATATTATATTTTTCGGAAAATTTGAAAAGGCAGAGACTGCGCAGCAGCTCTTGCTCACTGCTTGGATGGGTGGCATTTTGGTACTTTGTTCCAAATTATTTTTGCAAATTATACTTTACTAGATCTCATTAATATGATATAAAAGTGGTGAAAAATTAATTTTTTAATTTTTTTTGAAGTTAAAATTTTAATTAAGTCATATGGGCCAATTAAGGAATAATTAGTCAATTTATGGTTTCTAAATATTTTGTATGATATTTAAATGCTTAAATTGATTCATATAAATTTTAGAAATAATTTAGATTTATTTCTAAATTTTAGAAAGTCATTTTTGGTATTAAATGATTTTCTATTAAGTAATTGACTAAGAAAGGCATGTAGATATCATTATAACGGTTTATTTATTTAAATGATTAAAGAGTTGCTTTATAAACCATGGTATGTGATATTTATTAATTGAAAATTATAAATTATTTTTCTGGGATTTAAATGATTTAGTGAACCATATTTGCTTGAGATAAATGAATTAACTAGAAGGTATAAAATGTACATATGTATGCAATTATACTCTAACTTTGTTTTGTAGGAAAAACAAAGTGAGTTTGTATGTCTCTCAATCAATGCCTTGTGTGATGTAATGAATGCTTATGTGAATGCTTGTAACGCGGCCTTTGGTGCCTCATGATATTAATTAATTAGATTAATAAGGCAAGTTGTATAGAAAACCTTCATTTGTTTATATCATATACATGGTAAGGATGAGAGTGATACTTTAATACTTGCACTAGCCAATTTTATTTTGAAATAGGATTCAATAATAAAAGTTGAGAGGTTGCATATTTATTTTTATGCAATATACATATTCATCCAATGATGCAAGAGATGCAAGTGAAGGATGAAGAAGATGGCGCATGAGACATACAAACTCACGACTTTTGTGTTGTGAATTATAACATGTGCTTATATAATATTTATGATGAAATGTTTAGGATAGGTATGGGTGGATGATTACATGACCTACCAAATAAAATATTGAATCATAAATATAGTCCCATGAAAAATTAAGTAATTTTTCCTTCTCATTTTATTCCACTTTAAGCTATAGATTGAATTTAGCATGAGTGTTTCTTCAATCTATGAAAATCGTGGAATGTGTTAGGATACGTTATTAGGCCATTGATAGATCATGTGTGAGGCACTTGATTTATTTTATGGAGATAATTTAACCTAACATGTTGACCAAATAAGATGAGTTTTCTTAATAAGAAATCAAGATCTAGGCTTGATTCTTGGGAAAGAGAGTTTGCTAAGAAAATAATTTCTTAGTAAACGACAAGAGTCATAAAGTTAAGGAAGCGGAAATATTTCCTTAAAAGTTATGATTAGTAAATGATTACTTACCTTGAGTTTATAAATCAGATGAGTTCGTTTTATAGATGATAGGATCCTGAATTACTACATTAAGGGACAATTTTATAATGTAGTACGAGTTTTTCTTAAAACTCACTCGTTACATAAACATTAACATCAAAACCTTTAAATGAATTTTGTAGAATGACTAGAAACTTAATGATCTATATCATAATCAAAAAGTGTCCTCTAGAGAATGATGGTTCTAATTCCATGGAATAAGAACTTAAGATCAGTCTCATATTGAGACAAGAGGACTTCTCATATGTGTTGAAGAAAAATATATCAACACTAAGAGATAATGCCACTCAAGAAGAGAAGACTGCTAAAAAGAAATTTCATAAGAATGAATTTTTTGTGTAAGGAATCATACTTAGGAGTATGGCGAGTAAACTTCGAATGAAGTAATTCGAGTGCACTCCCAAGAACATGATCGCACAATTCTCCAAGATGTTCCTTGATAACGCTTAGCACTACAAGATCACTCTATCGTTCACTGGTTGCAATATTGTGGAAATGACTTCCACCAACTCGCACATGCTCAAAATGATGAGTTACCTCAACAAATTGGAGAAGCTTAGAGCACCAATTCTTGCTGACATAGCTGAGGATATCATTCTTGGATGGTTGCCTACCTCTTACAAGGATTTCATCATGCACCTTCATATGCATGAGAAGGCACTGATCCTTGATGAGTTCCATCAAAGTCTCAAGCAAGTGGAGGTTAAATAAGAACAAGGAAAAGAGTGGGAGAAACATCTTAGCAGTTTTTTTGTGGAGTAATAAGATCAATAAGAAATAAAAGGGCAAGAAAACTGTCTTTGTTATTGAGATTAACTTAACCACATCTATTCATGATTAGGTAATTGATACCAAATCATGTGCTCATATTTGTTTAATATATAAGCACTAAGAGATAGAAAGACTCTCAAGAGGAGAAGTCGTGTTGAAGGTGGGAAATGGTGCAAGTGTTATATCGATTGCAATAGGATCCCTTAACCTTTATCTATCTAGTGATTTAGTTATAATTTTGAACAATATTTATTATGCGTGCCATCTATTTTGTAAGAATATTATATCTGTGTCATGTTTGGACATAGAGGGCTATAATATTTCTATTTAAAACTCATGTTGGGTTTGTCAAATGATGGTATGATTTGTGCAAATGCCTTTATTCGTAATGGTTTGTATTTGCTTAAATTGAATGATAAATATGTCTTAAATATCAATAACAAAGGGCTCAAGATATCTTATGAGAATGAGACTCTCTTATGACACTATCGCCTTGGTCATATAAACAAGAAACACATTAAAAAATTACAAGAGTTCAATCTTCTTGGTCTCCTTGATTGCAATGCAATTGAGACATGCGAACCTTGTTTAATTGGAAAAATGACCAAAGCACCTTTCAAGAAGAAAGGTACAAAGACAAAGGACTTGTTGGAATTGATACATTACGATGTATGTGGTCCAATGAGCATAAGTGCAAGAGATGGTTACGAGTACTTCATTACCTTCATGAATGGTTATAGCTATTATGGCTATGTTTATCTTATGAAGAACAAAAGTGAAGTCTTTGGCAAGTTCAAAGAATTCAAGAATGAAGTAGAGAACCAACTAGATAAGAGAATTAAAGCTTTACGAATCGATCGTGGAGGATAATACTTGAGTAATGAATTTGGCACATACTTAAAGGAGTATGGTATCATACCACAACTCACTCCACCCGGTACACCTCAATGGAATGGTGTATCTGAAAGGAGAAATCGAACATTGCTTGATATGGTTCAATCAGTGATGTGCCAAACTGAATTGCATCTTTATCTTTAGGGATATGCACTCCATACTACAGCTTACACACTAAACTTAGTTCCATCTAAATCCATCGAGAAAACTCCTTACGAGTTATGGTTAGGAAAGGCTCATGACTTATCATTTCTCAAGATTTGGGGATGCGAGGCTTACGTCAAACATTTGATGTCAACCAAGCTAGAACCCAAAACAGATAAGTGCTTCTTTATTGGTTATCCTAAAGAAACAACATGATACTACTTTTTGCACAAGTCAACAAATATGATACTTGTTGAAAAAAAGGGTGCAATATTTTTAGAGAAAGAATTTCTCCAAAGATTGAAAAGTAGTGGGAGTAGTGTAACGCTTGAAGAAACTCAAGAGACACTACAAGATCATGAAGATCAAGATATCCCAACCATAGTTCCTATGGCTAGTGGGAGCATGTATGAACGAGTTCCTCAAACGTTGAAGGAGAGATTCATATATCACCACTAAGTGTTCAACCAATGTAAGTTGAGCTTGAACATATTCCGCAAGAAATTAAGGAGGATGTTCAAGAGGTTCAAGAGGAACCGCAAGAACACCAAATGCCACAGGAATAGAGAAGGCTAAGAAAGAAGCCTGATTTCTATCTAGGCCTTCATGAAGTTTCAGTAATGGATAATGAAGATCCATTGACCTTCCACGAAGCAATAAATAGAGATGACTCCCAATCATGGTATGAAGCCATGAAATCTAAAATGCAATCCATGTATGACAACCAAGTTTGGGACTTGTAGATCTTCCTCAAGGAAAGAAAGTCATTCAAAACAAATAGGTTTTCAAAAGGAAGATAGACATGGATGACAACATGGCAACTTACAAAGCTAGACTTGTTGCAAAAGGATTTAGTCAAGTTCAAGGAATTGATTATGACGAAACCTTTTCACTTGTAGCTATGTTTAAGTCCATTCGGATTTTACTGGCCATTGCTGCATTTTATGATTATGAAATATGGTAAATGGATGTCAGAATAGCGTTCCTGAATGGGAACTTGGAAGAGAAAGTGTACATTGTACAACCTCAAGGTTTTGAAGATCCAAAGTATGGCAGTAAAGTATGCAAACTTCGAAGATCCATTTATGGATTGAAGCAAGCATCAAGGAGTTGGAATAAACGCTTCGATGATAAGGTTAAACACCTTGGATTCATCCAAAGCGAAGAGGAACCTTGTGTTTACAAGAAGGTTAGTGGGAGCCACATTGTATTCTTAGTCTTGTATGTCGATGACATACTTTTGTTTGGCAATTTCATACCTTTAATGGAGCAAATAAAACTTAATTGAAAGATGTTTTCTCAATGAAAAACTTGGGTGAGGCTCAATATATCTTAGGAATAAGGATATATAGAGATAAGTCTCAAAGACTCATTGGCTTAAGTCAACGTAATTACATTGACAAAGTATTGAAAAGATTCAACATGCAGAATTCCAAGAAAGAAAATGTGCCAATGACTCAAGGTGTGACACTTAGCAAGTCTCAACGTGCCACGTAACGTAAAGACATTGAAATCATGAAGGATGTACCATATGTTTCCGCCATTGGTTCCATCATGTATGCTATGGTGTGCACACAACCTGATGTCGCATAATATGCTCTAAGTGTGACAAATCGTCACTAAGCCTATGCAGGTCCTGCTCATTGGACCGTTGTTAAGAATATCCTTAAGTACCTCAATAGGACTAAAGGATAAGTTTCTTATGTATGGAGGTAAGAGAAAACTCAGTTTAGATGACTACATCAATGCAAGTTTTCAAATCGATTATGATAACAAGCGATCACAATCAGGGTATGTTTTCATTTCTAAATGGTGGTGTCGTTAGTTGGAGAAGATTTTGTTGCACTTAGGGGCACCTCTAATTGCTCAAAAACTGAAATTAAATTGCAATTGAAATTAAATAGATGATTTTAGAGAAATTTGACACGCGGGATGTTAACGGAGTTCGGCAAAACAAAGGCCTACGTCTCCGGGGCTTCGCAACCTTGAGTGGTGCGCCTTTCTATTACCCAATATGAAATGATTACAACTTGTGAATCGTTGAGCCCTTACACACCAAGCGGGAAGTCAAACGGCCAACTCAAAGAGATGAGAACAAGGTCTCAATTGTCTAGAACACAAGAGAAACACTCAATAGATTACTCTAACCTAATCTAGATCAAGATTAGTGAAGTAGGTTTGAGGTTGCTTGAGGGATTTTGAAGTTTTAAGCTCTCACAACAATGGAGTAGGCTAAGCTCTCAGAAAATTGCTTTAGAAATGATTAGGGTCGGCTGAGATAGATTTCAAAGTGATCCCTTCAGTCTATTTATAGTGGCAGCTCAAAAATGAGCTGTTTGACATAAAACGTTACCAACGTTTTATTAAACGTTACCAACGTTTTATTCAAATACGATTTAGGGTTTTAATTCTCTGACAGCTTAGAAAACGTTACACAACGTTTTATAACCGTTACCACGTTTCAAAACCGTTATAACGATTTATAAACGTTACAACGTTTATTGCTTGTATTGAACAGCTGCACTCCAGTTGTTCTGTAGCTTTTAAACGTTACAACGTTTATCAACCGTTATAACGTTTGTAAAACGTTACAACGGTTGTATAACGTTATAACTTGATTTTTTTGAGGCTTCTGATTATTATAAAACGTTACCAACGTTTTAAAAACGTTCATAACGTTTTATCTCAATTTAATCAACCTCACACATACTTTACCAAGCATTTGATTTTACAATATGTATTCTTGATAAAGGTCTTCATGATTTCTTCAGTCCAAGCTTATTATTCAACAGTTCTTACTCTTCTTGGACCTACATATTCTCAAAATAGAAGAAATCGTAAAATTCAATAATTGTATGTTTTTGCAAATTAGTCAAATAGACGTAAAAGATTATTGTACGAACAACAGATTTAAACAATCAACTACGACTGACTCAACCACCTAATCAGAAGTGTTAGCTACCGCTGATACATTTTGTCATTCAAGACTTCATTAAGGAAGACAAAATAAGTCTTTAAAGGTGAACACGGATGGTAACATAACAAATCCGCTAACAAAGCCCTTATCTCAAGCCAAAAGGCAAAGTCCACTTCAACCTCGTGGGTTTGAAGAAACATGGAGGGTGGACAGAGATAGAGTAATGAGTTGAGAGGGCGACCCTAGTCTTAGAGTTTATGCATAAGTGATGCATAAGAGTTAACTTTAAGAACAAGTGGGAGATTGTTAAATATGTGTTCTAAAAGTTATCTTATGTTGATCATTTTTACATGTTATGTTTATGAATTGGATGCTACATGCATTTTGTTCCATGAAATTTATGTTTATCTATAGAAGTGTTCAAGAAGATGTTCTTGGTCTTGAACCATAGAACTCTATATGATGACAAACATAAATCTCTAAAATGTTCACAAACTTGGTTATTAGCATGGAACACTAATATACCATGATAAGTTTGTCATGTTGATTAAAGTACATTGTAGTTCTATAAATGTTGATAAAGGCTTATCGTTTAATAACATGAGAAATATATAATGTAATTAGTATTAAAAACTGCTTATCATAAGTGGTAATAAAAATATTAGTTCCTTGTATATAACTGTTAGTTTGTAATAATCTAGAAGTCAATAATACGATAATATATCATAAAACTTTGTTCATGAATTGGATGATTAATATCATTTTGTTGCCTTGAGTATTATTGCATTTATGGATCATTTCGAGTTCATGACTGAAATTGTGAAACTCCATAATATAGATGATATATACTCTTAATCTTAAAAGGTCACTGACCAAGGTAATTAGCAGGAACACTAATTACCGCTATAAGGTTAGTATGTGGATTAAAAGATGGTTAAGTTTTACAAACCACCTAACACGAGATGTCATTTTAATCACATAGATACATGTTCTAGGAACATGGTATTTGACAGACCTCGAATGAAACATTAAATAGAATTGTGTTCGTGTCATTTATGTTTTAATTCAGTGTCACGTTCTACAGTATGAGGTATTTATCGTTCCCACTGAGAAATATGTATGTGTGATTGTTATCCACCGCTGTCCGTAAAAAGCAGTCATAACGGTAGCTTTTCCATATGTATAGCTTAGCTGAGGAAGTGATAGTTTACCAATAATACTATTTGTCCCTCGTATTTTATACGAGCTATAGCATCACTGGGCCCCTTGGTAGAGTAAGATTATCAACGCGCGGTATGATTACAAAAGTAATCATATTTGATAATCTGCTCAAGATCAAGAAAAGATTAAGTTTACAAGGATGACACACATCTACCTTGAAACTAATCTGATAGCTATGAGACAGAAGAACAGACACAAGTAAATTGTTTACTGGATCGTGATATTGTACAGTACAGCATTATCTGTGTAATTGGATGGTCATGATGTGTTGCCAGACGCCACCCATGATTATAGAAGTTAAAACAGTTTTAACTCTATTTACCAACATAACACAGATCCTATTGGGTCACACCATATAGGAGTTAATCGGAGAATCTTATTGTGATTGATTATAAATTGGTTATGATCAATAGTAAGATGGTTGTAATTAATTATACGTGTTATAATTAAATTATAAATGTTATGTAAAAATAACAAGAAAAAATATTGGTTAATTTATAAACGTGTGTGACACGTTGTATAAAAGTTAACCGGTTAATTTATAAATGTGCCAGACACGTTGTATAAATTACCGAAACAACAACCGCAAGAAAAATATATATAATTGTTCAGAATAATTATACGAGCATTATTTGTGTTTGGACCGAGGGCATTTGGGTCTTTTCAGATTCATGCTTATCCGCATGACATGTCATCGATCCTATCCAGATGACACGTCATCGATCTTATCCACATGACAACTCACCCCCCTAGGTGGCATTCCTTATCATAGGGGTATTTTGGTCTTTTCACACTATTTTAGAGGCTATAAATAGAGGGGTGCATGAAAGGATTAAGATACTAATTCACTTGTATCGTTTCGTGCAGAATCGAATCGGTATTTTCTTTCTTTCTCGATTTCTCTCCCAAATAGTGTTTCGGTTGAGAAAAGAAAGTTATACATAGTTGACGTATAATCTTGCGGGTTATTGTGGAGTATATTTACGGGATCGATGAATAGTGTTTTATCGAATTTAGCGGTATGTCAGTTTTGCTCATTTGATGAAACTGAGTAACCGAAAATTCATGTTTACGGATTTTCATATTTTCCCCGTGAATAGTGTTTTTGCAGAATTCCGCAGTTTACGGTATTTCTGGCAGAAGAAATTAACCGCTCTCTGGTTAGTCCTGGTGGATAACCGATAGAGGCATCAGACGTCTGATGCTACGAGACGAGTCGATTCCTTCCGTGATGTAGCTCTACACGCTCGGTCTGCATTCCAACTGTGATTTGGAAACAAGGTATAAATATGTTATATTAATCTATTTAATTGGTAAGTAGATTAAAGTTTTAGAAATCAATCATGGAGTAGATCTGTAAAATGATTAAATTGGGTTTTGATGCCAAAGGAATACTGAAGGTGGACTGCCTTGGAAAGTTTCCTGACATACCCCGTTTAATCCTGAGCTTAAGTTGGCCGTATAAATTTTTGTTCTACGGTCATTCCGCACCTTAAGCCTAAACGGATTTTGGTTACCGTGAAACCCCAAAAGTGGTATTCGAAACCCAACAATAACTTGTGCGGGAGAAAGTTATATGTCAATAGTATCATTGCCCCTCATTTATAATGAGTGATGATATTTTATAGGCCCCTTGGTAAAGTAGAATTATAATGCATGCAATATAACTGAAGTGCAGTTATATATTTATAATTTACTTAAGAGACCAAGAAACAAATATAATACAAAGATGACACGGTCTGACTTTGTATATTATTCATAATATCATGTGGCAAGGAATGGACACAAGTAATGTTATTTGTAACGTTACTTTAAAGGATCATGTATTGTAAAAAAAAGATACTTTATATCTATGTTATTTGGGTAACTATAATGTATAGCTAGAATACCATTTATAGTTTATGGTGATAAAATATTTTATGCCATTGCCAACATAACACAGATCCTCCATATAGGTCACACAAACTGAACGAGAAACAAGAAGGATATTTTATTTATATGATGTATATTGTTTCATATGACATGAAATAATATACATGTGATAAATAAATATGACTGCTTAGAACGAAGATAAATTTATGAGAAGTGTGCATATATATTATTTGGTATAATATGGTGCATATTATATAGTAAAATATACATGACACATAATTAATAATGTGCAAAACATTGTTATAACATAAGTTTATTAAAACCCAAAATTAATATGAGTTGAGGCTGGTACTGTAGCGGTTACTGTAGCGCGCACTGTAGCAGCGGTTAGGGTTGGCTCTTTTAATAAGGAGAATTATACTAGGAATGTTACCCAATGGAAACCCTAGTATATTTGTATATAAGGAGAGGTAGAGAAGGTATTCAATATGTGAGAAGAAAGAAATTTTCTGAAAATTTATTTGCTTCTCTTCCTCTCCCTCCTAGCCGCCATCCCTTTTCCTCTCATATTATTGGTTTCTCTAGTGAGAAATTATTAGAAGAACAAGAAGGGTTATTAACTAGGTTTTAAGCTTAGATTAGATTAAAATCTCTAGCAAGGTCTTTCTAATCCTTGTTTAGTTCAAGGTGAACACTAGGAGGCCGTTTCGACAAACGAATGTATCCAAGAGATTTAGAAGAGAATTCGATTTCTCTCTATTTACCAAATTGACATTTGGTAGAGGTATATCCAAATCACATTTAGTAAATAGATTTGTGATTAATGAATGAGTAGATATCAATTTGCATGCATTTGAATTGCTTTAATATAATTAGCATAATAAAGTAGATCCGTAAATGCTTGTAAGAAGGTTAAAATTTTTAAATTTATTGCCTTAACACATCATGAAATCCTTCAATCACTAGTCTATAGGTGAGTAGGATACTTAGCTTTACGTTTGTGCCCCTCAAAAGTTTAGTACTTTTCATTTTCACCCCTTTCTTTTTGCTGATATCTTATAAGCGATATTGCTTTTATTGTCATTTATATGTATGGTAATGGTTAACCAATGTATATTTGTTTATATCTGATGTACGTCAGTATCTGTACCAGACAAAATGGTAAGTTAGAGAATTTTATCTTGTATGCTTCTGGCCAGCAATTAGTTTGATGGGCAAGCTTGAGAGTTTTATATTATGTAATTTTGGTCAGATTTTATATGTTTCAGTTGTTTCAGTAAAACACAATCCAGAACAAATATTGAAAAAGAAAATCCTCAATAAAGAACCCATAAGAAGAGAAAGTTAAAAGATTATTTCCCTGACCTAATCGAGTTTTGCTCATTGTCACATTACTCAGGGGTACTAGTATACCAGTATGCTGTTGAACTTGAGAAGTATTTCCAGACCACATATTTTATTTCCCCTTTTTGCCCTTTCAACAGGAGCTGGTTTTGAGGGATAACAAGCTCACAAACATACCGAACATGTGCATTGCTACGGTAACATTCATTATGGTGAAAATGGTTTAGAAACCTCCTGTTATTAGTATATCAAAGTAAATAGAACTTGCTACATAGTGTCAGCTGGCACTAATAATTCTGATGCCCAAATCCCAACTAATAACCTTGACTTAATTAACATTACCAGGTAAGGCTATCATTGTAAAGGCATTAACATTAACATACCAACTAATAACCTTGACTTAATTAACATTACCAGGTAAGGCTATCATTGTAAAGGCATTAACATTAACATACCAACTAATAACCTTGACTTAATTTATTCTTGAATTTTCAACTGAATTTGCAACTTATGTTAAAAGAATATCATTGTAAAGGCTTCCATCTCAGATTTTTATATGCAGTTCTATGGAGATGCCACGGCAAGGGCGATATCAAGACCAACAGCTCAAGTTCCAACACGGAGGATACAACAAGGATCATAAATGAAAGAGGGTGTCAGTGAAGCTAATTATGCCTTTTCAGATATCTACATTTTATTTGCAGCAATATGAATTGTACTAGTACAACTGATGCCAATACTGGTACAAGAACATATAATGTACCAGTTGGCGTATACATTATCAGATGCAAAGACTTTTTGATGCACCTGTCCAATACATTTTTGTTTGTTCATTACCTAGCAGTTTGCATAGGAGGTATTTGTGATTTGTGAATGTAATACTAGATCAAACATTTTCTTCTTTTCTTATATGATAGGATATTGCTAGAGGTGTGATTAGTGTGGAAAAGTAACATACATAGTAGTCTTTCTCTTATTAACTTTTTAATTGTTAATCATGTAACATAATTTAAGAAGATTGTTCACATATCTTTCATATTAAATTTTTCTGTGTTCTTTTATATGTATTGAGAGACAGAGGGAAAAAGAGAGAGAGAGTGAGAGAGAGAGAGAGAGAGGGAGATATGGGGGCTTCTGTTGTTCATTGTGGAGAGGAGAGAGAGAGTTGATTTGGATTTAACAGAAATTCACGCCACAGAGAAAAAGTAAAAGGTCAACTGAAAAAAAAGAGATCGCTGGAGGTCAAAATGAAATTAAATTTAATTTCATGGATGTAGAGTCATTGAAATTAAAATGAATTAAAATTGCAATTCAATTGTTTGTAATTGCAAAGGCTTTCACCAATGAATTATGTTTGAACATTAATATGTACATGATTCATCATTTTTATGCATGAGACAAAATATGAGTTTTAAAAAAAAATTACATTGATTTGTAAGATAATTTAGATGAATTTATTATAAACAAATTTACTATAGACAAAACATCAATAGCTCCTAGGAGTACATTACTTTTTTAACTCCATCAGAAACTGAGAATTCTTAATTTAGTACTTAAACGAGAAAAATCTTTTTTTTTTTTCTATAAAATTAATTACTATTTATCGTATATATTATTGTATTCTACCAGCGCGGATAATAAAAGAGAAAGTACAATTTACCATAATATCTTTCTCTTTTTATTTATTGCGCTTAAACCCTGTACACTTTTTCCGGTCTCCGCAATACAGAAGTGGGACCCTGGTCATAGAGAGAAATATTAATTCGCAAACGTCCGTACTTCTCTCAGTCAAGGAAAAAATTACATTTAGTTCTTGGCGCCATTGAAAGACGAGCCCCTCTGTTTGCCGAATCCGTATCCCTCGGCCCCTCGGGTACATTAGAGATTACATTAGAGACGAACGGTCTGGATTTAATTCCAGTCTTGTCAGAGATTCGTGTTAGAGTTAAAAAACGGTCTGGATTTTCTTATTGCACCGAGGGGATACGGATTCCTGTTTTCTGACATCTCCACGTCCGATCCGTCTCTCTCCCTCCTCCTCTCTCTCTCTCTCTCTCTCTCTCTCTCTCTGACAGGAACAGACACACAATCTTCAATGGCGGTGCCAGTAGTGGAGATAGATGATGTAGATTGGACGGAGGTGAGGAGGCCAAACCCCCATTTCTTCAAAGTCCTTGGAGGAGACTTCACACAACGCATGGCAAGTGATCTCTTAATATTTCCCGGTTTTTTCCTTGTTAATTATTTCGTGCATGACCTTTTGTGATCGTAAAGGGTAAATATTTTAGCTATCTTTATATAGCCGAGTCTCGTGTCAAGATCATTCACGCCAATCACTGAGAGGTAAGAGCTTTTAGGTGAAAAACCTCCACTATTATTTTCCCCTCTTTTCTTTTGTCTAATTATTACTCCGAAACGGCCTGATCTTTGGATCTATTAAATTACAATTCGTGTATTTTGCTTTTCTATTTAGTGCGTCCACTTTTTTTTTTTTTTTTTTTTCAAGGAGTTATGTTTATAAACGTCTTTCACAATCTATACATTTTCCTTTTTATTTTTATTTTGGATGTATTCGTCCCAAAATGGTTACTGTGTCAACAAAATCGCAACTGAAGGTCAGTTTGCGAATCATTTTTTTTTTTTTTTGGTTAAGAAGGCCAAGGCCAAGTTTCATTAACGAAACACAGTTAAGTAAGTTACAGGCAGTTGGAGAGCTACCATAGGCAAAGATCTGCTCAAAAGAGAATAGTTCTGACATAGAAATAAAAGCCACAAAGCAGCACGGCATTTCTTGACTATATGCAAGGTAACAAAACAGCAAAAGCTCAGGAGAGCTTTGCTAGAGCCAGGTTCTACTAACTATGAGGTGCATTTTTGCCTAATTGTGCAAATCATCTCAGATGTACACCAGATTTTCTTATAAATGTCTTGTTGAAGAGAACATTAAATCATGGCATCCATCAGAAATTTGAGAAAGTAACATCTTTCCTTGACTAAATAACGCACACTTTCTCATAATCTTAATTTCATCACTATTTTATTCCATATACAGAAAATCCCTCCAAATTTTGTGAAAAATTTACAAGCAGATATGACAACAAAGGCCAGTTCCTCATCTGATCCACTAATTATGACGGCATCCATTGAGGGCCCCACTGGACAAACATGGTATGCAGAGCTCGAGAAGACTGCAAGTGGTGTGTTTTTCACCACAGGGTGGTCAAAATTTGTAACAGACCATTCCTTGAAGGAGCATGAGTTGTTGATAATTCGGTACAATGGTTGTCTGAGCTTCACTGTGCTGATATTTGACAAGACAGCTTGTGAAAAGGAAGATTGGGATGGCGGCAGTGTAAATGGAGGGAGAAAGGCTCAGCTTAAGCCGATAAAGCTTGCTTTTGGTCTAGACGAGTTGGGAGATCAGCTGAAAGGTAAAGGCATAGAAATATTACCCTTAACTTTGTTAATTAATTGAGGTAGCAGGAAATGAATTAAATCTTTGTATTTGATAAGTTACTATTTTCATGCCAAAGAAGCCAGCTTTTAGTCACAGCATAGTAGTTACTTGCTGGTTAAACCATTATTTATTTGGATGGGGATCCCTTGACGAAAGCTTGTCTAGGTCTTGACAACCTTGACAATACTTTTATCAATTAATGCCAATTTGTTTTTATAAAATAGGAAAATATATAGACATGTTGTTTTCCTTATAGATTGGTTGTGTATCAATTTTCATGCAGTTCGAATATTATTTGATGTTCCATCAAATACCGTTAAATATGGACAGGTTGCAAATTTCATTTCATTTGATGAAGGGTGAAATTTGCATAAAATTCCATTATTTTTATGTATATGATATTTATAAAGTATAGATTTATTTATTTGTTGGATTTAAAAAATATAAGTTATTTTTGACAGTTGTTAATGTTGTCAAGATAAAGTTGTTGTCATTGGATCCTGACCCAATTTGTTTTTGCTTTGTTTTTACTTGCAGCATCTTATATTTGATTCATTTTTTGTTGGCAATACAATGGTCCATCTGCACTTGTATAATCATGCCCGGTACATTTCTTATAACAGCATGAAATCCTGCAACACTTTGATTGCAACAATGAAAACAGGTTGATTTTTTATTTTTTT
This sequence comes from Carex pumila, assembly GCA_033356055.1. NCBI lineage: Eukaryota > Viridiplantae > Streptophyta > Magnoliopsida > Poales > Cyperaceae > Carex > Carex pumila. Next base: position 54,349 of record JARJHM010000315.1, read on the forward strand.
GGACTGGAACTCGATAGTCAGTATGTAATCCCTTTATATCATGCAGACAAATTAGTTTCCTCCTCTGAACCCAAGATCACAGACAGTGAAACACAAGATGAGGAGATGAATGTTGTTGAAACCTCAACAAGAAAGCACAAGAAAGCATCAGAGAGGAGCAAAAGCGGTCTAGTGACAGAAAAGGAGAAGCTGAAGGCGCGAGAGGCCGCACATTCTTTTGCATCAGAGAATCCTTTCTTTGTAATTCGTTTGAAGGCATCACATGTATACAGCAGTTGGAGGAGATTGGTTAGCTCTTGTCTTGTTTGTTTTACTTAAATTGATTATTTTTCAAACACGAGGGGTTCTTCCATGCGTTCACTACCCCAAATTCATAATTTTACAATCTATCTAAAATAATGATCAATGCAGAAGGGGCAAATATTTTAATTTTTCATCACATAGTATATATGTTATTATTAATAATTATGAAGTTTGAGTACTACCACTAGTATTCACAGCAACAGATTAACTTCTGAACTTCAAAATTTTTGAAAGGCGAAACATATAGCAAAACCAGTGACTGCTTTGTTAGTCACACCTGAAGCAGAGAATAAGTGTGACCACTCTAAGCATCCTATCAAGGACAAGGGATTGCCAGAATCTTCTGCACATGCAGTTGATCTAAGCAGGGAACCGAGTCCTCTCGGCATGGATTCTTTTTGATGCATCCTCTGCTGGCTGTTCAATGGCTGCTCTTCTGATTAATATCATATACTATTTTAAAAGAGATTTTCTCCAATGCACCACATTTTAGAGTAAAAAAATTAAAAAATCCATTTTGACCAGTAGATAACTCAGGACAATATTGGGAAACTAAACATAATCAGTTACACTTTTTGGTTACAAAATTTATAAATAGAACTTTCTAAGTTTTCCTTTTTAGCCAATTATAATTCTTACTGGATATATTGTTTAGTGGTAGATGTATATTGACAATCATATCCTCGTCAGAATTTTCTAATCAAATAACAGCTATCAGATGAAATCAATAATAATCATCCATATTTTTTTTACTATACTGGACACCCACTCTTACAATTAATATTTTATTTATTGTTTAATTGTCCAACTACTTTGATTGCAACCTTTAAGTTCGTTGTAATTATATATTACCCTGGATGAATTATTTTAAAAACACTAAATAATAATAAAAATAATGTTGGTTGTCATGATGTATTCCTAGACTTAGATTTTGCAACAACACGGCAATGATTTGAATTATTGTAATATAATATTTATGCCACAAATTTGTAGTAATTTTAGTGAATTTTTTTTTTGTGATATCTCCATCCTGTTGTAGTGCTTGTATTCAACTTATTGAATATGAACCATTTGATTTAGAATTGTATGGTAATGATGCAATGTGAAAAGTATATTCACAGATATATCTTGGGAATACAGCTGTCATGTATTGAGGTCAGAATGGTCATTGTCATCTTTGAAATCTTTCTAGTAGTTTGATTTAAGTTAATCATACTACAATTTATGAGGAGGGGTATTGTTATCCTTCAGCTTATGAATCATTGTTGATAAAATAGATTTCAGGCTGATATGCCAAGTACGTCATATCAATATCTACTATTACTCCGATTTTACCCTTCTATTTTCCAGAAAGAGAAAAAGAAAGAAAAGAAGTTCCAAGTGTAAATATGGTATACCGCATGCTTCTTTATTTGTTTGCCTCAATAATTAGCATATTGAAGGAGTTATTGTTGAGGCATGCATACACTTTGAACTGCTGTTTGATATATATTATGGTGAACAGTATGTTATTCCTGGGTTGCAACTTTGCTCCAGTTTGCACCACAAGTGGTATCATAGGCTCTGATGTTATTCAATTGTTTGTTAATTCTAGAATTTATCTCCAAATGAGATGCAATGTGGCCTTTATTGGACCCAATTTGCTTTCAGTCTACACATGCATCAAAATATTCAAAGGACGAAAAAAAAATATATAGACAAACATTACATCTGCATACACCACCAACAAAGATAAGAAATACTGGTAATACAATACTGGTATGGTTTAGTGATTCTGGCATCTTTGACATTGCTGGTGGCATGCACAGGGGCAAATCATAAGTTGCCACAGGGGGTGCTTAACCACCCCCATGATTTAAAATTTTTTAATCATATATATTGAAATTTCTTTTTTTTTTTTTTAATATGTTTTTACAGTTCAGCTCCCCAATAAAATATTAAATATGTGCTTGTAGCCTAGTGGTTAGAATTCTATTTTGTTGTTGTGGAGACGGGTTCAAATCTCAGTGACCGCATATTCATAATATGCATTTTACCTTTCAGCCCCCATCTATATTTTATAGTTCCGCCCCTGGGCATGCATGCTTATTTCTGAAATCTAACTATAGTATATTATTCGGATGCAGAGATTCCCTATGAAGTTTTCAAGAAAGTATATGCCGCGCAGCAAAACAGAGTTTATTTTGCGTGTGTCAGCCAACAGTAAAACCTGGTCTGCTGCATTCATCCCACATATATCTGAAAGAGACCGGCTATCGAGAGGATGGTCTTCATTTGTATGTGACAACTCTCTAGAAGAAGAAGACTATTGTGCTTTTGAGCTTGTGAAATCGTCTGAATTTCTTATCCACATTTTCAGGGTTTCCAAAATGCAGATGGGGGCAGCATCTAGAGCTAGGAAGAATGCTAAAGCGTAATGTTCTTGTAGTCTCTCTCTCTCTCTCTCTCTCTAATATGGTTCTGGAGAGCCAGGCCAGAGCTTGAAAGATTCTGTGAATTTCCTGCTATCGCCCTTTTGTTGCTTATGTGATGCAAGGTTGCTGGTTTGGCAACTCTCCTAGGGCCTTTTGTTTATTGATTGTCTATGTTTCGCCCTTTTTTCTATTCTAGAACCGTTTAAGCCGAATTTTTTATCTATAACATCCGGCCCAAACTCAATTCAAAGGATATAGTCATTTTTGTAAGAATTCCAAATATATCCTGTCCGCTAAACAATCCAACAGACTGCAGGCTTTGTAGCAAAATTGAGTATGTAAATGGCCTGTTAGATAATCCAACAGGTCTGCTGCTAGTTAGATAATCCAACAGGTCTGTTGGATTATTTAGCAGGATATATTTGAAATTCTTGCAAAAAAGATTGTATGACTTGAATTGAGTTTGAGCCGGATGCTATAAAATTTGTTCGTTTAACTTCGATATTTGCCTATTATGTCCGTGCTAGGGTAACATAGGTTTTGTATGAGTGCGTATTCTCTGAGATATCTCATATTTTGCATGACCAATGTGTCCGGTGCCTATTCGGGGATAAGACAGGGGCAGTATTGGGCAGTATTATTTGAGCTTTGAGATTTGTGCATAACGTATTTGAACAGTTGAGATTTTCCAAAATGTCATGCAACATATGAGATATCTCAGAGGATGCGAATTCGTTTTGTATAGATGCTTATGTTAGGTTCTCTGTTTTGCATGCTTGGGGTTTTAAGTATCCCTATGTGATAGGCCTTTTGAAACTGTGGTCCTTTTAGTTCAAGAAGCTGCTTTAGAAAACTAGGTTAGCCAACACAATTTAAGGATCATTTAATCAAAAGATGTGAGGCGACCATAGAAAGATTTTTGCGCATGCAAACCCCTTGGTGATATTCATATGAACATACTTGTATAATTGTATTGATGCATCACTTGTGAAATTTTATACATTTAAGGGGGAATTTCATATAAACCACTCAAAAACTATGAAATTACGTATTCCCCCCTCCAAATTCTATAATTATGTATTTACCATTCACAATCTTGTAACTAACAAATTTATCCAATTAATTAAAAATTGAAATTAATTAGATTTAATCTTATATAAAATATAATTAAACACTCCCTTCTCCTTCTGCTATTTTCAAACTATTTCATAGACCTCTCTTCTTCAAACAACTCTCTTGATCTAGATTGGTAACCATACACTAGCTGCCTTAGGTTTTGCACGAGATGTTCTTGATGCATTTCTAATTAGTTGATCATGTTGGAAATGAAGGGCACTACCACTGGTTACTACAACTCATTGTGGCAGCTCCTCTGTTTCTCTCAGGCATTTCATCATAGTGTACTATTTAGAATATTGATAAATTCTAACGAATTTTCAAATTAATAAGGTAGCAGGTTCCAATATTTTTTTCTCTCTAATAGCATATATGCATGTCAACAATTTTCTTTGTATTCAGAGTCACAAATAACATGTTTGCATTTGACTCTTCTTCTTCTTCTTTAAAAAAAAAAAAAAAAAAAATTAAAGATGAGGGTCAAAGTCCTCAAATTCCTTTTTCATTTATAGAAGACACAAGTAGTGTCATTATTACATAAGGTCTTAAAAAAGAAAACAAGAAAATGAAACTACAAAATAAATAAAATGAAACTACAAATGAAAGTAAAATAAATAAACATAAACTTAACCTAAAAAAGAAAGCTAAATGCCAAAGTGAAAATAAAAAAAAGAAAGTAATTAAAGATTATATTTGAAATGTAATATATTCGTAAATGTTAAATTTTTCGCTCTTGGGCTGAGCCTAATCGACATTTCAAGATTTGGCTTTGGGCATAAGCGGTTATTTAAGAAAATCGTAATGGCTCTATTGGATAGTTCTCTTCCAGTCTTTCTAGCAGAGCTCCAGCAAACCCTCTCGATGGATCTACACGACCTCCTGTCTCCAGTTCGATGCCTCATCCACCGTTGAATCCGATTCTTTTTTACCCCCCTACGACCCTCCCCTCGCACGATCCATCCCCTTCATCCTCTCAGCCGGGATCTTTTATGTCCTCTTCTACCTCGCGTCCTTCATTTTCTGAGGTGATATGGCAGTCTATTTTATGCCAACCCACTCCATCGAAAGCTCGCTACTAACCTAAATCTCAACTTGTCAATTCATGATCCCGCGCTTCATCCAAGTTGCAGCAGCTTCGCGCTCTTGCCAAAACAGGAATGGCTATTTGCTATAGGTGTGGCGAATCTGGCCATCTCATAGTGGTTTGTCGAAATGCCCTTGTTTGTTTCTCTTGCCATCAGACATGCCATCGATCTACTTCTTGCTGATTCGATGAACCTCCACCTCACGCAGTCCTACTTCCTCCTCCTCAACCTGCACCTATCTCGTTTTTTGCTCCATTACCAGTCCTTTCTTCTCAGCTGACCGTCTCTTCTGATCAATGTTCTCAACCGGCTGTTACATCAATTATACCTGCCTCCATAGCAATGGTGCCACCTCATTCCCAGACTAGCCTTTTAGAGGCTAATACTTTGCCTGTGATGTGTTATTATGCAGCCCCAGTAACTTCTCAATTTCGCAGTATTATTTCTCAAGGTGTGGTCTTGGCTGACGTTCGTCATATGGGAGCTCAATACATCCCAGCTCATCTTGCTCACCTTTTCCAATCAAGAACTGGACCTGGCAGGCTAGGGAGCTCTCGGATCATCAATTTCTGGTGACTCCTCAGGCTTAGAGAGATGCCTGAATTCAAGAACGCCAGTTGATTTTGGGCGACATTGCCTTTCCGGTAAGGCCTTATTATTTTGATTCTTTTAACTGCCGGGCTCGTCTCCGAGCATATTGGGTTCAGGTTCATGGATTTCCACACGATCTCTAGCATGATGCGGAGATCAGGCAGTTAGCCTGGGATTTGGGTGGTGTTCTTCTGGATTCTGATCCTCAAACTTTTGATCGCCTTAGTATGGTTGGCCTCCGAATCAAGATAGGAGTTCCAGATAAGGAGGTGATACCGGCCTGTTGTCATCTCGTTTTTACTGAGGAAAATGGAGAAGGCTTTACTCAGCTAATTCAAACAGTGGTCGAAGATGAGACTGATACTTTACCATGGGGGCCATTCCTGTTGCAATCTTTTTTTCAAGAAAGTGCCTACTCTCTCCATCTCCTCCGCATGCTATACCCTCTCCTCCAACTCCCTGGCACCTCTAGGCACCCTGCCTTTGAAGCACAAGTAGCTCCAGTACCTTCTCTATTTCCTCTAATATCTTCACCTATTCCAGCATTTGCTTCCCAATTTGATACCAGCATCAACCCTCTTCTAGCCCCAGTGAATCCTGTACCTAATCAGCCTTCAGCTGATACTTAATCCCACTTTACTCCTACTACAACAGACCCTTTTCTAGACCCTCCATTAACCATTCTACCTACTACTCTTCCTCAAGTTTCTATTATCCATGATCCTATGATTATCTTAGCTGTCCCTACTTCTGTTCCTGAAGCAGCTTGATACAACCCTGGTTGATGTGTCTACCCAACCAATGACTGTGCCAGCTGTCCCACCTTCGTCTGAAGTGCCTCTGCCAGCTGATATTCCTGCAGTTCGAGGCAAGGGTCCTAATTCCAAATCTTCTAATGAGCTGTCCCACAGCTTTTGTCTTCGCATGAAGGAGGTTGCAGGCAAGGGTGGTGCTAGTAAATCTGAAAACTCTATGGGTACTATTATTGTTTCTCAATTTCCTTATGTTAGCTTAAGAAATAATTAATTTATATAAGCTTAGTGGTTTCTCTTTGGGTAATACTGACGATGAGCAATTACATGTAGTACATTGTTTGAGGTCTTTATCTAATGCTAAGTTTACTAATTCCTTGTCATCTGTTTTGTCTTGTTTTGTCTTCTAAGGTTTCTGATCCTTCCAAACCTCTCACTGATATAACTAGTCTTATTTTAGATAATCTATCTACCGAGTCTAGCTCTACTAATGTTTAAGATCTTTAATTGAAATGCAAGAGGTTTACGTTCTTCTGTGAAATGTAGATTTCTTAGAGATACATTACTTAATAATAAGATTGGTATCATTGGAATTCAAGAGACTAAAAAAAACTCCTTTCTTGTTAGAACTCTTAATGCTTTAATTTCCTCTATTTCTCAATAGGTATTTTTTATATTTTTTGTCTAAGTAATAATATTCTAACGTGTCTATAAGTTATTCTTGGCGGAAACTAGAATAACTTTATTCTAAACTAAATATAAAGTAAATAAAGTAAATAGTGGAGTTTAGAGACACTTGACACAATAGTTGTTTACAGAGTTCGGCACTAACTCCTACGTCTCTAGGGCTTGCGACCTTCTAGATGGCGCGCCTTTCTTTACCCAATGAGAAAGGAGTACAAGGTGAAACCGGTGAACCCTTACAATTCTTTTGGGAAGTCACACGGCCTTAATAACACAATCCGAGTTGCAAGGACTTCAAGGATTGCATGATTTGGTCACGCAGGATCATTCTAGGAGTTGGTTGATTGATTCAATAAGCTTCAGATCGATTATGTATATTGAAGTTGTAGTGTATGTTCGTACATAATATATGCTACAAAGTTTCGGTATAGCAAGCTATACCTTTTAAACCTTTTAAACCTTTGTTATACTCTGTTAAATAAGATAACAAGTGTACTATCCTATCGATGAGTATGCTTAAGTATCAATCCACAGGGATGGAAGAAAATGACCGTATTTATCCTAAAATGACACAAGATTATAGAAGTAAGAGAAATTGGTTTGATTTAGTTTTAACAATTCTATTGATTTATGACAAGTTTAAAAGATAATAAAGAGAATTAAAGTTGTTTTCAATTGATAAAAAAATGTTTTCAGGATTCATATTTCATTTCTGTTCAACCCTGAGGCGTACGACTTGTACAGATTCCCGTACGGTCCGTATGGGACCCGGAGTTGATGTTGCAGCTACTGTTTTCTGTGTTGATACTGATGTTTAGGATTTCTATCGACCAGATCTAGATATCTAACATCAACTTTGGCATTTTGTCCTAGTACCCGATTACCGGACTCAAATACTTTCATTTTAAATGCGTTAAACTTTAACTTTCGCATTTTGGTCTAATTTATTTAAGTTACTTGTTGGTTTGCTAAAAGTATCCAATGACTTTCACCTTAAGAAAAATTTCACCTTTCTGGTACTCCTTGGTATCACCATACTTCATATACTTTATTGGGTTTTATTAAATGCCATAGACTTGGCTTCTAATACTTAGATGTGTGCATTCATCTAACGGGATGACTAATCAATTCAAGCAAGCACAAATAAAGCAATCAAAATACTACGCAACAAAGTAAAAATAAAGCATCCAACACAAAATTCAAGTAACATGCAAACAAAATCAAACTAGAAACTACAGCTTAGCCTTATAAATAAAGTAAAGTAGCTACTCATGTTCATAAGATAACACAAATAATAAGAGATGAAAGAGTTCATGACAAAACAGTGGAAAATTCGAAGATCCGTTGCAAACTCGCGTTCTTCACCTTTTTTCCTCTTTTCCTCTTGTTTCTCCTATAGGAAAGATTGTCCAGATTCAATGACTGAAAATCTCTTTTTTTTTTGGTTTGGATATCTCCTTTAATCCCCTAGATCACGCCATTGGAGACTTCCTTTTCGGCCTCCTTAATTAATGCTCATTTTGAATTTCAGCTGAATTTTTCGAATTGCATCGTACGGTCCGTATGGGATCCAGTACAGACCTAATGCCTGTGATTTGATCCGGAGACTTTGTGCCTTTGTTGTGGAACCTTCTGTGTGGTTGGACATATTTTGTACGGTCCGTGCAAAATATCATACGGACCGTATGAAAAATAGTCGGATCCAGTTTTTCGTTATTTTTCCTGCAAAATACCAAATAAAACATAGCAGTACCACATTTTATCAAAATACAAGTAAAAAGTCCACATTTATAGGCTTTAAAACACATGTTTTAGTGTAAATCAGGACCGTAATTTAGATATAATATGGAGGTATCAAATTTCCCCAAGCTTAAATTTTGCTTGTCCTCAAGCTAAAATAATAACTTAGGTGTGGTTCTAGTTGTTGGACTTACCTAAATGCAAGTTAATCTATTAAGAGGAAAATTTGCATGATCTTGCGTTCGTTAGAAACCTATTAGAGTCATTTTAGATAGTGATTTGGTTTCCTTTGGTCAACTTTGATTCACCCCACAATTCAATCGATTAAAACTCTATATTCAAGAATGTATTGTTATTTGTAAGAACTAAGCAATCAAACGAATTAATAGTTCATTTTTTTACCAAGTTTATGTAAGGATTTCATGTGTATGCCTATGTGGTGAGAATTTAAAATTTTTCCAATCACTACTTGGCTCAATACACAAAGAACGTTATTTATATGACAATAGCAAACAAGAAACTTCTTAATAGTTTCATTAAACACCTAATGTGTACTAAATAAAAATAAATAAATTTATTTATTTCTTATACAAGAGGAGATAATAATTTATACCTAAATAGATTGTCAAATCTCTTGTTAGAGGGAAGTCGATTTTCCTTCTAAATATTTTGAAACCGCCGTTATCTTGGAAGCACCTCTTGGTTCACCTTGAACCTAAACAATGAACTACCATACCTCTTAGATAGATGGATGTGGAGTTCAAGGCTTAGATACAACCATCACTTGATCTTTAAATCAACAAACTATTTGATTTCTTGGTGGCTAAACCTAACAAGAGAAGATGAGAGAGAAGTTTTTCAACTTTTAGTCAAGGAGAAAAGAAAAACGTAGATGCTCAAAGGGGCTGATTTTGGCAAGTGTTATAGGCAGAAAATTAGCCTATTTTTCTCTCAAATGAGCTCCTTAAATAGGCAAGGGTTAGGGCAATCATTTGTGTAAGGTTTGAATCAATTATACAAATGCCACTAGTTTTGTTTAGCCATCTCATGCTCTCTCTTTAATCTCATCTAATTATTGGTTCAATAAATTAATTTATGAACAAATAATATTATTCATATTATTCTATTATACAATATTTATATTATTCTTATAATGTATTCAAACATTATACCAAATAATATTTGCAGAACTTCATAAATTTATTTATGATCTAAGCATGTTATATTATGACATTTTATTTTAGCATTTCATCACATGTATTTTATCTTATACATCATTATGAAATGTAAAATACTTGTTGTTTCTTTTCAGTTGGTGTGACCGTATAGAGGATCAATGTCATCTTGGCAATAATATAAAACTTGTATTATTGACTATAAGAGGTTCTATCATTACATTATAATTATCCAAACGACATAGTAATCATTTACTCAATCCACTAATTTTGTGTTTATCATTGCACATGATATTATGAATAATATGCAAAATATGATCGTGTCATTTTTGCATTAAATTTGTTTTCTTGGTCTCTCAAGTGAATTATAATTATAACTACATTAGTTATATTGCATGCGATATAATTTCACTTTACCAAAGGGCTCAGTAATATCATAACTCAAATTGAGGGACAATGATAATATTAACATATAGATTTCTCGCACACAAGTTGTACACAACGAACTACTATTTTATTCCTATAATAAGATAGTATTTAAATAACAATTACATTATATATTTCTCATGTGAAAAACCTACACATATCATATCTAAGATTCTAAAGACACAATGGAAACATTAATGACACAAAACACAATCTATATAATATTCTATTCATTTATGTCATGTTCAATATATAAAATACACATTTTATATATTCATTTAATTAAATGATAATCCTTTATCAACATTTATAGAACTTCAATGTACTTTAATCTACATGACAATCTTCCTCGGTAATTAATGTTCCTCCTTAATTATCACGATTGTGAACTTATTTAGTGATTAAATGTTTCTCATCTTAGGAGTTCTATGATTCAAGACCAAGAGCATCTTCTTGAATACTTCCAAAGATATAACATATAAATCTCAAGGAACAAAAATAATAATACTCGTAATAAAACACACATCCTTCAGTCTCCCTCTTGTTTTTAAAGTTTCTCATATACGTAATAAATACATAAACTGTAAAACTAGAAGTTCTTTTTAGTCTTCAAGCCACTCTCCATGATCTTGTAGATCCATGGACTCGAAATGAATTTTGTTTTTGGCTTGTGATTAGGGCTTAGTGAAGGGATCAGTTGTGTTGCTGTTGGTGTCAACCCGTAACAATGAAATTTTGTCTTTTCCTATCGTCTGGGTCTGTCATAAAACTAGCATCAATGTAGCCTTTTATAATGAGTTCTCTTTGACTATCATAGATAAGAAACTTATTCTTGGTCATTTTCAGGTACCTAAGAATATTCTTGACCGCAGTTCAATGATTAAGATCAAGTGAAGCATGATGACGACTTGTCATGCTCAAAGCATACGCGACATCGAGTCTTGTGTTAGTCATAGCATACATGATGGAACATATGGCTAGATCATAGGGAACATTCTTCATGTATTCAATGTCTTTATGTGTTATTGCACACTGCGACTTGCTAAGTTGCACAAACACACTCATTGGTACATTTCTTTCTTGGAATTTTTCATATGGAACATTTTAAAGATTTTATTAATATACACATTTTGACTTAGACCAATGAGCTTATGAGACATATCTCTATATATCTTAATACCTAAGATATATTGAGCCCCGCCCATGTCTTTCATTGAAAAGATTATTTTCAATGAGTTCTTTGTTTGCTCCATCAAAGATTTTTCATTATCTATCAGCAATATGTCATCGACATATAAGACTAAGAACACAATGTGACTCCCACTAACCTTCTTGTATACACAAGGTTCTTTCTTACTTTGAATGAATCCAAGGATTTTAACCTCTTCATCAAAGTGCTTGTTCCAACTCCTGGATGCTTGTTTGAAGCCATAAATAGCTCTCTGAAGTTTACATACTTTGCTACTATTTTTTGGATCTTCAAAACCTTGAGGTTGTACCATTTATACTTCCTCATCCAATTTTTCATTTATAAAAAATGTTTTGACATCCAACTGCCATATTTTATAATCATGAAATGCAGTAATAGCTAGCATAATCCGAATAGATTTAAACATGGCAACTGGTGAAAAAGTTTCATCATAGTCAATTCCTTGAATTTGAGTCAAACCTTTTGCTACAAGTATTGTCTTGTATGTTGTCAAGTTACCATTAATGTCCATCTTTCTCTTGAAAATCCATTTTTTTAATGGCTTTCGATCCTTCAGGAAGATCTACTAAGTTCCATACTTGGTTGTCATACATGAATTGTATTTCGGATCCCATGGCTTCTTGCCATGCTTTGGAGTCTTTTCTTTCCATTGCTTCTTCATAGGTTAAGGGATCTTCGGTATCTATTACCAAGACTTCATAAAGACCCATGTAAAATTCAGGTCTTCTTTTATCTCTTGTCGACCTTCTAAGCTCTTTATATTCTTGTGACTCATATTGAGCTTCATAAACTTCTTCCACAATTTCTTGCGGAATAGATTCATGCTCAATTCGAGTTAAGGGAATACTACTTGTACTCCTACTGATTAAAGGAGCTTCGTGTGATATTTCATGATCATCTTGAATGTCTTCATTCATCTCATGATCTTTCACTTGTACGTCTTCTTGAGTTTTCTCAAGTGTCATCCTACTATCACCGCTTTTGATTTTTTCAAGAAACTCCTTCTTTAAGAATGCTGCACCATTTTAACGAATATAGTATTCGTTGACTTGTGCCAAAAGTTATATCCTTTCATTTCTCTTGGATATCCAATAAAGAAGCACTTATCCGCTTTGGGTTCAAGTTTTGTTGATATCATACGCTTGACGTATGCCTCACAACCTCAAATTTTGAGAAAATATATGTTGGGTGGTTTGCCCATCCACAACTTATGTGGAGTTTTCTCGACGGATTTTGATAGAACAATATTTAGTGTATGAGCTGCAATTTGGAGTGCATGACTCCAAAAATATAAAGGTAGCTCCGTTTAACACATCATTGAACGAACTATATCAAGTAAGATTCGATTCTCCTCTTGGAAACACCATTCTACTGTGGTGTCCCGGGTGGAGTAAGTTGTGGTATAATACCACAGTCTTTCAAATATGTGTTAAACTCATTACTCAAATATTCTCCTCCATGATCAGTTCATAGAGCCTTAATTCTCTTGTCAAGTTGGTTCTCTACTTCATTCTTGTATTCTTTGAATTTCTCAAAGGATTCACTCTTGTTCTTCATAAGATACACAACCAAATCGGTTGTGATCATCTATGAAGGTAATGAAGTACTTATAACCATCTCTTGTACTAGTACTAATTGGATCACATACATCAGAATGTATCAATTCCAATAGGTGATTTGATCATCTTTCCTGTTAAACAAGATTCTCATGTTCCAATTGCTTCACTACCAAGCAAACCTAAAAGATTGGCTTGTTGCAATTTCTTTATACGTTTCTCATTTATATAACCAAAGCGATAGTGCTATAAGAGTTTCTTATTCGTATGAGACATTTTGAGTCTCTTGTTATTGATTTTCAATGTATGTTTATCATCATCTAAATCAAGCAAATATAATCCATTTGAAATGAAAACATTTGCATAAAATAGATCGTTCTTATCAATAACTATACGTGAGTTATTTATTACAAAACAAAAAACCTTCTGCATCCAAACATGATACATAAATAATGTTTCGAAAAATAGAAGTAACATAATAAACATCCTTTAAATTTAAACATAAACCACTAGATAAATGAATATCAAGAGCCAACAGTAACCGCAGGGATACTTGCATCATTCCTAACCTTCAATACCACCTCCCTTTTTGAGAGAGGTCTCTTATCCCTTAGTACTTGCACATTAGAAACTAAGTGAGCACATGATCCAGTATCCATTACCCAATCTTGGATAGTTGTGGCTAAATTTAAATTTAATTCAATAATAAGTATACCTTTAGAGCACTTGCATTCAACATTGCCTTCATCCAAGTCACGCTTGTACTTGGTGCAATTCATTTTGAAATGTCCCTTCTCATGGCAATAGAAGCACTCCGTGTTAGTGCTAGGAGAGTTTCTTTTCTTACTTCTCTTGGAGGTGCTCGCTTGAGCTCCTCCACTTTTGCCTTTGAAAAGGGATGCGCCTTATTTGTTTTGTTCTTTGCCTTGCCTTTATTCTTGGCAATATTCTTGCTATTTGGCGCAATGGCAAGGACAGATTTCTCCTTTGTCTTTCCCATGTCAACTTCAGCAATTTTAAGGGCATTATGGATCACATTCATTGTCATACTTTTTTCACGCATGTGATAATGCATGATGAAATCCTTGTAAGAGTATGGAAGCGATCCCAGAATGATATCCTCAGCAATGTTCTCGGGTATTGGAGACTTCAATTTCTCCAACTTCTCCAGATAACCCTGCACTTTGAGAAAGAGCACTGAGACAGATTCACCCCCCATCATCTTCCACCTTGTGAGTGCGATGGTGGTCTTATAGCGCTCCTTGCGAGCACTATCAGTGAACATCCTCTCCAGTTGTACTATAATTTCCTTGGCTGGAGTATTAAGGAACTTTCTTTGCAACTGATCGCCAATACTGGCCAAGATAAGTGTCGGCACAACACGTTCCTGCTCTTTCCATTTCTTTTGATTCCCCTTTTCTTCATTAGTTGGCTTGCCTTTCTCTACCTCTCCTGGGCAATTGCCTTCCAGAATGTGTAAGAGATCCTCTAAGCGCAACACGATGTTCAGTTTAAGAATCCAATCGGAATAGTTTGACCCATCATTAGCAAGTGGGTGTTTTTTGACCATAGAATGCAGAAAATTTGGAAGTGTAGACATAGCTACAAAAATTTCATTTTAAGGGTATATGTTAATATTCATGATTTCATAAATTTGTATTAACAAAATTTAAAGTTTGTCCATTTTGTTAATCACTCAAGATCCTTTTCAAATACATAGACTCATCTAATATATTTGTCCAGGTAAGTATCATTTACCAATCATAACATTTAAGTAAAAACTTAACTTTATGACTTTTGTCGTTTTCATTAAGAAAGAATAATCTAATTTCTTAATAAAACACTCTTTCCCAAAACCCAAGCCTAGATCTTGGTGATTTGTTATAAGAATAAGAAGATGTGCCTCACACAACTCCCACTCATTTATGGCCTAACAACGAATTCATGTAAGTTCCATAATTTCTAACAATTAAGATCACACTCATGCTTATTCCTAATTACTAGCTTAAAGTGGATAAAATGAGAAGGAAATATATTCTTAAATTTTTCATGGACTTAGTAAATATATGATGAATGTAATAATTTTGGTAGGTCATGTATTCATACAACAATACCTATCCTAACCATTAAATTATCTCATACATTCATAAGCTTCGTGGGTTGTATGACTCCCGCTTGCATTCTTGTAGCTCTATCAATCACCTTCATGAAAGATATTATTCTAAGCTACAAGCATCCACCCATTTATCATTCTATCTTTAGAACTACTCTAAAATAAAATTGAAATTTACATTTAGAATTACCCAATCCTAAATCCTATGTGGCATGCAAGCCATGAATGAATTAATACATAAATGGCAACCTAACATTTTTGTCATAATTTAATTATTATAATTAATTTTCAATGGGCACCTTAGGCTGTATTACAAACATGTATACACATCATTCATTACAACACACAAGGCATTGAAAATCTTGAGCCATACAAACCCACAATCGTCCTGCAAAACAAAATTAGTACACATGTGCAATCTTGCCGTACTATTCAATCTTATTTAGTTAAGTCTATATCTCTCAATTTCTTAATTCATCTGAATCATTTTAAATCCTAAAAATGATTTTAATTGAATAAACATTTTGTAACACTATGAAAAATTTAAGAGATAATAATATGCAAGAATTTATCAAATAATATAGAAATATATTAGGAAATGTATAATGAGTAATAGAAAATTTATACATGGTGATATTTATAAGTTTCTTTATTTAATTTTAGGACTGATTCACAAATATTATAAACTTGAAGGTTAAGTAGAAACTTGAGACAAAAATAAATAAATGAAAAATGAAAAGAACAATGACTAAATAGTCAAAGCCACGCAGCATGTACTGGGGGAGAACACCAACCTACTTAAATTACCTTAATTAAAAGGCTTCTCTCGGAAGCTAAGTAAAATCATAAAAGAAAAGAGAAAGTAAAGAAGAAGAAAAATAACAAAGGGTTAATTTCTTCTCTCTTTTGTTCTTGCTGACTGATGTGATTGAATCAACATGTGTTGTGCGGCTATGAGGTATCCATCTTTTTCCTTTCCTTTGTTTGATCTTTGATCCAATTAAAGGTCTGTAAATTGTGATAATTAGTAACCAAATCTTATTGTATAAATTGTGAATCGAGTTAAACAAGTTGATTGATTGATCTTATTCTTTTCCTTTATTTTCCTTATCAGATATGAACCCGTTAGCCATGGTTGACTATTTTTGCTATTGGCTACCTTTATGGTATTATAACTGATCAATATTGAGTGCCTTTGATCCTTTGATTCTTTGATTCTTTGTACTGTTTGGCACCGATATTGTTGTGATTACTAGTATGTTATTATGATGGGTTTAGGGGCTTAATTATAAGAAAAGTACAAGTGAGGGTAAAATATGTAAAATTTCAATGTTTTGAGTAATATCGTTTTGTCAGAGGGGTTAAAGGGAAAAAATGGAAAACTGATCAAAACTCGGCTGGAAATTGAAGTTTGGAAATATGAGTTGAATTATGAGCATTTGGGATTGATTATAAATTATAAATTAAGGGATTAAGAAAATGATATCATTAATTAAAGTGGGTACTGTTATAAATTATACAAATGATGAGGATGACTATAAATATTAATAAGAATATTATTATTCTGATGTATGTAAAATTAACAGATAAGATTGATAATACAAAAGATTCAGGAAGGAAAAAAACTGCTAGTGACCCCGCATATTGCCCTACGATATCAAGTGCAAGGTTATTGGATTAGTCTGAGATTCATAACTAAGAATTAAATTGTAACTCGCTGTGCATTTTGAATATTTGATTGACTGCATTGATTGAATTGTTGCATCATATGCATAACCCAATACAACTGAAACTAAATTACAGGTAAGTCTGTTGATTGTCATGTTGATATGGATTATCGATTGGTTGATTCTTATTGTAAATGATTTATTGATACCACAATGACTGAATTGAATGAATATGAAATACTGTAATCCTTGAACCTCCATATAGTGGAGAAAAATGATTAATATATCGTAAAGTCTAGCTAGCTACTAGACTTTACTTCATGACCCTTATGCGCATATGATGAATGGCCCCAACTGAATCTAGTACCGGTTGGATAGGGGATATTGAATAAATGTGAATTGTGATTGTAAGACTAATGAACTGTGGTAACTGTCGTATCATTGATTTTCTTTTTGATAATGACAGTATTGTGATATTGATTTCGTATTATTTCCGTTAATCAGGTGTTGGGATAGTTAGAACGGTATAAGCCTTGACACGACAGATACATGTTATAGTATTTATCAGTGTTACCAGACTAGAAATTGAAAAGTTGAGAAACCAAACATTACCAGACTTAGTGGTTATAAATATTAGATCCCAAACATTACCATACTTAAAGCATTAAAAGATTTTGACCCAAACCATTTATTCTAATAAGATTCTTAGAGTTCTGATTTATTTATATAATTTTTGTTGTTCAATTGGATACTGTTATTGAGCATTTGCATTCGTCATTATAGAACTGAACTGATAATTTCTCGTGCGGTGATTTCATTATGAATATGGATTTCCTTCGAATCCAATAATCTGAGTGGCAATCAGCACTGAGAAATAATTTATTATTTCTCACTCGTTTCCCCTTGTGGGTTACAAGTTTATTATACAAAGATAAAGAGAGCTTCTGGGTAATTGACAGCAGGGCCATCTAAAGGTATGAGATTTGAGTTTATTATATCTGACAGGGTGCAGAGAATATATCTCTAGCATCATCCACTATAGAATGTCAGATAATTATTGAAATAAATTGGGATGTGGCAAAAATAATGGATGTTATTGGCAATGCATAAAAAGATCCATGCCTTATATTAAGTATATTAAATGGTAAATAGACGTGGTAATAATCGTCGCGTCTCCTGATCGGGGGTGTGACACATTTATTCATTAAATGTCATTATTGTAAAAAAAAATATCATTAATGTCATTTATTGTCATTAATTGTCAATTAATTATCATTAATGTCATTAACTCATTCTTAATTGCCATTATAGCTAATTAAAACCTTTAATGTCATTAATTCATAATTAATTCATTCTTAATCTGTCCTAAATTTGAATGAGATCTAATATTACAGATTTTGCAAAATAGCCCTTGTAAAAAATTAATATTTCAAGATGGTAAGACCAAAAATTATAAAATTTTCAGTTTTGGTCTGCTGCGCATCAGTCAATGTTTTCTATGCCCAAGATTATGTGTTTCGAACTAAAATTCAAACCATATATTTTTGAAAACTAGACTTAAGCACCTTTCTGGAAATATAAAGAACACAAAAAAATATTTCTTATTTTGTGAGAAAATTACATTTCAATCTCGGATTCCATTTCTAAAAACAGATTGTAGTTGTCTCTGTAATTTTTAATTTCACACAAAATCTGTAATATTTTTGTATTGAAAAATATAGGTTTCAGAAACTAGACTTCACTATCTTTCTAATGATAGGTGGTACACAAAAATCCATTCAGCCAAATTATAGATATGATATTTTGAATCTTAACAAAAACAGAAAAACAGAGCACAGAAAAAACTGCGCTGTACCTGTTTTGTTATTTTTGTTTATCTTAATAAAACAGTCTAAACTCCATGTTTTATTTTAGAATCTCCATCTACATGTCATAAACTAATGTACAAATTTTAGATCCATAAAAATTCTTGATTCAAATAATACCAAAATAATTTAATGTCTTAAGAACAAAAATTGAGAAATCTATGAACAAGAAACTTGAGAGATAGTTAACTAAACACTTGTGCAATTAAATTAGCACTAATTAAATAGTCTAATTGTCATAAAAAAATAAACCAAAGCTCTGATACCACTGTAAGGATTTCATGTTTATGCCTATGTGGTGAGAATTTTAAATTTTTCCAATCACCACTTGGCTCAATACACAAAAAATGTTATTTATATGACAATAGCAAACAAGAAACTTCTTAATAGTTTCATTAAACACCTAATGTGTATTAAATAAAAATAAATAAATTTATTTATTTCTTATACAAGAGGAGATAATAATTTATACCTAAAGAGATTGTCAAATCTCTTGTTAGAGGGAAGTCGATTTCCCTTCTATATCTCTTGGAACCGCCGTTATCTTGGAAGCACCTCTTGGTTCACCTTGAACCTAAACAACGAACTACCACACCTCTTAGATAGATGGATGTGGAGTTCAAGACTTAGATACAATCACCTCTTGATCTTTAAATCAACAAACTATTTGATTTCTTGGTGGCTAAACCTAACTGGTTGCACAGAATATATGCTATAAGTTTCAGTATAGCAAGTTATACCTTTTAAACCTTTGTTATACTCTGTCAAATCATATAGCAAGTGTATTGTCCTATCGATGAGTATGCTCAGGTATCGATCCACAGGGACGGAAGAAAATAACCGGACTTATCCTAAATTTACTTAAGATTCTAGAAGTGAGAGAAATTGGTTTGGTTCAGTTCTAACAATTCTAATGATTTATGACAAGTTTAAAGACAATAAAAAAAATTAAAGTTGTTTTCAATTAATAAAAAGGCTTTTCCAGGGTTCATATTTCATTTCTGTTCAGTCCCGAGGCATACGGCCCGTACAGATTCCGGTACGGTTCGTATGGGACCCCGAGTTAATGCTGCTGCTACTGTTTCTGCGCTGATACTGATGTTTAGGGTTTCTATCGACCAGATCTAGATACCTAACCTCAACTTTCGCATTTTGGATTAGTACATGATTACTGGACTCAAATACTTCCCTCTTAAATGCGTTAAACCTCAACTTTCGCATTTTGGCTTAGTACCTGATTACCGGACTCAAATACTTCCCTCTTAAATGTGTTAAACCTCAACTTTCGCATTTTGGCCTAATTTATCTAAGTTACTTGTTGGTTTACTAAAAGTATCCAAGGACTTTCGCCTCAAGGAAAGTTTCACCTTTCGGGTACTCCTTGGTTTCACCCTACTTCATATACTTTATTAGGTTGGATTAAATGTCATAGACTTGGCTCCTAACACTTAGATGTGCGCATTCATCTAACGGGATGACTAATCAATTCAAGCAACCACAAATAAAGCAATCAAAATACTACTCAACAAAGTAAAAACAAAACATTCAACACAATATTCAAGTAGCATGCAAACAAAACTAAACTAGAAACTACATCTTAACCCTATAAACAAAGTAAATTAGCTACTCATGTTCATAAGATAACACAAATAACATAAAATAAAAGAGTTCATGACAAAACGGTGGGAAAATTTAAAGATCCGTTGCAAACTCGCATTTTTCACCTCTCTTCCTCTTTTCCCTCTTGTCTTTTGCTCCAAGAAAAGTTGTCTAAGTTCCAGTGGTGAATCCCCTTTTTTTGGTGAAGAAATATCTCCTTTAATGCCCCAGATTGTGCGCCCAGAGGTTTCCTTTTCGGCCTCCTTAAATTATGCTCATCTCAGATTCCAGCTAGATTTTTCGAATTAGCGCCCTACGGGCCGTAGGGGACCCCATACGGGCCATATGACTGTGTTTTGTCTTGGAGACTTTTTGCCTCTGTTGTGGAACCTTCTGTGTGGTGGGGCAGATCCTGTACGGCCCGCACGGTATGGCATACGAGCCGTATGAAAAGTAGTCAGATCCAGTTTTTCGCCCTTTTTCCTGCAAAATACCAAACAAAACATAGTAGTACCACATTTCATCGAAATACAAGTATAAAGTCCATATTTATAGGCTTTAAAACACAGGTTTTAGTGCAAATTAAGGTTGTAAACTAGACATAATATGGAGATATCACTAACAAAAGAAGATGAGAGAGCAAGCTTCTCAACTTTTGGTCAAGGAGAAAGGAAAAACGTGGCCGCTCAAAGGGGCTGATTTTGGCGAGTGTTATAGGCAGAAAATTAGCTTATTTTTCTCTCAAATGAGCCCCCTTAAATAGGCAAGGGTTAGGGCAATCATTTGTGTAAGGTTTGAATCAATTACACAAATGCCACTAGCCTTGTGCTCTCTTTTATCTCATCTAATTGCTAGTTCAATAAATTAATTTATGAACAAATAATATTATTCATATTATTCTATTATACAATGTTTATATTATTCTTATAATGTATTCAAACATTATACCAAATAATATTTGCATAACTTCATAAATTTATTTATGTTCTAAGCATGTCATATTATGACATTTTATTTTAGCATTTCATCACATATATTTTATCTTATACATCATTTATGAAATGTAAAATACTTGTTGTTTCTTTTCAGTTGGTGTGACCGTATAGAGGATCCATATCATCTTGGCAATAATATAAAACTTGTATTATTGACTATAAGAGGTTTTATCATTACATTATAGTTATCCAAACGACATAGTAATTATTTACTCAATCCACTAATTTTGTGTCTATCATTGTCACATGATATTATGAATAATATGCAAAATAGGATTGTGTCATTTTTGCATTATATTCGTTTTCTTGGTCTCTCAAGTGAATTATAATTATAACTACATTAGTTATATTGCATGCGATATAATTCCACTTTACCAAGGGGCCCAGTAATATCATAACTCAAATTGAGGGACAATGATAATATCAACATATAGATTTCTCCTGCACAAGTTGTACACAACGAACTATTATTTTATTCCTACCATAAGATAGTATTTAAATAGCAATCACATTATATACTTCTCATGTGAAAAATCTACACATCTCATATCTAAGATTCTAAAGACATAATGGAAACATTAATGACACAAAACACAATCATATAATGTTCCATTAATTTAGGTCATATTCAATATATAAAATACACATTTTATATATTCATTTAATTAAATGATAATCCTTTATCAACATTTATAGAACTTCAATGTACTTTAATCTACATAACAATCTTCCTCGGTAATTAATGTTCCTCTTTAATTATCACGATTGTGAACTTATTTAGTGATTAAATGTTTCTCATCTTAAGAGTTCTATGATTCAAGACCAAGAGCATATTCTTGAACACTTCCAAAGATATAACGTATAAATCTCAAGGAACAAGAATAATAATACTCGTAATAAAATCATGAACAACACATAAATTATTATTAAAAGATAACTTTCAAAACACAGATCTTTCAGTTTATGCCCAAATTGACCCAAAAACAGTTTAGCTGGGAAAAATTAAGTGGATACAGCCAAGCATTGAGAAAACTAAGTGGATACGGCCAAGCGTCAGTGAAAAAGGGCCCGAAAACAGTCCAGCGGCAAGAGCAATCGGCTAAAGTTGGGAAAAAATGACATGAAAACAATTCAGCTGGGGAAAACTAAGCGGATGCAGCCAAGCGTTGGGGAAAACTAAGCAGATACGGCCAAGCGTCAGTGAAAAATAACTCGAAAACAATCCCGCATCAAGCGGAAGTAGCTAACGCTGGGCAAAAGTGACCCAAAAACAGTTCAACTTAGGAAAACTAAGCGGATCGGCCAAGTGTTGGGAAAAACTAATCGAATACCACCAAGCATCGGGGAAAAATGGCTCGAAAGCAGTCCAGCGGCAAGAGCAATTGGCTAACGTTGGGCAAAAGTGACACGAAAATAGTTCTGCTGGGAAATACGGCCAAGCATTGGGAAAAACTAATTGGATACGGTGAAGCGTCGGTGAAAAATTTCCGAAAACAGTCCAGCGACAAACATTGGGTAAAAGTGACCTGAAAAAAGTTCAGCTGGGGAAAACTAAGTGGATGCGGCTAAGCGTTGGGGAAAGTTAGGCGGATATGGCGAAGTGTCGGTGAAAAATGGCCCGAAAACAGTCCAGCGACAAGTGCACGCAACAAACGTTGGGCAAAATTGACTCGAAAACAATTCAGCTAGTCGAAATTGAACCTAAACCCTAATCCCCAGCTAAACTATTTTCGGGTCAATTTTGCCCAACATTTGTCGCTTGCAGTTGTCACTGGACTGTTTTCAGGACATTTTTTGTGGACGCTTAGCCGTATCTGATTAGTTTTTCCCAACGCTTGGTCAATCCGCTTAGTTTTCCCAAGCTGAACTGTTTTCGGGTCACTTTTGCCCAATGTTATCCGCTTCCGCTTGCCGCGGGATTGCTTTTGGGCCATTTTAACCGACGCTTGGCTGTATCCGATTAGTTTTACCCAATGCTTGGCCGATCCACTTAGTTTTCCCATGCTAAACTATTTTGGGGTCAATTTTGCCCAACGTTTTCCACTTGCACTTGTCGCTGGACTGTTTTTAGGCCATTTTTCATAGACGGTTGGCCATATCTGCTTAATTTTCCCTAACGTTTCGCCGCATCCACTTAGTTTTCCCTAGCTAAACTATTTTCGGTTCACTTTTGCCCAACGTTAGCCGATTGCGCTTGACGTTGGACTATTTTCGGGCCCTTTTTCAACGACGCTTGGCCGTATTCGCTTAGTTTCACCAGCGCTTGGCCCCATCCGCTAAATTTTCCTAAGCTGAACTGTTTTTGGGTCACTTTTGCCCAACGTTTGTTGCTTGCACTTGTCGCTGGATTGTTTTCGGAACATTTTTCACCGACACTTGATCGTATCAGCTTAGTTTTCCCCAACGCTTGGCCGCATCGACTTAGTTTTCCCTAGCATAACTGTTTGCGGGTCACTTTTGGCCAATGTTAGTCGCTAAACTGTTTTCAGGTCCTTTTTCAACGATGCTTGGGCGTATACGATTAGTTTTCCCCAATGCTTGGCCGATCCGCTTGGTTTCCCCATGCTAAACTATTTTCGGGTCACTTTTCCTAACGTTAGCCGCTTTCTCTTGCCACGGGATTGTTTTTGGGCCATTTTTCATAGACACTTGGCCTTATCCTCTTAATTTTTCCCAACGCTTGGCCGCATTCGCTTAGTTTTCCTTAGCAGAACTGTTTTCGGAACACTTTTTCCCAATGTTAACTGATTACGCTTGATGCTGGACTGTTTTTGGGTCCTTTTTCAACGACGCTTGGCCGTATCCGCTTAGTTTTTTCCAACGTTTAGCTGTATTCGCTTAGGTTTTCCCAGCTGAACTATTTTCGGGTCACTTTTGCCCAACCTTAGCTGCTTTCGCTTGCCACTGGAATGTTTTCAGGCCCATTTTCACAGATGATTGGCCGCATCCGCTTAGTTTTCCTCAGCTGAACTGTTTTTGGGTCATTTGTGCCAAATGTTAGTCGATTGCTTTTGCCACTGCACAGTTTTCGGGCCCTTTTTCACCGACGCTTGGCCGTACCGCTTAGTTTTCCCCAACGCTAGGCCACATCCGCTTAGTTTTCCCTAGCAGAACTGTTTTCGGGTCATTTTTGCCCAACGTTAGCTAATTGCTCTTGCCGCTGGACTGTTTTCGGGTCCTTTTTCACTGACGCTTGGCCGTATCCAATTAGTTTTCCCCAACGCTTGGCCGATCCACTTAGTTTTCCCGACCTGAACTATTTTCGGGACATTTTCACCCAATGTTAGACACTTCTGCTTGCCGTGGGATTTTTTTCGGGCCATTTTTCACTGACGCTTGGTCGTATCCACTTAGTTTTTCCCAACGCTTTGCCGCATTAGCTTAGTTTTCCCCAACTGAACTGTTTTTGTGACACTTTTGCCGAACGTTAGCCGCTGAATTGTTTTTTGGCCATTTTCACCGACACTTGGCCGTATCTGCTTAGCTTTCCCCAATGTTTGGTTGCATCCGCTTAGTTTTCCACAACTGAACTATTTTTGGGACATTTTTGACCAACGTTAGCCACTTGCGCTTCCCGCCGGACTGTTTTTTGGCCATTTTTCACCAATGCTTGGCCGTATTCGCTTAGTTTTCCCCAGCTGAACTATTTTTGGGTCACTTTTGCCCAACGCTTGGCGCTGGACTGTTTTTGGGCCATTTTTCACTGACGCTTGGCCGCATCCGCTTAATTTTCCCTAGCTGAACTCTTTTCGGGTCACTTTTGCCCAACGCTTGGCGCTGGACTGTTTTTGGGCCATTTTTCACCGACGCTTGGCCGTATCCGCTTAGTTTTCCCCAGCTAAACTATTTTTGGGACACTTTTGACCAACGTTCGCCGCTTGCGCTTGTCGCCGGACTGTTTTTGGGCCATTTTTCACCAACGCTTGGTTGTATTCTCTTAGTTTTCCCCAACTGAACTGTTCTTAGGTCACTTTTGCCCAACGTTAGCCACTTGCGCATGCCTTTGAACTGTTTTCGAGCCATTTTTCACTGATGCTTGGCCGCATCCACTTAATTTTCCCCAGCTGAACTCTTTTCGAGTCACTTTTGCCCAACGCTTGCCGCTGGACTATTTTTGGGCCATTTTTCACCGACGCTTGGCTGTATCCGCTTAGTTTTCCCCAGCTGAACTATTTTCGGGACACTTTTGACCAACGTTAGCTACTGGACTATTTTTGGGCCATTTTTCACCTACGCTTGGCCATATTCGCTTAGTTTTACCTAACTGAATTGTTTTTGGGTCACTTTTGCCCAACGTTAGCCACTTGCGCATGCCTCTGGACTGTTTTCAAGCCATTTTTCACCGACGCTTGGATGCATCTGCTTAATTTTCCCCATTTGAATTGTTTTCGGGACACGTTTGCCAAATGTTAGCCGCTTGCGCTTGCCGCAGGACTATTTTTGGGCCATTTTTCACCGATTCTTAGCCGTATCCGCTTAGTTTTTCCCAGCTGAACTGTTTTCGGGTCACTTTTGCCCAACCAACGTTAGCCGCTTGCGCATGCTGCTGAACTATTTTCATGCCATTTTTCACCAACGCTTGACTGTATCCGCATAGTTTTCCCAACGTTAGCCACTTTCGTTTGCCGCTGGACTGTTTTCGGGCAATTTTTCACCGACGGTTAACCATGTTCGCTTAGTTTTTCCCAACGCATGGCTGCATTCGCTTAGTTTTCCTTAGCTGACCTATTTTCGGGACACTTTTGCCCAACATTAGCCGCTTGCGCTTGGCACTGGACTGTTTTTTGGCCATTTTTTACCGATGGTTGGCCGTATCTGCTAAGCTTTCCCCAACGCTTACCGCATTCGCTTAGTTTTCCCCAGATGAACTGTTTTCAGGTCACTTTTGCCCAACGCTTGCCGCTGGACTGTTTCGTTACCATTTTTCAATGAGGCTTGGCCGTATCCGCTTAGTTTTCTCCAGCTGAATTGTTTTTGGGTCACTTTTGCCCAATTGAGCTGCTTGTGCTTGCCGCTGGATTGTTTTTGGGCCATTTTTCACCGACTCTTGGCCGTATCCGCTTAGCTTTCCCCAACTCTTGGCCGCATCCGCTTAATTTTCCCAAACTGAACTGTTTTCGGGTCACTTTTGCCCAACGCTTGCCACTAGACTATTTTTAGGCCATTTTTCACAGACGCTTGGCCTTATCCACTTAGTTTTCCCATCTGAATTATTTTCGGGTCACTTTTACCCAACAACAGTTAGCTGCTGGACTATTTTTGGGCCATTTTTCACCGACGCTTGACTCTAAGCAGATACGGCCAAGCGTCGGTGAAAAATGGCCCGAAAACAGTCCAGCGGCAAACGAAAGCGGCTAACGTTAGGCAAAAGTGTCCTGAAAATAGTTCTATTGGGAAAACTAATCCGATGCGTCTAAGCGTTGGGGAAAACTAAGCGGATACGGCCAAGTGTCGGTGAAAAATGGCCAAAAAACAGTCCAGCGGCAAGTGCAAGCAACTAACGTTGGGCAAAACTTTCTCGAAAACAGTTCAGCTAAGGAAAAACTAAGCAGATGCGGCCAATCATTGGGAAAAACTAAGCGGATAAGGCCAAGCGTCGTTGAAAAATAGCTCGAAAACAATCCAGCGGCATGCACAAGCGACTAACGTTGGGTAAAAGTGTCTCCAAAACAGTTCAGCTGGGGAAAACTAAGTGGATGCAGCCAAGCGTTGGGGAAAACTAAATGGATACGCCCAAGCGTCGGTGAAAAATAACTCGAAAAAAGTCCAGCGGCAAGCGAATGCGGCTAACGTGGCACAAAAGTGACCCAAAAACAGCTCAAATGGGGAATGTTGCACTTAGGGGCACCTCTAATTGCTCAAAAACTGAAATTAAATTGCAATTGAAAGTAAATAGATGAGTTTAGAGAAATTTGACACGCGGGATGTTAACGGAGTTCGGCAAAACAAAGGCCTACGTCTCCGGGGCGTCGCAACCTCTTTCTAGGTGCGCCTTTCTATTACCCAATATGAAAGGATTACAATTGTGAACCGTGAGCCCTTACAAAATGGGAAGTCACGACCAACGAGAGATGAGTGCCGGCGAGCCCTTACAACCAAGGGAAGTCACACAAGCTACTCAAGAACAAGAGAAACACTCAATAGATCACTCTAACCTAATCTAGATCAAGATTAGTGAAGTAGGTTTGAGGTTGCTTGAGGGATTTTGAAGTTTTAAGCTCTCACAACAATGGAGTAGGCTAAGCTCTCAGAAAATCGCTTTTGAAATGATTAGGGTCGGCTGAGATAGATTTGAAAGTGATCCCTTCAGTCTATTTATAGTGGCAGCTCAAAAATGAGCTGTTTGACATAAAACGTTACCAACGTTTTATCAAACGTTACCAACGTTTTATTCAAATACGATTTAGGGTTTTAATTCTCTGACAGCTTAGAAAACGTTACATAACGTTTTATAACCGTTCTAACGTTTTACAAACGTTATAACGGTTGTATAACGTTATAACGTTATAACTTGATTCTTTTGAGGCTTCTGATTATTATAAAACGTTACCAACGTTTTAAAAACGTTCATAACGTTTTATCTCAATTTAATCAACCTCACACATACTTTACCAAGCATTTGATTTTACAATATGTATTCTTGATAAAGGTCTTCATGATTTCTTCAGTCCAAGCTTATTATTCAACAGTTCTTACTCTTCTTGGACCTACATATTCTCAAAATAGAAGAAATCGTAAAATTCAATAATTTTATGTTTTTGCAAATTAGTCAAATAGACGTAAAAGATTATTGTACGAACAACAGGGAAAACTAAGCGGATATGGCCAAGAGTCGATGAAAAATGGCCCAAAACAGTCTAGCGACAAGCGTTGGCAAAAGTGACCCGAAAACAGTTCAGCTGGGGAAAGCTAAGCGGATGCGGCAAAACATTGGGGAAAACTAAGCAGATAGGCCAAGCGTCAGTGAAAAATGGCTCGAAGACAGTCCAGCGGCAAGTGTAGGCAGCTAACGTTAGGCAAAAGTGACCCGAAAATAGTTTAGCTGGGGAAAACTAAGCGAATGCGGCAAAGCATCGATGAAAAATGGCTTGAAAACTGTCAAGCAATAAGCGCATGCAGCTAACATTTGGCAAAAGTGACCCAAAAACAGTTCAGCTAGGGAAAACTGAGAGGATACGACCAAGCGTCAATGAAAAAAGGCCTCAAAATAGTCCAGCGGCTATTGTTGGGCAAAACTGACTCGAAAATAGTTCAACTGGGGAAAACTAAGTGGATGCGACCAAGCGTCAATGAAAAATGGCCCTAAAACAATCCAGCGATGAGCGCAAGGACTAACGTTTGGCAAACGTGTCCCAAAATAGTTCAGCAGGGGAAAACTAAGCGGATACGGCCAAGCGTCGGTGAAAAATGGCACAAAAACAGTCCAGCGGCAAGCGCATGCAACCAACGTTGGGCAACAGTGACCCAAAAATAGTTCAATTGGGGAAAACTAAGCGGATACGACCAAGCGTCAATGAAAAATGGGCCCAAAACAGTCCAGCGGCAAGCAGAAGCGGCTAACGTTTGGCAAACATGTCGCGAAAATAGTTCAGCTGGGGAAAACTAAGCGGACACGGCCAAGCTTCGGTTAAAAATGGACCCATAACATTCCTGCGGCAAGGATTGGGCAAAAGTGATCCGAAAACAGTTCAGCTGGCGAAAACTAAGGGATACGGCCAAGCGTCAGTGAAAAATGGCCCCAAAACAGTCCAACGGTAAGCGCAAGCGGCTAACGTTGGGCAAAAGTGTTCCGAAAATGGTTCAGCTGGGGAAAACTAAGCGGATGCGGCTAAGCGTTGGGGAAAGCTAAGCAGAAAAGCCCAAGCGTCGGTGAAAAATGGCCAAAAAACACTCCAGCAGCAAGCGCTAGTGGCTAACGTTGGGCAAAAGTGACTCAAAAATAGTTCAGGTGGGGAAAACTAAGAGGATACAACCAAGCGTCGGTGAAAAATGACCCCAAAATAGCCCAGCAGCAAGCGTTGGGCAAAAGTGACCCGAAAACAGTTCATCTGGGGAAAACTAAGCGGATGCAGCCAAAGCGTTGGGGAAAACTAAGGGGATACCGCGAAGCATCAGTGAAAAATGGCTCGAAAACAGTCCAGCGGCAAGTGCATGCAGCTAACATTAGGCAAAAGTGACCCGAAAATAGTTCAGCTGGGGAAAACTAAGCAGATGCGGCCAAGTGTTGGGGAAAACTAAGGGGATACCGCGAAGTGTCAGTGAAACATGGCTCGAAAACAGTCCAGCGGCAAGCGCATGCAGCTAACATTGGGCAAAAGTGACCCGAAAACAGTTTAGCTGGGGAAAACTA
Organism: Carex pumila; assembly: GCA_033356055.1. Taxonomy (NCBI): domain Eukaryota; kingdom Viridiplantae; phylum Streptophyta; class Magnoliopsida; order Poales; family Cyperaceae; genus Carex; species Carex pumila. The sequence goes on from JARJHM010000315.1 coordinate 83,990, forward strand.
AGCGGATGCAGCCTAGTGTCGATGAAAAATGGCTTCAAAATAGTCCAACGGCAAGCGTTGGGCAAAAGTGACCCGAAAACAGTTCAACTAGGAAAAACTAAGCAGATGCGGCTAACCGTTGGGGAAAGCTAAGTAGATACGACCAAGCGTTGGTGAAAAATGGCCAAAAAACAGTCTAGCGGCTAACGTTGGGCAAAAGTAACCCGAAAATAGTTCATCTGGGGAAAACTAAGCAGATACGGCCAAGCATCGGTAAAAAATAGCCCAAAAAAAGTCCGGTGGCTAGCGTTTGGTTAAAGTGTCTCAAAAATAGTTCAGCTGGGGAAAACTAAGCGGATACGGCGAAGCATCGGTGAAAAATGGCCCCAAAATAGTACAGCAGCAAGGGTTGGGAAAAAGTGAACCAAAAACAGTTCAGCTGGGGAAAACTAAGCGGATGCGGCCAAGCATTGGGGAAAACTAAGCGGATACAACGAAGCGTCAGTAAAAAATGGCTCGAAAGCAGTCCAGTGGCAAGCGCATGCAGCTAACGTTGGCAAAAGTGACTTGAAAACACTTCAGCTGGGGAAAACTAAGCTGATACGGCCTAGCGTCGATGAAAAATGGCTTCAAAACAGTCCAACGGCAAGCGTTGGGCAAAAGTGACTCGAAAATAGTTCAGCTGGGGAAAACTAAGCAGATACATCTAAGCATCGGTGAAAAATGACCCCAAAACAAACCAGCGGCAAGCGTTGGGCAAAAGTGAACCGAAAACAGTTCAACTGGGGAAAACTAAGCAGATGCGGCCAAGCGTTAGGGAAAACTAAGCAGATACAGCGAAGCGTCAGTGAAAAATGGGTCGAAAACAGTCTAGCGGCAAGTGCATGCAGCTAATGTTGGGCAAAAGTGAGTCGAAAATAGTTCAGCTGGTGAAAACTAAGCGGATACGACCTAGCGTCGATGAAAATGGCTTCAAAACAGTCCAACGACAAGCGTTGGGCAGAAATGACCCAAAAACAGTTCAGCTTGGGAAACTAAGCGGATGCGGCTAAGCGTTGGGGAAAGCTAAGTAGATACGGCCAAGCGTTGGTGAAAAATGGCCAAAAAACAGTCTAGCGGCAAGAGCTAGCGGGTAACGTTGGGCAAAAGTGACCCAAAAATAGTTCATGTGGGGAAAACTAAGCAGATACGACAAGCGTCGGTGAAAAATAGCTCCAAAAAAGTCCAGTGACTAACGTTTGGCTAAAGTGTCCTGAAAATAGTTCAGCTGGGGAAAACTAAGCGGATACGGCGAAGCTTCGGTGAAAAATGGCCCCAAAACAGTCCAGTGACAAGGGTTGGGAAAAAGTGACCCGAAAACAGTTCATGTGGGAAAAACTAAGCGGATGCGGCCAAGCGTTTGGGAAAACTTAGTGGATACGGCCAAGCGTCAGTGAAAAATGGCTCGAAAATAGTCCAGCAGCAAGCGCAAGCGGCTAACGTTGGACAAAAGTGACCCAAAAATAGTTCAGCTGCGGAAAACTAAGTGGATACGGCCAAGCGTCAGTGAAAAATGGCCCAAAACAGTCCAGCAGCAACCGCTAGCAGCTAACGTTGGGCAAAAGTGTCCCAAAAATAGTTCAGCTGGGGAAAACTAAGCGGATGCGGCTAAGTGTTGGGGAAAGTTTAGCAGATACGGCCAAGCGTTGGTGAAAAATGGCCAAAAAATAGTCCAGCAGCAAGCGTTAGCAGCTAACGTTGGGCAAAAGTCACTCGAAAATAGTTCAACTGGGGAAAACTAAGCGGATACGGTCAAGTGTCGGTGAAAAATTACCTCAAAATAGTCCAGTGGTAAGCGTTGGGCAAAAGTGACCCGAAAACAATTTAGCTGGGGAAAACTAAGCGGATGCGGCCAAGTGTTGGGGAAAACTAAGCGGATACTGTCAAGTGTCGGTGAAAAATGGCCCCAAGACAGTCCAGCAGCAAGCGCAAGCAGTTAACATTTGGCAAAAGTGTCCCGAAAACAGTTCAGCTGGGGAAAACTAAGCGGATACGGCCAAGCTTCGGTGAAAAATGGCCCCAAAACAATCCAACGGCAAGGGTTGGGCAAAAGTGACTAGAAAACAGTTGAGCTGGGGAAAACTAAGAGAATGCGGCCAAGCGTTGGGGAAAACTAAGCGAATACGGCCAAGCGTCAGTGAAAAATGGCCCCAAAACAGTTCAGCGGCAAGCGCAAGTGGCTAACGTTGGGCAAAAGTGTCCCAAAAACAGTTCAGCTGGGGAAAACTAAACGGATGTGGCTAAGCGTTGGGGAAAGCTAAGTAGATACGGCCAAGCGTCAGTGACAAATGACCAAAAATCAGTCCAGTGGCAAGCGCTGGTGGCTAACGTTGGGGAAAAGTGACTCGAAAATAGTTCAGCTGGGTAAACTAAGTGGATACAGCCAAGCATCGGTGAAAAGTGGCCCCAAAACAGTCTAGCGACAAGCGTTGGGCAAAAGTGACCCGAAAATAATTTAGCTGGAGAGAACTAAGCGGATGTGGGTAAGCGTTGGGGAAAACTAAGCGGATATGGCCAAGCGTCGGTGAAAAATGGCTTGAAAACAGTCCAGCGGCAAGCGCATGCAGCTAACGTTGGAAAAAAGTGACCTGAAAACAGTTCAGCTGGGGAAAACTAAGCGGGTACGGCCAAGCGTCAGTGAACAATGGCCCCAAAACAGTCCAGCGGCAAGCGTAAGCGGCTAACGTTGGGCAAATGTGTCCCGGAAATAGTTCAGCTGGGAAAAACTAAGCGGGTACGGCTAAGCAGATACGGCCAAGTGTCAGTGAAAAATGGCCAAAAAACATTCCAGCGGCTAACATTGTGCAAAAGTGACCCGAAAATAGTTCAACTGGGGAAAACTAAGTGGATACGGTTAAGCGTCGGTAAAAAATGGCCCCAGAGGTGAGATCAACAGTAACTGAGAGGTGAAATTTCCATTTATTGAGAGATAGTGGATACCTTTAGCAAACCAGACAATTGACTTAGGTTGAACACCTGTAAACGAGAGTTTGAGGTTGTAGACTTAAGAAGGTGAAATTGCACATCCTTACCAGGTTCATTAAGCCAATAAACGAGAGTTGAGGTTTAGGAATATTAGGTACGGTCAACAGATCCTTACACAAGCAGATAACTCAAAAACAGGTCAAATGCTGCATTCACTCGAGGACCACGCAAGTCGCGTGGGAGACTACGCAGGTCGCGTCACTAGGGTCGCATGAAGGTCTAGAGGCAGAATTGAAGATGAAATCCTAAACCCTAGAAACTTTGTTTTAAAATCAAAGTAAAACCAAACGTTTAATTGCTTTCCTTTTATGTCACTGAATTTAGGAATTTAAACAAATCAAACCAATCTTTTCTCGAAACCTAGTACCTAACTGAGACAAGCAAAGGTTCAGAGTTGAACTAAACCGTCCCTGAGGATCGATACCTGATTATACTCTTGAACGAAAGTTGTGCACTTGCAACATAATTCAAAAGCTAAATCACGGTTTAAAAGGGTATAGCTCGCTGTACCTGAAACTTTGTGTATAGTACGCTTCTGTGTGAACAATAATCTTATTCCTCTTGTATGCAAAAAAATTGCCAGAGAAGCAACAATCGAATAAGGTTAATATTTATCTTTGAACTAGCTTCCTATTTAAAAAAATTAATGTAGAATATCTAGAAGAAATATTTAACACAAAGTAATAAAATACACACTCGTCCATATAAATTAAGTTACAAAATTTATTTATTTATATATACTATTTGATATTAAACTATTAAAATTATAAAAGTTGAATTATAAACACGTAATAATATTCATACAATACTGTAAAAAAACAGAAAAAAAAAACCCGGACCGGACCGTCCTGTCCCCCGCTGGTACAACAGGCACGGGTATAAGACGAGCAGGGTAGGATTTTTGAAAAAAAAAACCCGTGATGCCCGCCCTGTGGTACCCGTATACCCGCTGTGTCCGTGCTTGTGCCTACCCGTGCCCATGCCAGGGTATGCCCAGCCCGCTCGTGCCCTGCCCGTGATCCAAACACTAAGTCGGAAGGGACAATCCTTTGCGGATATTAAATAGTAGTCCCTGCATTTCAATTCACACAGTACTGTTCCCATACCATAATTATCATAACTGTTTGGGGGGTCGCAAAAACTCCAGCATTGAATTTTTTTTTCTAAAGTACTAATACCTTTGCAAGAAGTATATATATATATATATATATATATATATATATATATATATATATATATATATATATATATATATATATATATATATATATATATACGGAAGTATTTACATCTATGAGGTGAATAGTTTTAATGTAAATAATGGTCCTCCAATCAAGGGAAATTCCAATCTAAAATGAATCGGAAGTGATTTGGGGCGGCTGTACCAGGTATTTCAGATAGAAAGCAAGTCTCGATGTCTTTTAGATTACGAGATGGGGGTAGATCTCCCCAAATATTCTCACACCATAAATATCTGTGGGGGACCACTCAAACTAAATGAGGGGGAACCATGCACGTTTCTAAAAATATTAATATTGCCATAACTATTTGGAGAGACCATAAAACTTGATATTTTTTACATATGGCGTTGGATGAAGTCTGAAAGTATCAATATCAAATCTGCAAGTATCTATACCTATGCACTGAATTATTTATATGTATATATATTACACAAAGTTTAATCTTTAGGATTTTGATTATATCAAGTTATAGATCAAGTATTAATATCGTATCTTAAGTATTTATACCTATGCACTGAAACATTTATTCCTATGAAGGTAACTACTTTTGTTAGATGAATGTTGATGTAGAGATGATTGGCGAAGGTTAATGCAGGGATACATGGTCTTCACTACTTCACTAGAGAAATTAAAGTTGACGCATGGACCATTGGAGGACTGAAAAATGAATAATCATAATAAGTTATGCATCAAAGTATTAATATCTTATATTCCAAGTATTTATACTTATGAAGATTAATGCGGAAACGAGTGTGATCGAGATTGGAAAATGAGGGACCATATAATTAGTGTTGACTATAGTGCAACCTTTTTGTAATATTATTGCGGGGACAAAGATGAAACTATAGTACAGAAATAAAAATAATTATTCTTAAATATTTGAATAGCTTAATCTTCAATCTTTAATCAAAAAAGAAAAGAAAAAAAAGAATGAACTGGCGCATATAATTGCACGTTTTGCCATAATAAATTTCAGCAACAGGGTTTAGTCGTGGCATTATTTAATTTGAACACAAATAATATATGGACATTGACTGCAGACTTAAAGCTTTATTTATATTAATGAAATGTTCTTCTCAACAATTTATTTTATCTTTGATCCATTGTCCTTGGACAATGAATACAATTTTAAATTATTTTTTCTCAAAGAATTTATACATTTATATAGAATTTTTAGAGGGGAGATTAGGATGATGAAATATTGTTTATTGATTGCTGTTGTTGAATTTACAAGCACTATACATGAGTATTTATAATCTAATTTCTACTAACCGTTAGACTCTTTTTTAAATTACAGTGGCTGAAATATTTACTTTAATTGTGCTTTAATTACAATGATTTACAAAAATTAAGCTAGGTAACAAATATATTTTCTAGACTATGCCGGTGATGATATTTACTAAGATCTTATTCCTCAATTATTTAACATAATATTAGTTTTCTCGAAATAAGATAGGATTAAACCTTTGACTGGTGTGCATGATGCAACCAAGCACAAGAACACATGATACAACAATGGAGTTAAAACAACTTTGAGATAGTTAATAGCCAACGAGCCATGTTGTGTTAGACCCGAGCCATTTCGAGGCTTAACATGGGCCTTTCTTGATTCTTGCGCTTCAATGCTTGTAAGGATGACAGAGGGCATCGCATGATGTCCCTTATCATGTTCTAAGGTTCGATTTACCATTCAGGCAATCAATTGAATCCATTTGCAATGCACCCAAGTTGCACCAGGCACCCTTCATGTATAGACTTGAATTGACATGCTACCAATCAAATTGACAGTTCAAATAGCATCGTGACATGCTCAAAAGGTTCCATCTCAATCCCTGAGTCTTAATTTTGCCTAACTCGGCTCAATCGCCTTGTCAATCTCCTTTCTTCTCGGGTTTAGTTGGAAGAAAAGGAAGCAGCTCGTGTTTAAAAGAAAGCATAAAGGAGTAGAGATTACATCCCTTCTTCAGTCTCAGGTAAGCTCTTAGTCAATTCTTCTTTCGTTTTCCATCAATTTCGAGCTTCAATCGAAGCTCGGGACGAGAAAGAAGAGAGGAAGGAGTCAGGGTCTCGGGTCCCACAAGTCAGAGACTCAGGGACATGGTGTCCTCTTCGGGTTTGCTAGGGTGCGCTTGGCACTTGGTAAGCCGCGCAGAGGCTCAAATATGGTGTACAAAGAATCGGGTCCATCCCAATGAAGGGGTCGAAGGCGCCAGGGTGCTGAGTTTAACTTAAACCCAACGATATGAGTAGACTTGGTATGGTGTGAGCCTAAACCCTTACAGTTCGGCGTACAGAGTTCAACCTTCATGCTCTAAGTCTACCTATCTCTGGATTTCAGCGAAATTTTGCTTCTGCTATTGACCAGAGGGTCCCACTTGTAAGGTGCAGGTTTGCGGCTCCCGATTTGTACCCAGAATGCTTAGGGTTATTGTTATGGGTACCCAGGCTGAGTTGGCACCATCTAGAGGCTGCCACGTCAGCAATTCTTTGAAAATTCATAACTCCTTAACCATTTGGAGTTACAATCTGTATTTTATATCAAAATTCATGGTTTCAAATGTAGAATATTACCATGAATTCTAATATGTCCTTTCCCTTCATCTCGGGAAGATTTTAAATCATTTGGCGTCTTTCCAAGTATTTTAAATTATTACCAATTTCTATTTATCTAATTGGCAATATTTTAGGGTACAACACCCGCGTCAGCCTTTTACGTATTAGCTCTAGAATTACTACAGTTATCCGAGTAGCACGTACCATCAAACAAACTGTAACTGATTTAATGAGCCATTTGTAGTTTCACAGTCTGAATTAGTTCATACTTACACATGCATAGCTTAATCTTTGAGACAAGCATATGACTACTGACAAGATCAACTAGGTATCATGTCCTAAACGAGAGTTGACGCATCAGCTCCAGCACCGACTCGGACGGGTAGGGCCTTCGTGTGACGCAAACTGAAAATCACTGCTCATACGACCGAAGAGGCATTCCACCTACACAAGATCACGCTCCGGACACTAATGTTCACTATTGTGCTGTTAATGACTGCACGATAGAACACGACAAACGGTGTATAAGAGCAATGATTCGTACAAAGGACCTCCCGAAGTCTGTGGGGCAAAGTCCCACAGAGCTAGCACTAGGCACCGCATCCGTGAGAGCTGGCAAAAATCCAAGTGATGGCAACACGGCATTCAACCACGCGCCAACACAAGGATCTCGCCAACATTTCGGCTGCCCAAACGACACAAAAATGTTAGAAGGGCAAGCAAATATCCATCAAGGGACGACTTCCCTTCCTGCAAGAGAGTAGAACCACACAGGCAACCGATCAGAACCATCCCGACCACGACATGATCAATGACGGGTGGGAGAGTGAAGAGACAGCCCTATGTTTGGTTGGCCGCACAAAAGTGCAGGGAGCCCAACATCCAGAGCAAGTCCAAAACAACTCATGCGATGCCACAGTCCTAGACACGCCACATCAACGCCCACAACATCGCCGCCCCAAGCCAAAATGACCCGGAGACAACCGACGTGTAGATCAACCTGATATAGCGGCACATTTAGGCCTGCCATACGTGAAAAATAAACATCTGGAGCTGCGTCTAACATCCGCTTTGAGCGAGTGCCTCCACGCTTAGTCACCCCGCTTAACCGTGTTTCGTTGGTTTTATGGCTGGGGATTTCAACCCACATGGCTACACGCATCGGTCTTATGAGCGCCTCCATGCTTAGACGCCTTGCCCGACCGTGTTTCACCGGCTTTACGGCTGGAGATTTCAACCCGCTCGGTCTCTGCGGGACACCTCCACGCTTAGACGCCCCAATGAACCATGTTTTCCCGACTTTACGACTAGGGATTTCAACCCGCTCGGTCTCTGCGGGGCTCCTCCATGCTTTGACGCCCCAATGAACCCTGTTTTGCCAGATTTATGGCTGGGGATTTCAACCTGCTCGGTCTTTGCGGGACACCTCCACGCTTAGACTCCCCAATAAACTGTGTTTTACCGGCTTTACGGCTGGGGATTTCAACCCGCTCGGTCTCTGCGGGGCGCCTCCACGCTTAGATGCTCCAATGAACTGTGTTTCACCGGCTTTACGGCTGGTGATTTCAACTCGCATCAGTCTTACGGGCGCCTCCACGCTTAGACGTCCCAATGAACCATGTTTTGCTAGCTTTACGGCTGGGGATTTCAACCCGTTCGGTCTCTGCGGGGAGCCTCCAAGCTTAGACACTCCAATGAACTGTGTTTCGCCGGCTTTACGATTGGGGATTTCAACCCACATTTGTTTTACGGGTGCCTCCACGCTTAGATGCCCTGCCCAATCGTGTTTCGCAGGCTCTACAGTTGGGGATTTCAACCCGCGCGGTCCGTGTTTTTCAGTAACACAATCGTGTTCTTTGTCCATTGCGGTCCGTGTTTTTCGGTAACATAGTCATGTTTCTTGCCCACTGCGATCTGTGTTTTTCGATAACAAAATAGTGTTTTTTGCCCCCGCTCAATCGTGTTTTTTCGGTAACATAATCATGTTTTTTGCCCCCGCTCAATTGTATTTTTTTGGTAACATAATCATGTTTTCGGGTAACATAATTGTATTTTTCTTGTCATTTTTCACCGATGCTGGCACCGACATGGGGCGCCACTTCCAAAAATCCTTCCCTTATAAGGGAAATCCCCTAGGTTTCCCCCCATTTTATGTGGATGCATAGATTCGGAGCGCCCCGCTCCATTGTTTTCGGGTCACTTTTGCCCAATGCTTGCCACTTCCTCTTCCCGCTGGACTGTTATCGGGCCATTTTTCACCGACGCTTGGCCGTATTCGCTTAATTTTCCCCAATGCTTGGCCGCATCCGCTTAGTTTTCCCCAATTGAACTGTTTTCGGATCAATTTTGCCCAACGTTAGTCGCTTTCGCTTGTCGCTGGACTATTTTCGGGCCCTTTTTCACCGACACTTGGCCGTATCCGCTTAGTTTTCCTCAACGATTGGCCGCATCCGCTTAGTTTTCCTAGCTGAACTATTTTTGGGTCACTTTCGACCAACGTTAGCCGCATCCGCTGCCGCTGGACTATTTTTGGGTCATTTTTCTCCGACGCTTGGCCGTATCCGCTTAGTTTTCCCCAACGCTTGGTCGCATTCGTTTAGTTTTCCCCAGCTGAACTATTTTTGGGGTCACTTTTGCCCAACGCTTGCCGCTGGACTGTTTTGGGGCCATTTTTTACCGACGCTTGGCCATATTTACTTACTTTTCCCTAACGTTGGGCAAAAGTGACCCAAAAATAGTTCAACTGGGGAAAACTAAGCGGATACGGCCAAGTGTCGGTGAAAAATGGCCCCAAAAACAGTCTAGCGGCAAGCGTTGGGCAAAAGTGACCCAAAAATAGTTCAGCTGGGGAAAACTAAGTGGATACGGCCAAGCGTCGGTGAAAAATGGCCCCAAAACAGTCCAGCGGCAAGCGTTGGGCAAAAGTGACCCAAAAACAATTCAGCTAGGAAAAACTAAGTAGATACGGCCAAGCGTTGGGGAAAACTAAGCGGATGCGGTCAAGCATTGGGGAAAATTAAGCGGATAGGGCCAAGTGTCGGTGAAAAATGGCTCGAAAACAGTCCAGTGTCAAGCGACTAACGTCAGGCAAAAGTGACTCGAAAATAGTTCAGCTGGGCAAAACTAAGCGGATACAGCGAATCGTCGGTGAAAAATGGCCCCAAAACAGTCTAGCGGCAAGAGTTGGGAAAAAGTGACCCAAAAACAGTACAGCTGGGGAAAACTAAGCTGATGCGGCCAAGCGTTGGGGAAAACTAAGTGGATACGGCCAAGCGTCAGTGAAAAATGGCTCTAAAACATTCCAACGGCAAGCGCAAGCGTCAAGAGTTGGGCAAAAGTGACATGAAAACAGTTCAGCTGGGAAAACTAAGCGGATGCGGCCAAGCGTTGGGGAAAACTAAGCGGATACAACCAAGTGTCGGTGAATAATGGCCCCAAAACAGTCTTGCGGCAAGCGTTGGGCAAAAGTGACCCGAAAACAGTTCAGCTGGGGAAAACTAAGCGGATGCGGCCAAGCATTGGGGAAAATTAAGCGGATACGGCCAAGTGTCGGTGAAAAATGACCCGAAAACAGTCCAGCGACTAACTGTTGTACCCTAAAAAGTCGGCATCTAGAAATTAATAAAAGGTTTAAAATAAAGAGAAATGGAGGTGTCCATTCTGTTTGAAATGGAGAATTGGACACATTTATTTAGTCATGAAAAGATGCTCACGGCTTTGGTTGAAAATGAGAAAACGAATCAATTGAAATGGGCTTTATTAATGGGCCGAATTCAATTGTTGCTTGATTAAAATCTTCGGCAGCCCCCTCTCAATTAAACCCGACATCAGGGACCCTCCAGCCTCAACCAATCAGCATTGAGCGCTCAAGATGAAATTCTGTTGAAATTGAGTGAATATGCAATGCGCCTTGCGTTGTTCTCAGTTCAAAAGCTCGGCCCACCGAGGACCGTCCATTGGCAGCCCTTGGGCTATGCCACACGTCCATACATATTTAAAGGGATCTTCTCCCAACGGTGAAATAAAGAAACAGACGAAATACTGTAGCTGGCGCCTGCAAGATGCTTCCTGCCTCCCTGCGCTTCAAACTCAAGCCGTCCGATCATTGAGCAAAGAATGGACGATCCTGATGCTGCCAACACATCGATCCATGTAGTGGCTAAACCCTAAGCCCTGCGCCTATATATACCATGCCATGAATGAAGAAAACAGAACAGAGATAGCCTCCATAGCCGAAATACACCCATGTATGCAAATTGCCTAATGGCATTCCTCAAATCAACAAGCACAAAGCTTTGCTAAAACTACATTCATCCCCAAATTCGGCACAAAGCCTCAAATCCAAATAGAATAGGCAGAATTTTATGCAATTTTGCAATGTAGATGCCTTAAGAGGCTTATGTTTTGTAAATAAATCATGAAATCAATAAAGGTTCTTACTTGGAGTGTGAATTTCTTTTGTTTACTGTTTCATCCTTCTTCTATTGTCTTGTTCTTTCTTTTTATTTTTATTGTTTCGGCATTTGTTTGGTTTGATTGAGCCTTTTCTTCTTTCTTTGATTATCGCATATTCTTCTTTGTTTTTGATGTCTTTAAAACAATCAAAAAGGGAGAGCTTGCATGATTTCTAGATTTGTCTCATGACAAATTAAAGAACATGAAAGCTTGATGATCAAAAATGCATTTTTCTTGTATTTTCTGTTTTAAACAGCAATAAAACTATATGAAAATATTATCTTAGCATAGTCTAGATTCCTTGATTAATCCTCTTTATTTATTGTTGATCTCATGTGAAAATACATAAAAATCCCTATTCCTCCAATCTTCTCCTTTTTTTTTCTTCTTTACCTCCCTTGTTTATTTTTATAAATTAATTGAAGGTAAAGATGAGTGTAGTGAGCCACGGGCATCCTTGCTCATCTAACCCTTTGATTCTTTTATAAAAATAAGCAAAATAAGGGAATAAAGTGACTTAAAAACAAAATATAAACACACAAGGGTTGTTTAAAGTGAGCCAATGGCATCCTTTGCAACTCTCAACCTAATGATCACTTGGAAAGGGCCTTTTTGCAAACAAAGCTAGAAAAATAGTGAGGTTATGCTATCAAAATGGCTGATTTCACTGTTTTTGAAGGCTCTATTTGCAAATAAGTGAGAAACTGAGGTCCAAAGTGTAAAAAGACAGCAATCATGTTGCTACATGTCATTTACATCTTTGAATCTATGAAGTTTTGATGATAATGCCTCTTAAAACCAAGTGTAAAGGTGTCAAAACATGATTTTTGAACAACCAGGGTCTTTCTTGCAAATGTGCAGTCCTTGGTATGTTAAAAATGTCTTAAAATGATTATTTAATAAATTCCAAGTCCTTTGATCTCTTCTTATGCTTACTGGTACATGAGACAGTGGCTATATGCCCTTGATAACTCGTTTTGATGCCAACCAGACCCCTGCCTATGTGTGCCTATGTGTGCGATACCCTCTGTTGACCTCTGGTACATGACCAAGTTCAAACCCTGTGATACAATGCATGATAAGCATCATTGTTGCTATTCCATGTATCAAAAACGACTATTTTGACCTCTGCTGATAAAACAGCAAGTCTGAACCAGTCTGAGGACCAAATTACAAAATGGACTTCACCATTGGATAGAGAATTTATAAACACATGAAATGCACCTAAATTTTGCTTCATTTGGACATTTCTATACAAAGTTATGGCCTGTCAAAATTCATCTTTTAAAAATATAAAATGCTGAATTTTCTGTCAGATTTACCAGCTATGCCCCTCATGCTATACAAGCCTTTAAACTGAGAAATAATGCTCAGAAAATTCTGAAACTTGACACATAAGTCCCTTGTACATATATTTTTGAATCTGTGAAATAAAAATCACTCATGTATTAAATTCATGAGAAATCAGATCAAAAAGTCTGAAAATATGCGTATGACCTGTTCTGGCCGCATTCCCCATTTGGAACCCTTAAAAGGACCAAAATATAAAATAAATTGCACAGATGGATAGATGATCCCAAGACAATCAAGATGGACATCAAATTCAATTATTTGTGTTTTATTTCAATTATTTATGAATTTTGGAAGTCCAACCTTTGAAATGATAAATACCAGCAAATACCAGAACCAGTTCTGAATCTGCCCCGATGTTCAACTCCCTGTTGGATACAGCTAGGTAGCTCCAAAGTTCATGAAATTTTACCAGAATATAGAAGATTTTGTCCTGAGAATTTTCATATAAAGAACATAAAATTTGGATCAGCAGAACTCTTGGAATTAAATTCTGAAGTTAGCTACCAGCATGGTAACAACAGCTATTTACCAGCAAACTTCTCTGTACAGAAATACATGTTTCATATACCTCTGGGTTGAGTTTAATAAAACTGTTTTATGTGCATACAGGTCATGACTCAAAGGATATTTCTATGTAAATAACATGAAATTTGGTGTAGCCAATTGACGGGAATTAATCTCCCAAGTTCAGCTATCCAGAAAATGCTGCTGTCAGGAAATGGGCATTTGACCCCTGACTGTTGCATTGCCAGTTTGAGACCCCTAAAAGGGGCTAAATGTCAAATAAATTACATATTCAGAAACTATACTTCAAACCAATCAGGATAGACATCAAATTTGTATTGATTGGACTTGTACTCAGCTCTGAATTGAAATGCAAAGTTAAATGAAAATTAAATACAAGAATTATGCAGAATATGGACAACAATGCCCCTGACAATGATTAAATGTTTATAAATGTAAATAACGTGCCTAAAATGATAAAGATTTGTACAGATACCCTTGACATCCCCTTCTATGATTCTGTGAAAGGAAATCTATCTCTCGTGTACAAAATTCACAAGGGAATAGATTAAAAATGTTCTGAAATTATGAACTCCTCATGCCATGCACAGTCAGAACTTGATTCAACCTAAATTAAACCCTCTCACATGCATAAGCCTCTTTAAAATGATCAAATAAAGGCCTTTGAACCCTTGAATCAGTTTTAGTGACTCTGTACCAGTTAATAGTACCCAATCGGTACTGAAATCAAAGCAAAAGGCATGTTCCATGGTTGAAACTCAACCAAATGTGAAATTGACATTTTTTAACGCTTTTATGCAGTCTTGCGATCACAAATGATCAAGTTATCGAAGGAAATCCTAACCAAATCAAAGGGACCTGGAGTAAACCCTCATTGGTACCGGCACCGATATTCTCATCCGTGAACCAAAGTCTCCAGTGATCTCTAGCAGCCGACAACGGTACCAATCAACTCATGATATCGAGACGATCAAGGTAGTGTGCTTGCTCAGCGGCGCCATGGCCAGGATCGGCCGGAAGCCTTCCTTCCTCGACCCTGTCAGAAATGAATCCTAGGGTTCATCGGTTTAGCACAGATTTTAAGGCATACGCACCTATCTTGACATAAAGGGAACAGATCCAAAGGCCTACATTCAAAATCATGGATCAACTGTCCTCTGACAGAGAAGGACCCACTTGTCAGTTGCTTAAATGGTTGAAGATGATTTGGCACGAATCGTAAAGCCCATTTGATAAAATCCTAGCGTCTGTGCGCTAATTAAGGATCCAGTGAACTCGTTAAAAGCACAAAAGCCCAATCTCAAAGCCCTTTGATCAAATAATACTCCGTGTGAATCTCAAAACCCGATGAATTAAATCCAGAGGCTCTGTACACATCTCAAAGGCCCAAAAGCCCAAATTTTGATACCACAGCACAAATCTTGAAGCCTATTTAATTGAATCATCTTTGCACCAATCTCAAAGCCCAATGATCTCAATCCAATGGCTTGTGCACATCTCAAAGGCCCAAAAGTCCAAACTCAAAGCCCTGCGCTAATCTTAAAGTCCACATGTGGCCAGAAGATCCCTTTTGCACATAAACCCCTCTGTTTATTTAAAATATGTAGAAAAGTCCCTATAAATTTACAAAATGCCCCTGTTAGCATAAAACCTTCTTAAACAAGCCCTTAAAGGCCCAATTTTCATCCCAGACCCTGTCAAAAGCCCAAATCACAGCCTCAAGTCCTCCAGAAATTACAAACAAGTTCCTGGAAACATAAAATCTTTACAAATTAGTCCCTTCAAGTCCTTTTCGACCATAACTTTTTCATACTAAGTTCAAATCAATTCAAATCAGTCCCAAATGAACCCAAATTCAATCCTCTATAATTCCAAACAACATTTGAAAATATCCATGTCTCAGCCATAATCTGAAATGACCAAAATGCCCCTCTCCTGACATATTTTTATAAATAAAAAACATGTAAATGATGTTTGAATGCTCCTTTCAAATTAAAAAACATATAAATGACATTCCTCATGTGTTTCCTCATCTTAAAAATGTGAAATCCATATTTTCATGCATACATTAAAATAACTGACCAAAAAGAAATCTAAAGTTAAATGAGAACCAACCGCATGACCAAAGAAAATCATACATGAGTCCCTTTTAGCCATATTATTCGGTTCAATCCAAATAGGCACAAATCCTGGAATGCATGAGGTCTTCAATCTGACCCGAAAGGTCCTTCTAATGTAATTAACGGCGGGGGCTTGCGCCCGTCGGGAGTTTAAACGTCTCCACAATCGAAAATAATAAAACCTCCGACAACTGATCATGAATGTAGGTTGTCACAAGGGGTGAACCAGAAGGAATGGAGAAAGAAATCCCCAGAGGATGCCTTCCCCTGAGTTCGGTGACTTGCTCACATTCATTTCAAAGGACCAGAGCACTGAACCCAGCTGGGTGCATTTCCACTCACCCACATATAAAACCCGCACCGTTAGCTAACCTGATGCCGTGCAACTTTCTGCGCCCTACACTAACATTGGGCAAAAATGACCCGAAAACAGTTCAGCTGGGAAAATTAAGCGGATGCGACCAAGCGTTGGAGAAAAATGGCCCAAAAACAGTCCAGCGGCTAGCACAAGCGTCAAGAGTTGGGCAAAAGTGACACGAAAATAGTTCAACTGGGGAAAACTAAGCGGATGCGGCCAAGCATTGGGGAAAACTAAGCGGATACGGCCAAGCGTCCGTGAAAAATGGCTCGAAAACAGTCTACCATCAAGCGCAAGCGGCTAACGTCGGGAAAAAGTGACCCAAAAACAGTTTAGTTGGGGAAAACTAAGTGGATACGGGCAATCGTCCGTGAAAAATGGCCCCAAAACAGTCCAGCGACAAGCATTAGGAAAAAGTAACCCGAAAATAGTACAGTTGGGCAAAATTAAGCGGATGCAGCCAAGCGTTGGGGAAAACTAAGCATCTGTGGCCAACCGTCAGTGAAAAATGGCTCGAAAACGTTCTAGCGGCAAGCGCAAGAGTCAAAAGTTGGGCAAAAGTGACATGAAAACAGTTCAGCTGGGAAAACTAAGCAGATGCGGCCAAGCGTTGGGGAAAGCTAAGCGGATACGGCCAAGCGTCGGTGAAAAATGACTCAAAAATAGTGCAGCGGCAAGTGCAAGTGGCTAACGTTGGGCAAAAGTGTCTCGAAAACAGTTCAGCTGAGGAAAACTAAGCGGATGTGGCCAAGCGTTGGGGAAAGCTAAGCGAATACGGCCAAGCATCCGTGAAAAATGGCCCAAAAACAGTTCACCAGTTCGCGCAAGCGTAAAGAGTTGCGCAAAAGTGACCCAAAAACAGTTCAGCTGCGGATGTGGCCAAGCATTGAGAAAAACTAAGCGGATACGGCCAAGCGTCAATGAAAAATCGCCCGAAAATAGTCCAGCGGCAAAGGAAAGAGGCTAACATTGGGCAAAAATGATCCGAAAACTATTCAGCTGGGGAAAACTAAGCGGATGCGACCAAGCCTTGGGGAAAACTAAGCGTATAAGGTCAAGCGTCGGTGAAATATGGCCTGAAAATAGTCCAGCAGCAAACGAAAGCGGCTAACGTTGGGCAAAGATGACCCGAAAACAGTTTAGCTGGGGAAATCTAGGCGGATGCGGCCAAGCATTGGGAAAAGTAAGCGAATACGGCCAAGCGTCGGTGAAAAAAGGCCCAAAAACAGTCCAGCGGCTAGCGCAAGCGTCAAGAGTTGGGCAACAGTGACCTGAAAATAGTTCGACTGGGTAAAACTAAGCAGATGCGCCCAAGCATTGGGGAAAACTAAGCGGATACGGCCAAGCATCGATGTAAAATGGCACAAAAACAGTCTAGCGGCAAACAAAAGTGGCTAACGTTCGGCAAAAATTACTCGAAAACAATTCAGTTGGGGAAAAAGTAAGCGGATGCGGCCAAGTGTTGTGGAAAACTAAGCAAATACGGCCAAGCGTCGGTGAAAAATGGCCCAAAAACAGTCCAGCTGCTAGCGTAAGCGTCAAGAGTTGGGCAAAAGTGACCCGAAAACAGTTCAGCTGGGTAAAACTACGCGAATGCGGCCAAGCGTTGGGGAAAACTAAACAGATGCGGCCACACGTTGGGGAAAACTAAGAGGATACAGCCAAGTGTCGATGAAAATGGCTCGAAAACATTCTAACGGCAAGCGCAAGCGGCTAACGTTGAGCAAAAGTGACCCGAAAAAAGTTCAGCTGGGGAAAACTAGGCAGATACGGTCAAGCATCAGTGAAAAATTGCTCCAAAACAGTCCAGTTGGAAGCGTTGGGAGAAAGTGACCCCAAAACAGTTCAGCTGGGGAAAACTAAGCGAATGCGGCTAAGCGTTGGGGAATACTAAGCGGATACGGCCAAGCGTCGGTGAAAAATGGCTCGAAAACATTCCAGCGGCAAGTGCAACGGCTAATGTTGGGCAAAAGTGACATGAAAACAGTTCAGCTGGGAAAACTAAGCGGATGTGGCCAACCGTTCGGGAAAACTAAGCGAATACAGCCAAGCGTCGGTGAAAGATGGCCCGAAAATAGTTCAGCGACAAACAAAATGCTAACGTTGGGCAAAATTGACCAGAAAATAGTTCAGCTGGGGAAAACTAAGCGGATGAGGCCAAGCCTTAGGGAAAACTAAGCTAATACGGGCAAGCGACGGTGAAAAATGCCCCAAAAACAGTCCAGCGGCAAGCGCAATCGGCTAACATTAGGCAAAAGTGTCCCGAAAGTAGTTCAGCTGGGAAAAACTAAGCTGATGCGGCCAAGCATTGGGGAAAGCTAAGCGAATACATTCAAGCATCGGTGAAAAATGGCCCAAAAACAATCCAGCGGCAAATGAATGTGGCCAACATTGGGCAAAAATGAACCAAAAACAGTTCAACTGGGGAAAACTAAGCGGATGCTGCCAAGCGTTGGGGAAAGCTATGCGGATATGGCCAAGCGTCAGTGAAAAATGGCCAAAAAACAGTCCAGCGACAAGTGCAAGCAGCTAACGTCAGGCAAAAGTGTCTGGAAAACAGTTCAGCTGGGAAAACTAAGCGGATGCGGCCAAGCGTTAGGGAAAACTAAGCGGATACTGCCAAGCGTCGGTGAAAAATGGCCTGAAAATAGTCCAGCGGCTAACGTTAGGAAAAAGTGTCTGGAAAACAGTTCAGCTGGGGGAAAACTAAGCGGATGCGGCCAAGCGTTAGGGAAAACTAAGCGGATACAACCAAGCATTAGTGAAAAATGGCTCAAAAAACAGTCCAGTGACAAGCGCAAGTGGCTAACATTGGGCAAAAGTGTCCTGAAAATAATACAGTCGGGGAAAACTAAGCTGATGCGACCAAGCATTGGGGAAAAGTAAGCGGATACGGTCCAGCGTCTGTGAAAAATGGCCTGAAAACAGTGCAGCGGCAATGGAAAGCGGCTTACGTTGGGCATAAATGACCCAAAAATAGTTCAGCTGGGGAAAACTAAGTCGATGAGGCTAAGCCTTGGGGAAAACTAAGTGGATACGGCCAAGCCTCGGTGAAAAATGGCCTGAAAACAGTCCAGCGGCAAACAAAAGCGACTAACGTTTGGCAAAGATGACATGAAAACAGTTTAGCTGGGGAATACTAGGCGGATGCAGCCAAGCATCGATGAAAAATGGCTCCAAAACACTTCAGCTAGGAAAAACTAAGCGAATGCAGCTAAGTGTTGGGGAATACTAAGCGGATACGGCCAAGCGTTGGTGAAAAATGGCTCGAAAACATTCCAGCGGGAAGCGCAACGGCTAATGTTGGGCAAAAGTTACATGAAAACAGTTCAGCTGGGAAAAACTAAGCCGATGTGGCCAAGCGTTCGGGAAAACTAAGCGGATACAGACAAGCGTCGGTGAAAGATGGCCCGAAAATAGTTTAGCGGCAAACAAAATGCTAACGTTGGGCAAAATTGACCAGAAAACAATTCAGCTGGTGAAAAAAAGCGGATGCGGCCAAGCGTTGGGGAAAGCTAAGAGGATACGGCCAAGCGTCAGTGAAAAATGGCCCTAAAATAATCCAACGGCATACGAAAGCAGCCAACATTGGGCAAAATTGACCCAAAAACAGTTCAGCTGGGGAAAACAAAGCGGATACAGCCAAGCATTGGGGAAAGTTATGCGGATACGACCAAGCGTCGGTGAAAAATGGCCAAAAAATAGTCCAGCGACAAGCGCAAGCAGCTAACATCAGGAAAAAGTGTCCGGAAAATAGTTCAGCTAGGGAAAACTAAGCAAATGCGACCAAGCGTTGGGGAAAACTGAGCGGATACGGTCAAGCGTCGGTGAAAAATGGCCGAAAAGAGTCCAGCGGCAAACGAAAGCGCTAACATTGGGCAAAAATGACCCAAAAACAATTCATCTTGTGAAATCTAAGCTGATGCGGCTAAGCGTTGGGGAAAACTAAGCCGATACTGTCAAGCGTTGGTGAAAAATGGCCCAAAAACAGTCCAGCGATAAAAGAAAGCGGCTACCGTTGGGTAAAAGTGTCTTTAAAATTGTTCAGCTGGGGAAAAAAAGCGGATGCAGCCAAGCGTTGGGGAAACCTAAGAGGATACGGCCAAGCGTCAGTGAAGAATGGCCCCCAAAACAGTACAACGGCAAGCGTTGGGACAAAATGACCCGAAAATAATTCAGCTGGGGAAAACTAAGCGGATGCAGCCAAGCGTTGGGGAATACTAAGCAGATCCGGCCAAGCATCGGTGAAAAATGGCTCGAAAACACTCCAGCGGGAAGCGCAAGCGGCTAATGTTGGGCAAAATTTATATGAAAACAGTTCAACTGGGAAAACTAAGCAGCTGTTGCCAAGCATTGGGGAAAACTAAGCGGATACAGTCAAGTGTCGGTAAAAGATGACCCAAAGACAATTTAGTGGCAAACAAAATGCTAACGTTGGGCAAAATTGACCCGAAAACAATTCAGTTGGGGAAAACTAAGCGGATGCGGCCAAGCATTGGGGAAAGCTATGCGGATATGGATAAGCGTCAGTGAAAAATGGCCAAAAAACAGTCCAGCGGCAAACGAAAGTGGCTAACGTTGGGCAAAGATGAGACAAAAATAGTTTATCTGGGGAAAAAGTAAGTGGAAGCGTCTAACCGTTGGGGAAAACTAAGCGAATACGGCCAACCGTCGGTGCAAAATGGCCCGAAAACTATCCAGCAGCAAACGAAAGTGGCTAACGTTGGGCAAAGATGAGACAAAAATAGTTTAGCTGGGGAAAAAGTAAGCGGAAGCGTCTAAGCGTTGGGGAAAACTAAGCGAATACTGGCAAGCGTCGGTGACAAATGACCCAAAAACAATCTAGCGGCTAGCGCAAGCGTCAAGAGATGAGCAAAAGTGAGCCGAAAACAGTTCATCTGCTGAAAACTAAGAGGATGCGGCTAAGCGTTGGGGAAAACTAAGCGGATGTAGCTTAGCGTTGGGGAAAACTAAGCGGATACGGCCAAGCGTCGTTGTAAAATGACCCCAAAACAGTCCAGCGACAAACGAAAGTGGCTAACGTTGGGCAAATATGAGCCGAAAATAGTTCAGCTGGGGAAAAAGTAAGTGAATGCGGCTAAGCATTAGGGAAAACTAAGCGAATACGGGCAAGCGTCGGTGAAAAATGGCCCAAAAACAATCTAGCGACTAGCGCAAGCGTCAAGAGATGGGCAAAAGTGAGCTGAAAATAGTTCATCTGCTGAAAACTAAGCGGATGTGGCCAAGCGTTGGGGAAAACTAAGCGGATGTAGCTTAGCGTTGGGGAAAACTAAGCGGATACGGCCAAGCGTTGATGAAAAATGGCTCAAGAACATTCTAACAGCAAGCGCAAGCGGCTAACGTCAGGCAAAAGTGACCCAAAAATGGTTCAAAAGGGGAAAACTAAGCAGATACAGCCAAGTGTCGGTGAAAAATGGCCCCAAAATAGTCTAGCGGCAAGCATTGGGACAAAGTGACCCCAAAACAGTTTAGCTGTCAAAAACAAAGCGGATGCGGCCAAGCGTCGGTGAAAAATGGCTCGAAAATAGTCTAGCAGCAAGAGCAAACGGCTAACGTCGGGCAAAAGTGACCCAAAAACATTTCAGCTTGGGAAAACTAAGCGGAATTTTTCACCGACGCTTTGTTGTATCCGCTTAGTTTACCCTAATGCTTAGCCGCATCCTCTTAGTTTTCCCCAGCTGAACTATTTTCAGGATACTTTTGCCCAACGTTGGTCGCTTTCGTTTTCCGCTGGACTGTTTTCAGGCCATTTTTCACCGACGCTTGACCATATCGGCTTAGTTTTCCCCAACGCTTAGCCACATCAGCTTAGTTTCCCCAAGATGAACTATTTTTGGGTCATTTTTGCCCAACGTTAGCCGCTTTCGTTTGCTGCTGGACTATTTTCGGGACATTTTTCATCGACGCTTGACAGTATTCGCTTAGCTTTCCCCAACTCTTGACCGCATCTGCTTAATTTTTCCTAGCTGAACTATTTTCAAGACACTTTTTCCTAATGTTAGTCGTTTGCATTTGCCGCTGGACTATTTTTTGGCCATTTTTCACCGATGCATGGCTGTATCCGCTTAGCTTTCCCCAACGCTTGGCCACATACGCTTAGTTTTCCCTAGCTGAACTATTTTTGGGACACTTTTGCCCAATGAGAGCTGCTTGCACTCGCTGCCATTCTATTTTTTGGCCAATTTTCATCGACGATTGGTCGTATCTACTTAGCTTTCCCCTTTGCTTGGCCGCATCTGCTTAGTTTTCCCTAGTTGAACTCTTTTTGGGACACTTTGGCCCAACATTAGCCACTTTCGTTTGACGCTAGACTGTTTTCGGGCCACATTTCACCGACGCTTGACCGTATCCGCCTTGTTTTCCCCAACGCTTGGCCGCATCCACTTAGTTTTCCCCAAGTGAACTATTTTCGGGTCACTTTTGTCCAATGTTAGCCGCTTAGTTGTCCCCAGCTACACTGTTTTCGAGACACTTTTGCCAAATGTTAGCCGCTTGCGTTTGCTGCTGGACTATTTTCGGGCCATTTTTCACCGATGCTTGACCGTATCCGCTTAGCTTTCCCAAATGCTTGGCCGCATCTGCTTAGTTTTCCCGAGCTGAACTATTTTCGGGACACTTTTTCCCTATGTTAGCCGCATCCGCTTCCCGCTGGACTGTTTTTTGGAAAATTTTTACCGACGCTTGGCCGTATCCACTTAGCCTTTCCCAACGCTTGGCCATATCCGCTTAGTTTTCCCTAGTTGAACTATTTTCGGGACACTTTTGCCCAACGTTACCCACTTGCCCTTGCCCCTAAACTGTTTTTGGTCATTTTTCACCGACACTTGACCGTATCCGCTTAGCTTTCTCCAACGCTTAGCCCCATCCGCATAGTTTTCCCCAATTGAACTGTTTTTGGGATACTTTTGCCCAATGTTAGCTGCTTGTGCTTGCCACTAGACTATTTTTTGGCCATTTTTCACTGACGCTTTACTATATACACTTAGTTTTCCTCACCTGAATTGTTTTCGGGACACTTTTTCCCAACGCTTGCCATTGTACTATTTTGGAGCAATTTTTCACCAACACTTGGCCGCATCCGCTTAGTTTTCCCCAGCTGAACTGTTTTCGTGACACTTTCGCTCAATATTAGCCATTTGCGCTTGCCGCTAGCCTATTTTTTGGCTATTTTTTCACCGACGCTTGGTAGTATCCGCTTCGATTTCTACAACGTTTGGCCGCATCCGCTTAGTTTTCCCAAGCTAAACTATTTTCGGGTCACTTTTGCCCAATTCTTGCTGCTGGACTGTTTTGAGGTCATTTTTTCACCGATGCTTAGCCGTATCCGCTTAGTTTTCCCCAACGCTTGTCCGCATCCGCTTATTTTTTCCCAGGTGAATTGTTTTCGGGACACTTTCGCCCAACGTTAGTTGCTTGCACTTGCCGCTAGACTATTTTTTGGCCATTTTTCACCGACGCTTGGCCGTATCCGCTTAGTATTCCCCAACGCTTAGCCGCATCCGCTTTGTTTTCCCCAGCTGAACTGTTTTCAGGATACTTTTGCCCAATGTTAGCCGCTTTTGTTTGTCGCTGGACTGTTTTTGGGCCATTTTTCACCGACGCTTGACTGTATCTACTTTGTTTTCCCCAATGCTTAACTGCATCAGCTTTGTTTTCCCAAGCTGAACTATTTTTGAGTCATTTTTGCCCAACATTAGCTGGTTTCGTTTGCGGCTGGACTATTTTCGGGCCATTTTTTACCGACACTTGACCGTATCTGCTTAGCATTCCCCAACGCTTGGCCACGTCCGCTTAGTTTTCCCCAGCTGAACTGTTTTCGGGATACTTTTTCCCAATGTTAGCCGCTTGTGTTCACCGCTAGACTATTTTTTGGCCATTTTTCACCGACGCTTGACAATATTCGCTTAGCTTTGCCTAACGCTTGGCCGCATCCGCTTAGTTTTCCCTAGCTGAACTATTTTCGGGACAATTTTGCCTAACGTGAGCTACTTACGCTTGCCGCTGGACTATTTTTTGGCCAATTTTCACCGACGCTTAGCAGTATCCGCTTAGCTTTCCCCAATGCTTGGCCGCATCCACTTAGTTTTTCCTAGTTGAACTCTTTTCGGGACACTTTTGCCTAACATTAGCCGCATTTGTTTGCCACTGGACTGTTTTCGGGTCATATTTCACTTACGCTTAACAGTATCCGCTTTGTTTTCCCCAACGCTTGGCCCCATACGCTTAGTTTTTCTCAATTGAACTATTTTATGGGTCATTTTTGCCAGATGTTAGCCGCTTTCGTTTGCCGCTGGACTGTTTTCGGGCCATTTTCAT
This sequence comes from Carex pumila, assembly GCA_033356055.1. Classification (NCBI taxonomy): domain Eukaryota; kingdom Viridiplantae; phylum Streptophyta; class Magnoliopsida; order Poales; family Cyperaceae; genus Carex; species Carex pumila. Next base: position 107,935 of record JARJHM010000315.1, read on the forward strand.
CGATGCTTAACCGTATCCGCTTAGCTTTCCCAAATGCTTGTCCGCATCCGCTTAGTTTTCCCTAGCTGAACAGTTTTCGGGAAACTTTTGCCCTATGTTAGCCGCTGGACTGTTTTTTGGCCATTTTTTACCGACGCTTGGCCATATCCGCTTAGCTTTCCCTAACGCTTGGCTGTATCCAGTTAGCTTTCCCCAATGCTTGGCCGCATTTGCTTAGTTTTCCCCAACTACACTGTTTTTGGGTCAGTTTTGCCCAATGTTAGCCGTTTTCGTTTGTCGCTGAACTATTTTCGGGCCATTTTTCATCGACGCTTGGCTGTACCCGCTTAGTTTTCCCCAGCTGAACTGTTTTTGAGACACTTTTGCTCAACGTTACCTGCTTGCCCTTGCCCTTAGACTGTTTTTGGTCATTTTTCACCGATTCTTGACCGTATCCGCTTAGCTTTCTCCAACGCTTGGCCTTATCCGCTCAGTTTTCCCCAACTGAACTGTTTATGGGATACTTTTGCCCAATGTTAGCCACTTGTGCTTGCCACTAGAATATTTTTTGGCCATTTTTCACTGACGCATGGCCGTATCTGCTTAGATTTCCCCACCACATTGCCGCATACACTTAGTTTTCCCCAGCTAAACTGTTGTCGGGACACTTTTGCCCAACGCTTGCCGCTGGACTGTTTTCGGACCATTTTTCACCAACACTTGGTTGCATCCGCTTAGTTTTCCCTAGCTGAACTATTTTCGAGACACTTTTGCCCAACGTTAGCCGCTTGCGCTTGCCGCTGGACTATTTCTTAGCTATTTTTAACCAACGCTTAGCAGTATCCGCTTAAATTTCTACAACGCTTGGCCGCATCCTCTTAGTTTTTCCCAAGCTGAACTATTTTTGGGTCACTTTTGCCCAATGCTTGCCGCTGGACTGTTTTGAGGCCATTTTTCACTGACCCTTGGCCGTATTCGTTTAGTTTTCCCCAGCTGAACTATTTATGGGACACTTTTGCCCAACGTTAGTCGCTTGTGCTTGCTGCTGAACTATTTTTTTGCCATTTTTACCGATGCTTGGTCATATCCACTTAGCTTTCCCCAACGCTTGGCGGCATCCGTTTATCCGCTTAGCTTTTACCGACGCTTGGTCGTATCTGCTTAGCTTTCCCCAACACTTGGCGGCATCCGTTTATCCGCTTAGCTTTTGCCCAACATTTGTCGCTTGCGCTTGCCTCTAGACTGTTTGTTAGCCATTTTTCACCGACGCTTAGTATTCCCCAACGCTTCGCCGCGTTCGCTTTGATTTCCCCAGCTGAACTATTTTTGAGATACTTTTGCCCAATGTTAGCTGCTGGACTTTTTTTTGGCCATTTTTCACCGACGCTTAGACATATCTACTTAGTTTTCCCGAAAGCTTGGCCGCATCCGCTTATTTTTCCCCAGCTGAATTGTTTTTGGGACACTTTTGCCCAATGTGAGCTACTTGCGCTTGCCGCTGGACTGTTTTTTGGCCAATTTTCACCGACGCTTGGTCGTATCCGCTTTGCTTTCCCCAAAGCTTGGCCGCATCCGCTTATTTTTCCCCAGCTGAACTGTTTTCGGGACACTTTTGCAAAACGTTAGTCGCTTTTGTTTGCCGTTGGATAGTTTTTGGGCCATTTTTCACCTACGCTTGGCCGTATCCACTTAGTTTCCCCCAACGCTTGGCCAGATCCGCTTAGTTTTGCTCAGCTGAACTGTTTTCGGGATACTTTTGCCCAACGTTAGCCGCTTTCATTTGCTGCTGGACTGTTTTCGGGCCATTTTTCACTGACGCTCGGCCTTATCCGCTTAGTTTTCCTCAACGCTAGGCTGAATCCGCTTAGTTTTTCCGAGCTCAACTATTTTTGGGTCATCTTTGCCCAACATTAGCTGCTTTCATTTGCCGCTAGACTATTTTCGGGCCATTTTTCACCGATGCTTGACTGTATCCGCTAAGCTTTCCCCAACGCTTGCCCGCATCTGCTTAGTTTTCCCTAGTTGAACTGTTTTCGGGACACTTTTTCCTAACATTTGCCGCTAGACTATTTTCGGGTCACTTTTACCGAAAGCAGTTCAGCTGGGGAAAACTAAGCGGATACGGCTAAGCACCTGTGAAAAATGGCCCCAAAACAGTCCCGCAGCAAGCGCAAGCGGCCAACATTGGGCAAAAGTGTCCCAAAAATAGTTCAACTCAGGAAAACCACACGGATGCGGCTAAGCCTTGGGGAAAGCTAAGCAGATACGGCCAACCGTCGGTGAAAAATGGCCAAAAAATAGTCCACCGGTAAGCGCTAGCGGCTAACGTTGGGCAAAAGTGACTCTAAAATTGTTCAGCTGGGTAAAACTAAGAGGATACGGGCAAGCGTCGGTGAAAAAATGACTCGAAAACATTTTAGCTGGGGAAAACTATGCAGATGCTTCCAAGCGTTGGGAAAAACTAAGCGAATATGGGTAAGCGTTGATGAAAAATAGCTAGAAAACAATGCAGCGGCTACTATTAGGAAAAAGTGACCTCGAAAATTGTTCAGCTGGTGAAAACTAAGCAGATACGGCCAAGCGCCGGTGAAAAATGGCCTCAAATAGTCCAGCGGCAAGCGCAAGTGGTTAACGTTTTGGCAAAAGTGTCCCAAAAACAGTTCAGCTGGGGAAAAATAAGCGGATGTGGCCAAGCATTGGGGAAAACTAAGCGGATACGGCCAAGCATCGGTGAAAAATGATCAAAAACAATCCAGGGTCAAGGGCAAGCGGGTAATGTTGGGCAAAAGTGTCCCGAAAACAGTTCAGCTGGGGAAAACTAAGCGAATACAGCCAAGCGTTGGTGAAAAATGATTTAGAAACAGTCTAGTGGCAAGCGCATCTAGCTAACGTTGGGCAAATGTGGCCCAAAAATAGTTCAGCTAGGGAAAACTAAGTGGATACGGCCAAGTGTCGGGAAAAATGGCCCCAAAATAGTCCAGCGGCAAGCGTTGGGCAAAAGTGTCTCGAAAATAGTTCAGCTCGGGAAAACTAAGCTGATGCGGCTAAGCGTCGGCAAAAATAGCAAAAAAAACATTCCACTGGCAAGCGCAAGCGGCTAACGTTGGTCAAAAGTTTGTTGAAAACAGTTCAACTGGGGAAAACCAGGCGGCTGCGGTCAAGCGTTGGGGAAAACTAAGCGGATACGGGCAAGCGTCGGTGAAAAATGGCTCGAAATCAGTCCAGCGGCAAGCGCATGCGGCTAATGTTGTGCAAAAGTGACCCAAAAATAGTTCACCTGGGAAAAACTAAGCGGATACCGCCAAGCATCGCTGAAAAATAGCCACAAAACAGTCCAGCGGCAAGCGCTAGCGGCTAACGTTGAGCAAAAGTTTGTCGAAAACAGTTCAGCTGGGGAAAACTAAGCGGCTGTGGCCAAGTGTTGGGGAAAACTAAGCAGATACAGCCAAGCGTCGATGAAAAATGGCACGAAAACAGTCCAGCGGCAAGCGCATGCGGCTAACGTTGCGCAAAAGTGACCCAGAAACAGTTTAGCTGAGGAAAACTAAGCTGATGCGGCTAAGCATTAGGGAAAGCTAAACGGATATGGCCAAGCGTTAGGGAAAGCTAAACGGATATGGCCAAGCGTCAGTGAAAAATGTCCAAAAAGCAGTCCAGCGGCAAGCGCAAGCGGCTAACATAGGGCAAAAGTGTACCGAATACAGTTCAGCTCGGGAAAACTAAGCGGATGCGGTTGAGGTTTGGAAAAGCTAAGCGGATACGGTCAAGCATCGGTGAAAAATGGACCGAAAACAGTCCAGCGGAAAATGCAAGTGGCTAACATTGAGAAAAAATATCCCGAAAACAGTTCAGTTGGGGAGAACTAAGTGGACACGGCCAAGTGTCAGTGAAAAATGGCCCCAAAACAGTCCAACGACAAGAGCTGGGCAAAAGTAACCCGAAAACAATTCAGCTGGGGAAAACTAGGCGGATACGACCAAGCATCAGTGAAAAATGGCTCGAAGACAGTCCAGTGGCAAGCGCAAGCGGCTATCATTGGGCAAAAGTGACCCGAAAAACAGTTTAGCTGGGGAAAACTAAGCTCATACGGCCAAGCGCCGGTGAAAAATGGCTCCAAAACAGTCCACTGACAAGCGCAAGCGGCAAACATTGGGAAAAAGTGTCCCAAAAACAGTTCAGCTGGAGAAAACTCAGCGGATCGGCTAAGTGTTGGGGAAAGCTAAGCAGATACGGCCAAAGATCGGTGAAAAATGGCCCCAAAACTGTCCAGCGGCAAGCGTTTGACAAAAGTGACCCGAAAACATTTCAGCTGGGGAAAACTAAGCGGATGCTTCCTAGCTTTGGGGAAAACTAAGCAGATACGGCTAAGCGTCGGTGAAAAATGGCTAGAAAACAGTCCCGCGGCAAGCGCAAGCGGCTAATTTTAGGCAAAAGTGACCCAAAAACTGTTCAGCTGGGGAAAACTAACGGCCAAGCATTGTTGAAAAATGACCTGAAAACAGTCTAGCGGCAAATGAAAGTGGCCAACATTGGGCAAAAATGACCCAAAAACAATTCAGTTGAGGAAAACTAAGCGGATGTGGCCAAGCGTTGGGGAAAACTAACGCATACGACCAAGAGTCGTTGAAAAATGGCCAAAAAACAGTCCAGTGGCAAGCGGATGCAGCTAACGTTGGGCAAAAGTGACCCGAAAACAGTTCAGCTGGGGAGAACTAAGCGGCTGCAGCCAAGCGTTGGGGAAATCTAAGTGGATATTACCAAGCATCGGTGAAAAATGGCTCAAAAATAATCCAGCGGCAAGCGCAAGTGGCTAACATTGGGCAAAAGTGACCTGAAAACATTTCAATTGGGGAAAACTAAGCGGATACGGCCAAGCGTCGGTGAAAAATAGCCCTAAAATAGTCCAGCGGCAAGCGTTGGGCAAAAGTGACCCGAAAATAGTTCAGCTGGGGAGAACTAAGCGGCTGCGGCCAAGCGTTGGGGAAATCTAAGTGGATATTGCCAAGCATCGGTGAAAAATGGCTCGAAAATAATCTAGCGGCAAGCGCAAGAGGCTAACATTGGGCAAAAGTGACCCGAAAACATTTCAATTGGGGAAAACTAAGCGGATACGGCCAAGCGTCGGTGAAAAATGGCTCCAAAACAGTCCAGGGGCAAGCGTTGGGCAAAAGTGAGCCGAAAACAGTTCAACTTGGGAAAACTAAGCGGATGCGACCAAGCGTTGGGGAAAACCAAATGGATATGGCCAAGCGTTGGTGAAAAATGGCCAAAAACAGTCCAGCGACAAAAGAAAGCGACTAACGTTGGGCAGTAATGTCCCGAAAACAGTTTAGCTGGAGAAAACTATGTGGATGCGGCTAAGCGTTGGGGAAAGCTAAGCGGATATGGCCAAGCCTCGGTGACAAATGACGAAAAAACATTCTAGCGGCAAGCGCAAGCAGCTAACGTTGGGCAAAAGTGTCTTGAAAACATTTCATCTAGGGAAAACTAAGCGGATGCGGCTAAGCGTTAGGGAAAGCTAAGCGGATTGGGCCAAGCGTCGATGAAAAATGGCCAAAAAATAGTTCAGCGGTAAGCGCAAGCGGCTAACATAGGGCAAAAGTTTTTCAAAAACAGTTCAGCTAGGAAAAACTCAAGGGATGCAGCCAAGCGTTTGGGAAGGCTAAGCGGATACGGTTAAGCATCAGTGAAAAATGGCCCGAAAATAGTCTAGCGGCAAACGAAAGCGGCTAACATTGGGCAAAAATGACCCAAAAACAGTTCAACTAGGGAAAACAAAGCGGATGCGGCCAAGCTTTGGGAAAAACAAAACTAGACTATTTTCAGGCCATTTTTCACCGACGCTTGGTCGTATCCGCTTAGTTTTCAACAACGCTTAACCGCATCCTCTTAGTTTTCCCCAGCTGAACTATTTTTGAGACAATTTTACCCAACATTAGCCGCTTATCCTTACCGCTCAACTGTTGTTTAGCCATTTTTCACCGACGCTTGCTCGTATTCGCTTAGCTTTCCCCAACATTTGGTCGCATCCGCTTAATTTCCCCAGCTGAACTATTTTTGTACCACTTTTGCCCAACGTTAGTCGGTTGCGCTTGCCACTGGACTATTTTTTGGCCATTTTTCACCGACGCTTGGCCCTATCCTCTTAGCTTTCCCCAACGCTTGGCTGCATCCGCTTTGTTTTCCCCCACTGAACTATTTTCGGGACACTTTTTCCCAACGTTAGCCCTTTTTGTTTGTTGCTGGACTGTTTTCGGGCAATTTTTCACCAACGCTTGGCCGTATCTGCTTAGTATTCCCCAACACTTGGCGGCATCGGCTTAGTTTTCCCTAGCTGAACTGTTTTAGGGTCAATTTGTCCCAACGCTTGCCGCTGGACTATTTTGGGGCCATTTTTTACTGACGCTTGGCCATATCCGCCTAGTCTTCCCCAGCTGAACTGTTTTTGGGTCACTTTTGCCCGATGTTAGCCACTTTCGTTTGCCGCAGGACTGTTGTCGGGCCATTTTACACTAAAACTTGGTCGTATCCGGTTAGTTTTCCCCAGCTTAGTTTTACCCAGCTGAACTATTTTCGGGTCACTTTTGCCCAACTCTTGACGCTTGCGCTAGCCGTTGCACTATTTCTGGGCCTTTTGTCACCTACACTTGGCCGTATTCGCTTAGTTTGCCCCAGTGCTTGGCCACATCTGCCTAGTTTTCGCCAGCTGAACTGCTTTCGGGTCATCTTTGCCCAACGGTAGCCGCTTTCGTTTGCCGTTGAACTATTTTTGGGCCATTTTTCACCGACGCTTGGCCGTATCCGCTTAGTTTTCCCCAAGGCTTGACTGCATCCGCTTAGTTTTCCCCAGCTGAACTGTTTCTGGGTCATTTTTACTGAATGTTAGCCACTTTTGTTTGCCGCTGGACAATTTTCGGGATATTTTTCACAGACGCTTGGCTGTATCCGCTTAGTTTTCCCTAATGCTTGGCCGCATCTGCTTAGTTTTCCCCAGCTGAACTGGTTTTTGGACACTTTTACCTGACGTTTGCCGCTTGCACTTGTCGCTGGACTATTTTTTGGCCATTTTCACTGATGCTTGGCCGTATCCACATAGTTTTCCCCAAGCTTGGCTACATCCACTTAGTTTTCCCCAGCTGAACTGTTTTCGTGTCAATTTTGCCGAACGTTGGCCACTTTCGCTTGCCGCTGGACTGTTTTCGGGTCATTTTTCACCGATTCTTGACCGTATCCGCTTAGCTTTCCCCAACGCTTTGCCGCATCCGCTTAATTTTCCCCAACTGAACTATTTTCGGGATACTTTTGCCCAACGTTGGCCGCTTGCGCTTGCCGCTGGACTGTTTTTGGGCAATTTTTTTTCACCGACACTTGGCCATATCCGCTTAGTTTTCCCCAATGCTTGGCCGCAACTGCTTAGTTTTCCCCAGCTAAACTATTTTCGGGATACTTTTGCCCAACGTTGGCCGCTTGCGCTTGCTGCTGGACTGTTTTTGGGCAATTTTTTTTCACCGACGCTTGGCCATATCCGCTTAGTTTTCCCCAATGCTTGGCCGCAACTGCTTAGTTTTCCCCAGCTGAACTATTTTCGGGTCAATTTTGCCCAACGTTAGCATTTTATTTGTCGCTGAACTATTTTCGGGCCATCTTTCACCAACGCTTTGCTGTATCCGCTTAGTTTTCCCCAAAGCTTAGCAACATCCACTTAGTTTTCCCAGCTAAACTGTTTTCATGTTACTTTTGCCCAATATTAGCTGCTTGCGCTTGCCGCTCGAATGTTTTCGAGCCATTTTTCACCGATGCTTAGCCGTATCCGCTTAGTATTCCTCAATGCTTGGCCACATCCGCTTAGTTTTATCCAGCTGAACTGTTTTCTGGTCACTTTGTCCCAACGCTTGCCGCTGGACTGTTCTGGGGCCATTTTTCACTGACGCTTGGTCGTATCCGCTTAGTTTTTCCCCAGATGAACTGTTTTTGGGTTAATTTTGCCTGACGTTAGCTGCTTCCGCTTGCCGTTAGATTGTTTTCGAGCCATTTTTCACTAACGCTTGGCCGTATCTGCTTAGTTTTCCCCAACACTTGGCTGTATCCACTTAGTTTTCCCCAAAGCTTGGCCGCATCCGCTTAGTTTTCCCCAGCTGGACTGTTTTCGGGTCACTTTTGCCCAACTCTTGATGCTTGCGTGAGCCGGTGTACTATTTGTTAGTTTGTAATAATCTAGAAGTCAATAATACGATAAATTAATCATAAAGCTTTGTTCATGAATTGAATGTTTATTTATATATCATTTTGTTGCCTTGAGTATTATTGCATTTGTGGATCATTTCGAGTTCATGACTGAAATTGTGAAACTCCATAATATAGATAATATATACTCTTAAAAGATCACTGACCAAGGTAATTAGCAGGAACACTAATTACCGCTATAAGGTTAGTATGTGGATTAAAAGATGGTTAAGTTTTACAAACCACCTGACACGAGATGTCATTTTAATCACATAGATACATGTTCTAGGAACATGGTATTTGACAGACCCCGAATGAAACATTAAATAGAATTGTGTTCGTGTCATTAATGTTTTTCATTCAGTGTCAAAGTTCTACAGTATGAGGTATTTATCGTTCCCACTAAGAAATATATATGAGTAAGTGTTATCTAACGCTGTCCGTAAAAAGCAGCCATAACGGTAGCATTTCCATATGTATAGCTTAGGTGAGGAAGTGATAGTCTACCAAGAATACTACTTGTCCCTCGTATCTCTATACGAGCTATAGCATCACTGGGCCCCTTGGTAGAGTTAGATTATCTGCATGCAGTATAATTACAAGAGTAATTATATTTGATAATCTACTCAAGATCAAGAAAAGATACAGTTAACAAGGATGACACATATCTACCTTAAAACTGATCTGATAGCTATGAGACAGAAGAACTGACACAAGTAAATTGTTTACTGGATCGTGATATTGTACAGTACAGCATCATCTGTGTAATTGGATGGTCATGATGTGTTGCCAGATGCCACCCATGACTAACAGAAGTTAAAACAGTTTTAACTCTGTTTACCAACATAACACAGATCCTATTGGGTCACACCATATAGGAGCTACTCGGAGAATCTTACTGATTAATTATAAATTGATTATAATTAATATTAAGATGGTTATAATTAATTATACATGATATAATTAAATTATAAATGTCATTTAGAATGACAAGCAGAAACAACGGTTAATTTATAAACGTACACGTTACGTTGTATAAAAGTTACCGAACAATAACCGAAAAGAAATATAATTGTACATGACAATTATATATATATGATTTGGAATTTTAATTGTTAATTATGGGTTTGAATTATGGATTTAAAAGCCCAAAATAATCAAAGCCTTAATTAAAATTAAAGGCCCAAAGTCAAAGCCCAAAATCAAAGCCCAACACTATTCATGCCTTAATGGGCCAAGGGCAAAATGGTCTTTTTACCCTTGGTGCCGACTTCCCATGTGTTGACATGTGTCATGTGAGGTGGCAAGGGTATTTTGGTCATTTCACATGAAAAAGGATGAGGTGTCAAGGGCTTTTGGTAAATAGATTTGTTTTGAGGGGTATTTTGGTCTTTTGCAAACCTCCTCAAAAGTCTATAAATAGAGGGGTAGGGGTAGAGAGAAAGACTCACTAATTCACGTGTTAATCTGATTACTTTGTTAATCGGTTTTTCTCTCTTCCTTGATTTCGGTTATTTCGAGATTAGGAAAATAATATATTTTGCGAAATCCCGCGGTTTAGCTTTTAAAGCGATACCAAGTAATCTCGGGACACAAATATATTTATTTCGTCCTTTTTCTCGGTGAATAGTGTTTCAGCAGAATTCCGCGGTTTACGGTATTTCTGGCAGAAGAAATAAACCGCTCTCCGGTTAGTCCTGGTGGATAACCGATAGAGGTATCACACGTGTGATACTACGAGTCGATTCCTTCCTTGGTGTAGCTCTTCTCGCTTATTCTGCATTCCAACTGAGATTTGGAATTAAGGTATAAATTGTTATATTAATCTATTTAATTTGTAAATAGATTTAATGCTTTAGAAAATCAATTATGGAGTAGATCTGTAAATAAATTAAATGAGGTTTTGATGCCAAAGGAATACTGAAGGTGGACCGCCTTGGAAGGTTTCCTGACATACCTCGTTTAATTTTTTGCTTAACTTAACCGTAAAATTTTGTTTTACACACTTCCGCTGTTAAGCTAAATCAATGGGTTTGAACCGTCAAAACCCCAACAGTGGTATCAGAGCTCAAGGCTCTCCCGCTAATTGATTTTCTAAAAGTTATAACTTATGCAAATAAGGTGCATATATCGCGTATCGGTTTAAATTCTTACATTTGCAGCACAAGTCCAAAACCGATTAGAAATGAGATTTTCTTGGTTCGGTTTTTCCGACTAAGAAAGTTAAATTAGATTTACGCTTTCTTTATGCTTTCTTTATGTTTTCGTTTTCAAAAACTTTTGATTGCGTTAAAGTTCATCGAAGAATGTGATGAAGCAATAAAGTACCTTAGTAAGAGCTGTCATTTCCACACCGTAAAAGAGATGGTTCTGTCTAGGAAAGATTGAATCTAGCGGTCCTTGTGACCCCGATCTTTCCTGGGAGCCCCTTTTACACGTCCTAATGGCTGGCCGAAAAGGAACTTTGTCACGTTACCAAATTGCTTTAATGCTTTTGAAATGGCAAAATTTAGTGTAAGTTTTTCGCCTTTTCAAAAACCTTTGGATAAGTAAAGTTCATCGAAGAATGTGATGAAGCAATAAAGTACCTGAGTAAGAGCTGTCATTTCCACACAAGAAAGAGATGGTTCTGTCTAGGAAAGATTGAATCTAGCGGTCCTTGTGACCCCGATCTTTCCTGGGAGCCCCTTTCACGTGTCCTAATGGCTGGCCCAAAAGGAACTTTGTCACGTTACTAAATTGCTTTATGGACCAAAAAGAATATCTGTTTTAAAAACATGTAAACTGTTTATATGCTTTAAACGGTATAGAATAAAGAACTGAGCATAGCTGCAAAATAAAGAATTAGGAACTGATAAATAAATATACCTGACTTGGTCCCGTATATAAGTAAATTAGATTTACTGCTTTGATATGAACTGAATAAATTAGATTTATCGCTTTCATGGAACCGTGAAAGAACGTGATGTCAAAAAAAGATTTGTGAAGGAACTCACCGTTGTCTTTCTGGCAGACGACTTTCACGTGTCCGTAAGAATGTCTAAAGTCAGTTACAAGAACTGACTGCTTAACAAAAGCTAAACATATGAAAGAGATACTGCTAAGAATAGAAAGTAATGGAGATCATATTCGGTATTCTTTCTAGACTTCCTTTCCACGACTGCTTAATGAAGCATATGAAAGAGGTCTCTTTAAATACGAATAAAATCACATTAGTCACTTTTCTGGCACGTTAAGAATAGAAAGTAATGGAGATCATATTCGGTATTCTTTCTAGACTTCCTTTCCACGACTGCTTAATGAAGCATATGAAAGAGGTCTCTTTAAATACGAATAAAATCACATTAGTCGCTTTTCTGGCACGTTAAGAATAGAAAATAATGGAGATCATATTTGGTATTCTTTCTAGACTTCCTTTCCATGACTGCTTAATGAAGCATATGAAAGAGGTCTTTTTAGATACGAATAAAAATCACATTATTCATTCTTTCTGACATATCCCTTTTAGAGACTGCTGGCACTGTTAAGCATAAACACCAACCCATTAAATATTAAGTAGTATGCCCTTCCCACTCTATCCTCCTCAAACCATTGTTCATTGGTTGATGATTAAACTACTCAGTAGACATCACCTTTTACCTTTGGTGGTCGAGGGTTATGTCCGACATATCAAACCAAATAGAGTGAGGTTACTTACCAATGATTTCCAAAACAGTTTTGGGCTTGGGGCAAAGTCTTCGTTAAATACACGTGATGTTTTAACGAAACCAAGAATCACAAAGAGGTGTGATTAGCAAGTTTGCTTACCTAAGATAACTGATAGCCATGATATGCATACACTGCCTTGGTTATTAGTGAAAATAGGGATCTTGGTCCTACTGCAAAACGGGAATAGAACAAATTTGCAGTGGGAGTTTTATCATTAGAATAAAACATTACATGAACAAAGCTAAAATCTTTACATTTAAACATTGTAGTAATATGGCTAAAGAAACATCCTTCTCTCTACGCTCCCTGCTCGAGAAACAAACGCTGAAAGAGGACGGATCCAATTTCACTGATTGGTTCCGTGCTCTCACCATTGTACTAAGACGTGAGAAGAAAGAATATGTCTTAAATTCACCTGTCCCTGCTGAGCCTAAGGCAGATGGCAAAGCAGAGGATGTCACTCTGTACACCAAGCACAAAGAAGATGAGCTTGATGTACAAAGTCTCCTGGTAGGTATTATGAGTCCTGAATTGCAGCGCCGATTCATGGACACTAAAACCTATGACATATGTGATCAGCTCAAGAACATGTTTCAAGAGCAAGCGTGTGTTGAGAGATTTAAAGTGACAAAATCCCTACTTGGTCACAAGTTGGCCGAGGGAGGCTCTATGGGAACTCACATGCTCCGTATGACGAGCGATGTTGAGCAGCTCGAGAAGCTGAACGCTCCGATAAGCAAGGAATTTGCTACGGACATTATCCTGCACTCACTCCCTCCAAGCTTTTCGGGGTTCATCATGAACTTCCATATGCTAGGAATGGATAAGAGTCTACAAGAGCTCCAAGGGATGCTTAGGATCGCTGATGGGGACATGAAGAAAAAGTCTTCTGTCCTCATGATCCAAGCTGGTGGGAGAAAGATAAAGAAAGCCCCAAAGAAGGTGGCTCCTAAGTATCAAGGCAAAGGGAAAAAGATTCTTAAACCGAATCCTCCCAAGATAAAGGTTGCTGCTTCCTCTGAATGCTATTACTGCAATAGCAAGGGTCATTGGAAGAGGAACTGCCTGAAGTACCTAGCGGATCTGAAGTCTGGAAAGGTTTCCAAGGCTTCAACCTCGGGTATTTTTGTTATTGAAGTTAGCGTTGCTACCTCTATAAATGATTGGGTATTGGATACTGGATCATGTGCTCATATTTGTTCAAATATGCAGGTACTAAAGAATAGAAGGAAGCTACGTAACAAGGAGATACAACTCCAAGTTGGAAACGGAGCACGAGTTGCAGCCGTAACAGCTGGTAGTATAGAGTTGTATTTGCCCAGCGGGCTTGTAATGGAATTAGAAAATGTATATTTTGTTCCTAGCATTTCCAGAAACATCATTTCAATCTCATGTTTAGAGATGAATGGTTTCTCTTTTGTAATAAAGGACAATAGATGCTCTATATACAAAGATGAATTATATTATGGATCTTCTTATATGATGAATGGTCTTTATATACTGGAAATGAATAAACCCGTGTTTAACATAAATAACAAACGACTCAAAGCATCACATGAAAGCACGACTTACATGTGGCATTGTCGCCTTGGTCATATAAATGAGAAACGCATCAAGAAGTTACATAAAAATGGACTTCTTGGTAAATTTGATCTGGAATCAATTGACACATGCGAATCTTGTATACGAGGTAAAATGACCAAAGCGCCTTTCTCCAAAAAGGGCGAAAGGGCAAGTGACTTATTAGGTCTAATACACACGGATGTGTGTGGACCTATGAGTACTTGCACAAGAAATGGTTTTTCTTACTTTATCACGTTTACTGATGATTACAGTAGATACGGTTATGTCTACTTGATGAGACATAAGTCTGAATCCTTTGACAAGTTTAAAGAATTCAAGACTGAAGTAGAAAATCAATTGAACAAAAGTATTAAGGCTCTACGTTCTGACCGTGGAGGCGAATACTTGAGTTTTGAGTTTAAAGAATACTTAAGGGAATGTGGGATAGTCTCACAGCTCACACCTCCAGGGACACCACAATGGAATGGTGTTTCTGAGAGACGGAATCGAACTCTACTGGATATGGTTCGATCCATGATGAGTGAAGCCACTCTGCCGAAATCCTTCTGGGGGCACGCACTAGAAACTGCTGCACGAACAATAAACATGGTTCCATCCAAGTCAGTAGAAAAGACTCCGTACGAGTTATGGTTTGGAAAAATCCCAAATATGTCTTATCTTAAGATATGGGGTTGCGAAGTATTTGTCAAACGTCCGACGTCTGGCAAACTTGATCCCAAAGCTGACAAATGCTTTTTCGTAGGGTATCCTAAGGAAACGAAAGGATATTACTTCTATTACCAATCCGAGAACAAAATAGTTGTTGCTCGTCATGGTATATTTTTGGAGAACGAGTTTCTCGCAAAAGGAAGTAGTGGGAGTAATGTAATACTTGAAGAAATTCAAGATACATCACATAATACAATATCTGAACCAGATCAGATTAACCCACCTCTTGATACTTCGGCTGATGAGCATCTGGAAGTACCAAATCCACAAGTAGCTGTGGATGAGGTTCTAGTCCCGAGCTCAAGTACTTCGACGCAAGTTGAAGTAGAACTGGATCCGCAGACAGTTGTGGATCAAGTTCAACAGCCTGAAGAACGAGTGCTACGTAGGTCAACAAGAATAGTCCATGCACCCGAGTGGTACTTGGGACTGCACGAGATCTTAGTCTATGACACTGAAGATCCTTTGATCTATGCGGAAGCAATGGATAGGCCTGACTCTGATAAATGGCTGGAGGCCATGAGATCCGAAATACAATCCATGTATGACAACATGGTGTGGAACCTAGTTGTACCACTTGATGGGGGTGAAACTCATAGCTAACAAGTGGGTTTTCAAAAGAAATACATGCATGGATGGTAATATGACTATATACAAAACACGGTTGGTAGCGAAAGGTTTCAAACAAATTCTGAGAGTTGAATATGATAAAACTTTTTCGCCCGTAGCTATGTTTAAGTCAATTCGGATACTCCTAGCAATTGCTGCATTTCATGATTATGAAATATGACAAATGGATGTCAAAACCGCCTTTTTAAATGAAAATTTAGAAGAGGATGTGTACATGACACAACCTACGGGTTTTGAAGATCCAGAGAATGCTGGGAAGGTGTGCAAGCTTCTTAAATCCATTTATGGGTTGAAGCAAGCATCACGGAGTTGGAATCTCCAGTTTGACGAAGAAGTCAAAAGCTTGACTTCGTCAGATGTGAAGAAGAACCTTGTGTGTACAAGAAAACTAGTGGGAGTGCCATCGCCTTTCTTAATCTTATATGTAGATGACATACTCTTAATAGGAAATGATATTACTGTATTGCAATTAGCCTAGTCTTCATTAAAGAAAGTTTTATCAATGAAGGACTTGGGAGAGATTATCTATATACTAGGCATAAAGATCTACTGAGATAGATCGAAAAGACTAACAGGATTGAGTCAAAGCACGCACATTGACAAAGTGCTGAATCCGTTCAGGATGCAGGATTCCAAAAGGGGATTCTTGCCAATGAAGCATGGTACACAGCTTAGCAAGACTCAGTGTCTTTCGACAAGTGATGAGCAAAGCACTATGAGTAGAGTACCATACACTTCGGCTATTGGCTCTATCATATACTCCATGTTGTGCACTCTTCCTGATGTTTCATATGCTTTGAGTGTGACGAGTAGATATTAGGCTAATCCAAGCATGGAGCCCTAGAATGCTACAAAGAATATCCTTAAGTTCTTGAGAAGCACTAAGGATATGTTTCTTGTTTACGACATTATCACCTAAGATCGTAAACATAATAAGATGTTTATAATTAATTATAAAAGATATAATTAATATAAAGGTGATGTAAAGGTTTGCAAAAATTGACACAATCAGCAACACAGCTGATCCACTCACAAAATCTCTTTCTCAAGCCAAGCACGAGATTCTTAATTCTTCTATGAGTCTGGAACACATAGAAGATTGGCTATGAGATTTTCTTAGGATCTACGAGATCTTAGAGAATATAGAGTTTCGTATATAAGTAGGGCTTACGATGATTGGCTTCTAGCTTAAGTGGGAGATTGTTAGTGTAATAATCTAGACGTCAATAATACGATAAATTATCATAAAGCTTTGTTCATAAATTGGATGTTTAATTATATATCATTTTGTTACCTTGAGTATTATTCTATTATGGATCATTTCGAGTTCATGACTGGAATTGTGAAACTCCATAATTAAGATGATATATACTCTTAAAAAGTCACTGACCAAGGTAATTAGCAGGAACACTAATTAACCATTACTAGGTTAGTATGTGGATAAAAAGATGGTTAAGTTTTACAAACCATTGACACGAGATGTCATTTTAATCACATAGATACATGTTCAAGGAACATGATATTTGACAGACCCCGAATGAAACATTGAATAGAATTGTGTTCGTGTCATTAATGTTTTCATTCAGTGTAAAGTTCTACAGTATGAGGTATTCATCCTTCTAGCTAAGAGATGTGTATGTGTGAGTGTTATCTAACGCTGTCCGTAAAAAACAATCATAATAGTAGCACTTCCATATGTATAGCTTAGCTAAGGAAGTGATGGTTTACCAAAAGTACCATTGTCCCTCGTATTTTTATACGAGCTATAGCATCATTGGGCCCCTTGGTAGAGTTAGATTATCTGCATGCGGTATAATTACAAGAGTAATTATATTTGATAATCTACTCAAGATCAAGAAAAGATTAAGTTAACAAGGATGACACACATTTACCTTGAAACTGATCTGATAGCTATGTGACAAAAGAACTGACACAAGTAAATTGTTTACTGGATCGTGATATTGTACAGTACATCATCATCTGTGTAATTGGATGGTCATGATGTATTCTGCCAGATGCCCCTCATGATTATAGAAGTTAAAACAGTTTTAATTCTATTTACCAACATAACACAGATCCTATTGGGTCACACCATATATGAGTTAATTGGATAATCTTATTGTGATTGATTATAAATTGGTTATGATCAATATTAAGATGGTTATAATTAATTATACGTGTTATAATTAAATTATATTTGTCATGTTAAAAATGACAAAGCAAAAACTAATGGTTATAATTAGTTATACTTGGTATAATTAATTATAATTAATTGTACGTCATTTAGAATGACAAACAGAAACACAGGTTTGTTTATAAACGTGTTTGACATGTTGTATAAAAATTACCAAACGAAAACCGTAAACGAATATATTGTACATGACAATTATACATATTTGATTTTGATAGTTACTATTTACTATTCCTTTGGGTTAATGGGTTTAGAATCCATTAAACAAATCCAACCAATATGAAATAGCAAAATCCAAATTGGATGCCTCATCCAAAAGGGCAAAAATGTAATTTTGTCAAGTACGGGGGTATTTTGGTCTTTTGGCGAACCTCCTCATTTGCCTATAAATAGAGGGGTGAGGGTTAGAGAGAAAAACCACTAATTCACGTGTTAATCTGATTACTTTGTTAATTGGAATTCTCTGTTTCTCTGTTTACGATTTTTCGATCGATGAATAGTGTTTTACTGAATTTTCGCGGTATTTCAAATTTGGTTTAATTAGCAAATCTGATTAAAACAAATTTTTTGGTGAATAGTGTTTTTGCATAATACCCCGGTTTATAGTATTTATGGCAAAAGAAATAAACCGCTCTCTGGTTAGTCCTGGTGGATAACCAATATGTTGTTCGTACAATAATCATTTTCGTCTATTTGACTAATTTGCAAAAACATACAATCATTGAATTTTACGATTTCTTTTATTTTAAGATTATGTAGGTTCGAGAAGAGTTGGAATTGCAATGCAATATGCTTGGACAGAAGAAATCATGAAGACCTTTGTCAAGAATATAGATTGTAAAAACTAGAAGCTTGGTAAAGTAAGTTTGAGGCTGTTTTTACAGAAGGAAAACGTTGGTAACGTTTATAAAACGTTGCAACGTTTTAAACATGTCAAAAACGCTGAAGTAAAAGGTTGATCAAACTCAGAAATAACCTAAAACGTTATGACGTTTTCACAAAACGTTGTAATGTTTTAGGAATAATAAAAATGCTGAAGCACAGGCTTTCTAGACAACCTAAAACGTTACAACGTTTTAGAAAACGTTACAACGTTTTAGAAAACGTTACAATGTTTTAGGATTATCTGTATCAATGTTAAAGTCAAATATAAAACGTTGTAACATTTTTATAAAACGTTGTAACGTTTTAATTGCATCTGAACTTCAAAAATTACTGTTTTTGATCAAGATTTTACAAAGCAAAACGTTATGTAACGTTTTATAAACGTTGTAACGTTTTGGGGGCATTTAAGCTGAGCTGTCAGATAATTGAAAACCTAAAAATCACAAAAGGAAAATGTTGTAACGTTTTTAGAAAACATTGTAACGTTTTAGCCCAATTAGCTCATTTTTGAGCTGTCTCTATAAATAGTTAATTGGGCTTTCTTCTCAAAGCATTCTTCAGCCGACCCTAATCATTTCAAAAGCGATTTTCTGAGAGCTTAGCCTACTCCATTGTTGTGAGAGCTTAAAACTTCAAAATCCCTCAAGCAACCTCAAACCTATTTCACTAATCTTGATCTAGATTAGGTTAGAGTGATCTATTGAGTGTTTCTCTTGTGTTCTAGACAATTGAGACCTTGTTCTCATCTCTTTGAGTTGGCCGTTTGACTTCCCGCTTAGTGTGCAAGGGCTCAACGGTTCACAAGTTGTAATCCTTTCGTATTGGGTAATAGAAAGGCGCACCACTCAAGGTTGCGAAGCCCCGGAGACGTAGGCCTTTGTTTTGCTGAACTTCATTAACATCCCGCGTGTCAAATTTCTCTAAACTCATCGATTTACTTTCAATTGCAATTTATTTTCAGTTTTTGTTCAATTAGAGGTGCATTAAGTATAACACAATAGAGGTATCATACGTGTGATACTCCGAGTCGATTTCTTCCCTAGTGTAGCTCTTCTCGCTTATCTGCATTCCAACTGTGATTTGGAAATAATGTATAAATCGTTATATTAATCTATTTAATTGATAAATAGATTTAAAGCTTTAGAAAATCAATTATGGAGTAGATCTGTAAATAAGATTAAATGGATCTTCTTGATTCATTTAATCCGTAGTTTAAGTTAGATGTAAAAATTTTGTTTTACTTTTTCCACACCTTAAGCAAATAAATGGGTTTGAACCGTCAAAACCTCAACATACTTAATCAATGGGTTTGAACCGTCAAAACCCAACAGTCCTAGGGCATGTGGTTTCCTCCAAGGGTTTGGAAGTCGACAAAGCCAAGGTTGAGGTGATGGAAAAATTTCCAAATTCGACATGTGTTAAGGATGTGCAGAGTTTCCTTGGACATGTAGGATTTTATCAGCGATTCATTAAGGATTTTTCAAAAATTTGCAAACCTTTGACTAATTTAACTATGACGGACGCATATTTTATTTTTGATAAATATTTTATTTTTGATAAAAATTGTGTTGATGCCTTTTGCAAGATAAAAGAAGCACTGATCTCTGCTCCCATTCTTCGACCACCCAACTGGGACCTACCTTTTGAAATCATGTGTGATGCCAGCGACTATGCAGTCGGAGCTGTGTTAGGGTAGCGCATCGACAACAAACCTCATGTGACTTATTATGCGAGCAAAGTGTTGAATGAGGCACAAGTAAATTACACAACCACCGAAAAAGAGCTCCTCACTGTGGTGTTTGCAATCACCAAATTTCGATCATATCTGGTGGGCTCAAAAGTCATTGTATACACTGACCATGCTGCGATCCGTTACCTGCTCAATAAGAAAGATACAAAACCTCGCTTGATTCGCTAGATCCATCTTCTCCAAGAATTCGATCTGGAGATTAAGGACAAGAAGGGTACTGAGAATTCCGTGGCAGACCACCTATCCCGCCTCAAATGCGAACCTAAAGAGGGCGACCTACCCATTGATGATGCCTTCAGAGATGAACAACTCTTCGCCATCTCCACCACACCTGCACCATGGTATGCTGATTTTGTCAATTATCTTGCATGTGGGCTCATACCACCCGAATTGACTCCCAAACAAAAGAAGAAATTCCTTTCTGATGTCAAGATGTATTTTTGGGATGAGCCGTTGCTATTTAAACTAGGGGTAGACGGAATTCACAGATGTCGTGTGCCTAACGAGGAGTTCAAAGATATCGTTAAATGTTGTCATTCCTCTCCTTATGGCGATCATACCTCTATGCAGAAAACAGTGGCAAAAGTGTTACAAGCAGGTTTTTTCTGGCCAACGATGTTTAATGATGCGAAAGAATTTGTTAAAAGATGTGACAAATGCCAATGAACTGGGAATATCTCTAGTCGGCAGGAGATGCCCCTCAATAGCAAGAGGTAGAACTGTTTGATGTGTGGGGTATCGACTTCATGGGCCCTTTTCCTAGGTCCAATGGCAACCGCTTCATCCTTGTTGCTGTCGACTATGTTACCAAATGGGTGGAAGCTATTGCAAGCCCCTCTATTGATTCCGCAACGGTACGTAAACTTTTTCAGAAAATTATTTTTCCCAGGTTTGGAGTTCCTAGGGTGGTCATTAGCGATGGAGGCTCTCATTTTGTCAATTGCCTTTTCAACAATCTTTTGCAAAAATTTGGAGCGACACACAAAGTGGCCACACCATACCACCCTCAGACTAGTGGACAAGTTGAAGTCTCCAACCGAGAGATCAAGAGCATCTTGCAAAAGGTGGTAAATGCCTCACAAAAAGACTGGTCCATTCACCTCGATGAAGCACTTTGGGCATATCGTACGGCATTCAAAACTCCAATCCATATGTCTCCTTTTAAACTTGTTTATGGGAAGCCTTGTCATTTACCTATTGAGTTAGAACACAAGGCATATTAGGCCATTAAAACTTTAAACTTCGATATGAAAAAAGCTAGGGAAAAAAGGATTTTAGACTTGCATGAATTGGAAGAATTACGGCAGAATGCATATGAAAATGCAAAATTGTATAAAGAAAAAACCAAGCGCTGGCATGACAAGCATATTGTGACAAAGGAGTTTTGGGAAGGCGATGTTGTTTTATTGTTCAATTCCTGCCTTCGCCTTTTTCCTGGAAAGTTGAAGTCCCATTGGAATGGTCCGTATAAAGTGACAAAAGTTTTCCCTCATGGTGCCATTGAAATTTGGAGTGAACTTACCGGCACATTCAAAGTCAATGGCCAATGTCTTAAGCAATATTACCACCAACATGATTCTGGCGACAAGGAGGCATTTGTTCTCGCCAACCACCACAATCCACCAAACCCTCCTCCACCCAATCAGTGAGGCGCCCCTGCTCCACATTCACTCCATGTCTGGTTAGTTTTCATGTTTTCTTCTATTTACTTTTTCTTGTGTGGATGTAAGCATTGAGGTTAATGCTTCCTTCAAGCTTGGGGGGGGGGGGGGGGGGGGAATAGAAGAAAATTGTATCTATATTTAGGTCATGTTTATTTTTTTTGAACAATTTGCATTTTTAGGCAAAAAACTTGTGTGATTGCTTGAGTTAAGGACCTGTTTGAAAATTTTTGGTTTTAGTTTGATTGACTTGAGAAATTGGAAATAACCCCATATTTGATTTTAAAATTGCATAGGATGAGATGTTTTGAGATTTTGAAAAAATGAAAAATTGGATTTTATCGAAACAACATTTTGAAACCAAATTATGTCTTTTATAATAAGGATTTTGGGATTTTTAATAATAGAAAGATTGGGATATCCATTGGTATGAATAAATACCATTGGATGTGTGTATTCATGATGTATGCAAAGTAATAAAATAAAACAAAAAAAGAGAAAATGTAAATAAATATTTTGTGAGTATTTTTGAAAAGATAGAGAACATAAGAGTACTGGCAATAAGTCCAATTGGGCGCCTTTGAGCTCGTCTCCCAATTATATATAAAAAAAGAGTAATAAAATAATTTTTGAATATATCAACACACGAAGTTCGCCACTTTCTAACCTAAGCTTATTTTAAGCTTAGGGGGAGACAAAAAAGAAAAATCACCACAAAATGAGGGCTTAATTTTGGTAAAGGAATGAAATATTGATAAGTCCAAATAATTAATTTTTGCAAATATTGAAGCATCTTTGAATATGAAATTTGAGTAATTAAAATTGTGGGGTGAATTATAATTGATCGAGGAAAATCTAAATTGTTATCCAAAATGATTCTTGAGGTTTTTAACAATAGCATGATCATGTAATTTTCCACATTTAGGAATTTAAATGGAACTTTGATGAGTTTAGATACCGGTCCAATGCCTTGGTTTGGATTTTGCTTGAGGGCAAGCAAGGTTTAAGCTTGGGGGAATTTGATGAGTGTAAATTAGGTACACTTTTACCTGGGGTTTTGTATCAATAACTTGACCAATTTCCGTACATTTAGGTTAATTTAGCGTAATCTAGCTTAGAAATACATAAAGAACCAAGTTACTACTGTTTGCTCATTTTATTTGTAGTTTTGGAGCATTTGCAAGCTTTGGAACGGTCTCTGGGGCACTTGGTGTGACTGTATCCACTTTGGAAGATACCTCGATCGAAAAAGAACAAAAACAATCAAGTCAAAGAGGTTGTGCGGCCTAAGGTGCAGCCTGGCCCACCCGCATACCTCTCAGAAGCGCCAGAAAAGATCACAGCATAATTGGTGCGGTTCCCTATGCGATCACATAAAAGTTCTTTATTTTCTATCATGGATGTTATTGTTTTTGCACCCATGAGAGGTTAATTTCCTCTCTAAGGGCTTAGGTTGTAGTATGAACTTGTGTTAGTTTATTTACTTGGATGTTCTCTTTATGATGATTGCTTTGACTTGATGTTTGATTTTATTTTATATATTTGTGAGTCATGCATGATTTGTGTTTTGGTAATCAAACTTTGTTGGGGTAGTGACAGTACTTTAGCATTAAGGATGTATGATAAAGAAGAAATACTTTCATTGTACACAAATAATCTTAGGGTTTATATAAGGTTGACTGGATTTGGATCTATTCCTAGAATCATAGAACCAAATACTGTACCAAGTAATAGTAGTAGATGATTCATGTTAAATAACCCAATTAGTGGATGAGAGCCCTAATTAAGAGGTACATTAGCATGAGGATCATGAATTGTGAAAAGTATTGTAGGAACTAGAAATAGACCAACCTAGTTGGAATTCCCATCAAGACAAGACATGAATTTAGAGAACTCCAAAAGTAAATAGATTGATCACGTGATTGTAGACCAAAAGCCCTTAGACCTCGTTATCTTGATTTACAAACATCTTTTTATTTGCATTTAATTTAATTTCTTGTTACAAACCAACTGCTTTGGATATTGAACCCACCTTTAGTTACTTGCAACAACCCTCCCCCGCCCCCCCCCCCCCATTTTAATAACTTACAATTTATTTAGTTTTAATTTAGTTTAAGATAAAAATTACAATTGCCTTAGTCTTTGGATCGATACCTTATTACTACAAGGCTAGATTGTGCACTTGCAATCAATCTACTTGTGTTTTTAGGTTTATAAATTTAAAGCATTTGAGTGATATTTAGTCTAAAAATAAATACTCCTAAAATTCACAACAATATACTTGTTAGATCCCCAATTAATATTAACATAATCGGTGTTACCATTTTGACACAGGAAAAAATGTGGTTGTTCAAACAACTTAATTTAAAAAATAAAAATAAATTCAGCACAAATACCTACACACAAGAAGCAAAGCTGAAGAAACATAAATTCTACATAAGTGTATCTTAGAACTGTTAATTCTTATTGCTTATTATCAATACCAATTTGTAGTCGATAAAAAAATATCATAAAGAAAGATCTACAATTGACAACAAATTAGATCCGAAGTTTCGAATTGTTTTGATTCCAAGATATTATAGCTAGACTATATTTTCATTAAAAGTTCAAAAGTAAATAGTTTTAATTTTTTATGTTAATATTAAATTAAAGATAAAATAAAAATCTATCTTCGAAACAATAACATGAGAATTAGTTTTTTGATTTAGTGATAAAGACATACTCTTTGTGTGAAAAGTAGCAGGCTTGAAACCTAGATAGAGAATCTCTTATGAATATAAATAATTGGATGGCTTGATCTCCAACTTTAATAAAAACAAATTATACTAAATATTAAATAAGCATGTATACCTAATCCTTTTTTAGTTACTAGTCAAAACCCGAAAAAAGGACAATCTTATTTTGAGAGCAAAAAACAGCAGTTATAAACTCTAAATAATAAAATATGTTCTACAAATTCAAAACCTAAAAAAAATCAACTATCATATTGTTTTTATGCGGATTAAATTGTTAATGAATCAACTTAAGATTCGTTAATCTTCAATGTAAAAAATTATTATGAATTTGTAAAATATCATCAAAGCACTGCTAAAATTTTTATTTTTATTTTTGCAATATGCATGTTAATAAAAAAAATGCACATGTACGGACCCCAAATGACCGCTTAGTATAAATCTTTCGAAATAGAGTAGAAATAATAAATAATTCTATTCTTGTGGACAATGTTTATTGTATTTTAGTGTCAATATTAAGTTTCTAAATAGTGGATCTCACTATAGTTTTTCCGAACCATAAACGCTAAGCTATGAGATAAAATTGCGCTAACTCAGCTACGACCGCTATAGCTATAATAGCTGACCGCTATTACCGCTATATGAGATCCGCTATAGCTACCGCTATGCTACATAGTTTTTTTTTTGCAATTTATATGGACTTCTATATTTCTATTCTTATTTCTAATGCTATATAATTTTCTACGATAAGTATACTAAACCAAACTATATGCTTCTATTTTTATTTGTGATTTATTCTATCATTCTATATCAAGAAATATTCAAATATTAATTCTTCATTTTGATTACTCTTTTTATAGTATTCATTTGTAAAATTATTATCGTTTGTTTCAATTGAAAACTGATTTTGATTATTATTATAATTATAAAATATTTAAATATGTATATTGTTTTTATTTACCTTATAAAATTAATTGCTCTTTGTCTATTATAATATGTAATATCATGAAGTATAAACTATTAAATAATGTTACTTTTTAGATTTGTTTCTTTCTTATTTGCGTAATTGATAAAAAAATATAGACTTAGATTAGTTGTCATTTAGTTGTTACATCAATTATCTAATATTGATTATGTTGATAATTAGTAGAAATATAAAATATAAAGTTTGAAAAGGAAAAATTGCTATGTGTGATAGTTTCCGCTATAGCTACGCTATTCGCAATAGGTTTTTTTTTGGGTCTCCCCGCTATGCCGCTATAATCGCTATTTAGAACCTACGCTATTCGCAATAACTTAATTTATATTGTAATAATGATGATACAGTGCAAGTCAAAATGATTGTATTCCTTATTTATGATTTTCGTAATTATGGACATGTCATTTGCATTAATTGCTAATACCTCAAATGTTTCCTTACTACTACTAATTTAATTTAAAATAAAGATTAGAAGAAAAAATTATTAAGAGAAAAATTGGTGCAAAAGAGAAAAAAATATTCTCATTTCTTAATATTAAAATTCTCGCTCTTAAAATAGCACTCCCCATATAAAGAGGAGGTTATTTTCATTTTTACTCGGCATCTTTAATTTGATTTGTAACCGAACAAATTAGAAGGCAATTATGAGAATTAATTTTCTTGCAATTTTTCTTTCATTCCAATCTAAGAATTTTGAATCATTTTAATAGTTGATAAAATAATAATAATAAAAGACTTACAAAAATATGTACGTATAATTTACCTTATCAACAGTTATTTTTATCTTTTATTCATCTCAAATATTATAAATAGAACATGATGAAAAAAAAAATTTTATTACATTATGAAAGGCGAAATCGTTTAAGCATGAATAATAATAATAATAATAATAATAATAATAATAATAATAATAATAATAATTCAATTCTTTTTTTTTAAATGTTACAGTAAAAAGTAGAGTTTGAGGTACAAAATGTAAGGAATAAAAATACATAAAGCAAAATCAACCTAGATTAATCTAAAAATCCTATGAAATCATTACTGGTAAAGCAAAGCAAACTCCACTCCTGCCTAATACAGTTAGGGGGCGTTTGGTTCGCACTATAGGTCATTCCAAGGAATAGAAGGATTCCAGGGAATGTAATGCCAAGGAATGTCATTTCAGGGCATGTGTCATTACCATATTTGGTTCGCACATGGCTATTGTTTCAACATTCCTTGGAATGAGCATTCTCATGTTTGGTTTTGCGCATAGTTATTACATGGCTATAGGCATAACTTCATTACTTTTTAATTATTAACTAAATAATATCATGTTATGTAATTTTTGGATGTATTATTTGAAGATAAATTATAAATCATAAATTATATTAATGTAAAAAAAACACATAACGTGAAAACACTCAAAAAAACACCTTAGGCATTAAAAACTACCTTAGCAACAAAAAATAAAAATAGTAATAATATAAGGCAATGGTAATATATTACGTCATTTAATTTAGAAGGCAATGATAATATTTATGCTGAGTTATTTTTGAGTTATTTTCTATATTTAGCAGTATGTGTATTTAGAAAAAAAATGTAAGATCTTCAATAAATTATGTATATCAACTTATTTTAATTTAGAGGTTATATTAAATTTAGAAGATTATAAAACAAGTTTATAAATGTGCCTACATACATGGTCCAAAATTTAGACCATATTAGTAAATCATCACTACAGAATAACAAGAAAATCTCCTACAAAAACACAGAATAACAATGTTAATACAGATACTATATACTTTGTACCCATTAAAACTTTTTAAATGACAAAATAGAAAAATGACTATATAATACAACTAATAACATATCAACTCAATGATTATTTCTTGAGCTTCTCCACGTGGTAAACATTTCATGAGCTAATGTGTCCCTCCAATTGGTCCATTCATCTGTTGATTCAATATGTGTAATTCGCTCACCATCTAGCTCCTCTTGCAGTATGTTGGCCTCTTGCATTCCAACATCCAAAGGATCAATAGGCATTTCCCTTCGAATATGATTGTGAATGAGCACACATGCTGCAATTATTCGACATTGAATCTTTACCGGATAAAATGATTTTTCCCTAAGAATTGCCCATCTCCCTTTAAGAAGACCAAAACATCGTTCTATGACATTGGGTGCCGAAGAATGTTTGTAGTTATAAAATTCCCGTGCAGTTCGTGGTAATCTGCTATCATTCCAATCACTTAAATGATATCTTTGACCTCTGTGAGGCGTAAGAAAATCCTCTCCATTTGGATAACCGGCATCACAAAGATAGTAGCAACCTGTAGTTAGAAAAAATACAATGTCTTGAATTGGAGACAATTTTGATCAAACAACTGCATGAGCATATAGTAGACACACATACAAGAACTCTAGAAAAAAGAATTTCTCAAAAAAAAAAAATTTACAAGTTTTTATGGCCTATTGAATTTCTGAGTGTTGATGTACAAGAAATTGAACACAGGAATAGAATAGCTAGGTTGTACAATTTATTTCATGGCAGCCAGACAGATGGTAATATGTGGTTGACTTTAAATTACCTAATAATTTTCTTTGATCTGAAATTCTTCTTTATCCAAGGATAATTTCAAGGCCATCGATATATAAACAGGAAAGATCAATGTCGTTCTGTATTTTTCTAGTACAAAAGGCAACTCAACTTGTACCAGGTCAAGATATGACAATGAAAGATGGATCAGAGAGGATCACAGAAGCAAGCAAGGCTTAATATACTACAATGCTTAATCAAACTAGGAGCTCAAAACTGCAAGGAAGGCTACATCCGAGCTACTGAGAAAACATACTAATCCTGACTTTTACCAGTAGTAGTTCCACACCCCCAGAAAGCTCTATATAGCATGATGCATGTCAATGGTGTGTGGTCTCTGATAATTTACCAAAACCCCCCCAAGTTTTATGTAATTTTTATGAATATATTTACAAGTTACAACCCAAAAATATACATAAGGTGAATAGTGATGAAAACCCATTAACTAGAGCCCTAGGAGAGGAAATAAACAGAAAGTTACCCTTGTTGAGTAAAACCATGCAGTGAAACAACTCTACTTAACAATAATAAGTGAACAAAGCTCAGAGAAACAACTCCACTCAACTATTTTTTCATTATTCGACTAAAAACTTCAAAAATGACTGGAAAATTGAAATTAAAACAAATACTAATTAATATGCTTACCACGAGGGACATGTAATCCATTTCTCCTAGCAATTGCATCACGTAGTACTCTTGAATCAACAGCAAATCCTTTCCATCCAGGTAAAATATATATGAATTGCATATCTGGAGAACAAACTCCTAAAACATGTGGCAACCTCCTTTTTCTGGTGTGGTATCTGGCTTTGTCAATGTGATATACATTCACTTGAATATATGTGCCATCTAATGCGCCAAGACAATTCTGTTAAATAGAGTCAAATTGTAGATGAAAACAAAAATCAAATTCTAATCTTTTTTTCAGAATTAAATCATGATTATCTCTCTAAATTGAGGTGCTTTGAGTTTCTTTATACTAGAATTCAATGTTCTGATAAAAATGTCAAGTAGAGAAAGAAAGAAAGAGAGTGAGAGATGCTGTTGAACAAAGAATCCATGGACTTGGTACTGGTACCGTGTGGGTTAGCAATATGTGTACCATCTCATGCTTATGTCCAGGGTTCTTCATTATCCCATAAAACAGTAATTCTGGTCATCAAATCTTTTGTCAAGTAGATAAAGAAAACATATAAGTAAATATGTTATGTTTGAATGGAGATATAACTAATTTTCAATTTTAGATGGGTAAATATCTAATAGAGAAGTTATGATGGGTATATATCTAAATTTCTCCTATATGATTGGTGAATTGTAGAAGTACCTTAAACCATTTCCATCTTTCATTAATTGAATCTTCTTGTATTGGTGTTGGCTTCTTAAGAAGAATATTATGATATCTAATAACGGCATTAAGCATATTACGAAATTGCTTGCTTATAGATTCTCCAGATCTCACAAATTGTCTCTTTATTACTCTATTTTTCTCATCATGTGCCAAAATATTCAAAAAGATGGCTACTGCCTCTTCAACTGATATACTTCCATCACATCTCAACCTTCCCACACTTGACAACAAGTCACATAGGCTATAAAAAGCTCTTCAATTCATGCATGTATTTTCAACACAAACCAAATCACTATCAAATATCATTCTTCATAGAGTTATATATCGAATAGAGTCTCTCCAAAGCATAATGACCACCCCACGAGATCTGACGGCTCATCAACACAAACCATAACAAGATAGCAAGCAATTTCTGAAAGTAGAGCATCTCAAAGTATGAAGCGGTAATGAAAACAGTAACAGGAATTGTGTAGAGATTGGTTGGTTTGTCCATTGTTTCACAATGCAGGCAGAATTTATCTATATAATCAAACAAATCAAATACATTATAATTCTACATCTTTAATTTTGTCAAAATGCACTAATCAAGCCATGACTCTATTGCTGAAATGCACATGATTATTTATATTCATCCAACAAATGGAAATGCTTATAACTAAATACTATCAGAGAGTTTTACATGTCAGGCACATAATCTACATATGGTTATATGTATATTGATCGGTGACCAATAAAAAGATGGTAACAGCAAGGATTTCGAACTATTGCTATTATTCACCATTATTATCCATTAGAACATTAAATTCAAAATTTTGGATTTCGATCTGTAAAGCTTGCTTTGACAATTTGATTTATAATAAATAGAGTAATGACAAAATGAAGCAGCAACTTTGGACAGTGGCAGGCAGCTTCTTTTGGAAACAGCTACTTAAGATATAATATATGTTTCACTGGAGCACATCTTGGACCATTGGAAATGGTAAGAAAATCAGTTTTTGGTTTCATGCGTGGCAGGGTCTACCGATTGCAGATAACAGATTGTCAAGGCCGGCACAACCGGGAATAAATCTGCGAACAGCCTTGCCATACCTTGCTGATTTGGCGCCAGATCGAGCAGCAGTGCTACTGGCAACACTGACAGAGGCAGAGGACCAA
Organism: Carex pumila; assembly: GCA_033356055.1. NCBI lineage: Eukaryota > Viridiplantae > Streptophyta > Magnoliopsida > Poales > Cyperaceae > Carex > Carex pumila. The sequence goes on from JARJHM010000315.1 coordinate 138,049, forward strand.
ATAGTCTGGAGATGGACGACCTCCGCAATATACACGGCTAACTCCATTTATGAGAAGTTGTGTGAAGGGGGGAAAATTAGGGACTGTTATGCAAATACAGGGAACCACCAACAGTTCGCATTTTTGGTTACCAGTTGCTAAAGAAAAATATACTCACTCATGATGTATATTCTGATGTCATATGTCTTAGCCATTGCAATTGGTAATTAACGAGATATATATATTCTGATGTCATATGTATAGAAAGGAAGCCCAAGGGCTTAGTATTTTTTTTAGCAGTGTGGATGTAAACAAACTGATATTTAATGCAACATTTGCTAGCGTCAGGCAAGATTTAAAAAAAAGAGACAAAATGAAGCAGCACAATTAAAAGATTTAACCCCTCCAACACAGAAAAAATTCAATTTAGATAGAAATAAACTTGAGATAAAAAAAATACCTTTTTGGCTAGCCCAACGAAGAAGGGAGGAGGAGGAACGACCAGTGAGAGGAGAGGAGAGGGGTTTGAGTCTTTGACATTTTTGCTTAGAATTGAGTGCCACTGTTAGAAAAAATAGTGAGAATTCGGACAGTTAGTAGAATAATCGTAGATAGAGAAATTCGGGAAATTATCGGAAAGAAGAGAACCTGTAATCGTAGCTATCACAATCGATGACGGAGGTTGAAGAGAAATCGGAGTCGGCGTCTGATTCCCGTCGAAGTCAAAGAGGAGTTGAATCGAGGTCGAAGAGAGGTTGAAGAGAAGTCGATGTCGGAGTCGGCATCTGAAAGAAGAAGAAAATAGCGTTAACTGAATAAATAAGAAGCGCGCACACGTGGTTCGTCTGATTCCCGTTGATCGGGAATGAAAAATACCTTCTTTTTTTTGGCTATCGTAATAGCCACGGATCTGGTAATCAGAATAGCCAGGAATCACTGATTATCGGGTCTATTCCCTTCCTAAAATTGCCAAACGCAGGAATCCAATTCTAGGGCATTTAGATAGCAGGGAATCAGCCTCCTATAGACCCAACCAAATGCCCCCTTATGGTTTACGAGTAAGTGTCCGGACATCTTGTTCCTACTGTTTATTGGTGTGCCTGAAAAGATCCTTATTAAGGACCTGATTGATGTTGGCCTGTGCTGTTACATGCTCCGATATTATGCCATCGAGTGTGGTACCAGTAATGCGTGCCCAATTTGCCATGTTATGGGATTGTGTAAGCAATATCCTGCTAACATGACTCATAGTGACACCACCTGATGCTTCCTGGTACATCTGTACAGCTAGCGCTACCCTTTCTGCTGCTCTCTAAGACGGAATGTTTAATATACCGCCTTTTATTATAGCCTCCACCAGATATTTGCAAGCAGAGTATATAGTGACTGTTATGTGCTGTGCTGTACCTCCTTGACATATTGCAGCGCTTGAGTAAAGCCTGTGCCTCTGCATCAAAAGGGTCTTTGCATGTAGTGTGGCCAGTGTGAGCATGAATAAGGTTCCCTCCTGCATCAAAACAGAAAAACATTGTAGTAAATAGAGAAATGGAGAATACATACTTCATAAAAAAATAAAAAAAAACATGGAGAAAATATTACTTGTAGTAAAATTTAAAGCTTTTAACAATTTTAAATTAATATAAAGGACCTGGTTGGAAAAACTTGGTTGAGCATTTGAGTAACTTGTGGGGTTGCAATGTCTCTGGTTTTGCCCAGTCAAGCCAGAATCAACATTATACTGGTAGAAAAACAAGCATGCATAACTAACAAGATACATTGGGAAGAATAAATATTAAGGACGACTTGTTCTATGGTATAATATAAAAATCAAAATGAATTAAAAAAAATATGAAATCAGCAGCAACCTCCACATGAAAAGAAGCAGAAATCAAAATGTATTTAAATTGTTTTTAGAACCTGAAACCTCAATATCAGAGGCAGGACTTCTCCTTTTCGGCCTATTTCTTTAAACCATGCATGTCCCTTATAGACACTAACAGCAGCATCAACTACCTGCTTAACAGAACATCTTTTAATTTGACAAATTACTCTCTGAATAGGATAAAAAACCAGAGAATTTACATAATACCTCCCATTTCTTTCACTATCAAAGTAAATTGATGGTTCATTGGAAAATGGTGCCCTCAGTGATACATAAAAAGATTTCTCATCGCACCCAACATGGTGCAAATATCTGCAATTGTTAGAATACCCAAATTTGGAATTTGATATTGAGATAAATAATTGGCATTAAGTCACCTCTGCAATATTAAATATGTTTAATTCACAATATTTCGGAGTTCCAACTTTCCACAATTTTACCTGAAAAATACTGAGTAAAACACAATGTGGTGGTTGGTATCCCATGATTCTCTCAAATACCTAGGACCACACTTAGATTTCAATACGTTAAAAGTAGTCTTCCTTAGTACTTTTTTTGTTTGCTTTATTGCCATCCCGCTTTGAAATATGGAAATCTGTGTGGGCTTTGTTGTATTACTTCTATGAAGCCTTGTGTGATGTACATAATGAAGAAGCCAAATTTCAATCCTAATTTTACCGAATAGAACTTTCATTTTTTCTTCTTGTCAAAATACTGCATAATTCTCAATTTGCCACTATGTTGTCCAATTTATCAGCATGCAAAAATAAAAAAAGATGCATGCTATCATAAGGTCAACTGGAGCTCGAGCTTCCTTTTTACCCAAAAAGTGAAAATTTATGTTTTGCCCAAGTCATGACCTGCAAAGTCATAAATTCCATTTTAAACCTGATTTGCTAACCCAGTCATAAACAGATCATGTTAGCCTTGCCTAGTGGGTTTTGCACACTATAACATTAAAAGTAGTGATATTAGGAATTACCAGATTGTCCTCTCAATTCATCAACAACTTGTAATCTCTCCGTGGTTCTCTTGAGCTCAGCCTGAAGAGCTTCGATAGTTTGTTTTGGTTCATTTTCGACGGCTAGTGTATTCACCATTCTCAAAACCTTTGTGTTTGAGCTTGAGTAATCACCATGACCTAACGGTTCAGATTAAAATTATATAAATTTTATTTCTTATTGTTTTCGATTTTCAACTTCTTCTTTGTTCTTTGATTGTTATGGGCCTTTTTGCAGTTTCTGATAGTGTAGGCTGGTTCTTGCAACTTCCTCTCAAGGAGAATATAAAACAAAATAAGTAGATACTTTCAAATGAGAATTTGCTTACCTTAGCATTAAACTTGAGCAGTACATACTTTCTGAGTGTGCATCCTCTCACCTCTATTGTCTGATGATTCTGACATCATAACTTCAACAAAATAAAGGAGAAACAAAGAAAGCAGTTAAATGGCTGCTAACTCAGACTCTGTACAAATTGACAAAGATAAAATACCATAGTTAAAAGAGTTGCAATTTAACAAAAGGAATTTTATTTTTTTTCCTGTTTGGAAAAGATTTGCAATGGCATCACCTATTCACCTTCTAGAATCAGTAGTGTGGTGTATGCAATTACAAAGGTATGTATACAATAACAAAGCTTTTTGAATTTCATCTGGTTGTTCTTTCAATTGGACACTCATTTGTGATATAAATAATTATCCACTCACTGTGCTAAATTAAATTTCATCTCGTGAACGGTTGCCATCTTAAAATACAAAATAGACAAGCTGATCCCAAGGTGAATTGTTTTTTTTTTTTTTTTTCGAGAAAACATAATAAGTAGCTTAACTTCTTAAAATTAATGGTAAGAACCTGCTCATATAAGAGAGGGCTTTCAAGATAGGAAAATTGTAATTATGAGTCTCCATTACAACTTTAATAGGGTGCGTTTGGATGAAACAAAGAATAGCTCGGAATAGCTCGCTAATCCCAAATTTGGAATAGCTGCTAACCCAACATTTTATAGGAATAGCGGAATAGCAGCTAACCCGAGCTATTCCTTGTGTTGAGAATAGCATTTTTTTCACCCAAATGTGAAATAGTGATAATAGCTCACTGGGAATAGCAACTATTATTGTGTTAGCGCTATTCCTGTGTCATCCAAATGTAGAAAATTGGTACTTATCACCTTCTTTCAAAGGAAATGGAGTATGAAAGGGTCTGCAACAAATAAAAATACTCTTTTGGATAATTTTTACTATTTCCACAGCAACTCACAATTTTCACGGGTAGAATAAAATAACTCAAAACACAAATTTCATGTTAATCAAACAAACACAACAACACTTCAGATTGAACATAAATTAACCAAAAATATAAAATAGTTAACTATAAGAAAAAAATTTATCAAAAGGTCCTGACCAGCTTGAATCGGAGGAGCAGGCTTGGAGGGGAACTTCGAGGTGGCCAGAGCAGCCGGAGTGGGCGCCGCTCCTGCTTCACGATCTAGTGAAGGGGTTGTTGTCACCGTCGAACCCTAGCTGCTAATCAGCTTCACCCTCTCTCACTCTCCCCTTTGTTTCCCTCTTTTGTTCTCGCTCGCTCTTTCCTTGAAGAAGAAAGGATTAATTTCTCATGTACCCTTCAAGAGTTCCTTAATTTCTTATTTACCCCTCTACTCTTTATTATATTTAATATCTCCTTTAACTTCTTGTTTTATTTCTTATTTGCCCATTACACAATAATTGTGAAGTTAATCATAATTAAATCTCTGAACAAATAAATAAAGACAATAATACTCTTTTATAAATTTCTATGAAGAATTTGATCAGTCAATATTTGACTCTGCAATACCTTGTCATCAGCTTCTCTAATGCCTCTTGCAATAAACATCCCGACTCTGCATCTAATGCATTGGCTGCCTCATCCAATAGAAGTATAATCGGTCTTTTAGCACTGCTCTATCAATTACAATTCTTTGTTTGTAACCCTCTGAGAGTTGAATACCTCTCTTGCCGACCGTTGTTTTGTATCCATCTGGTAACTGACAAACCCAGGCACGATAACTGCTTTAATTAGCTGCTTCAACCACCTCTCTTTAGTGACTCCTTTACCATATGAAATATTGTCTAATATGCTAGAGGCGAACAACACCGTCTCCTGTTGCACAAGACTGATTTTTCCCCTGGAGGAGGAAGGTTGTACCGACGTATATCCTTCCCATCTACATTGACTTTGCCAGTGCTAGAATTCAAACAATAAACTTTCGTTCCAGTATTGAGATAAAGAGAAAGAGTTGTGGTGCAAAAACTGGCAGCACCGTTTTCTGTTTTCTGATTGCCTTTTATTCAAAACATATACAAAAACATAGTAATTAAATCCTAATACATTATCTACTAAATATAGCGTGTGGTTTCTTATTTTCCACTCGCTGGACACAACAAGAAATAAAGAAATAGAATAATAAAGATATCATCTAAATCTCTAAAAATAGGAAACTAATCTTAGCATTTAAAATAGCTAAAAACAGCAGCTTGCTCTTGATTCTCTGTGCACGCCAGATGGTACAACAGCTTACATCTCACATTCTCCCCCCTAAGCTCGTTGTACTCCTTTTGACAATCTGCACTCCTATTTTCTCCCTTAGCACCAGAAATTTAATTCTTCCCAATGGTTTAGTTAATATGTCAGCAAACTGATTGTTGGTCCCGATGTGTTCAACCTCTACTTTCCCTTCTTCCACACACTCTCTTATAAAATGGTATCGAGTATCAATATGCTTACTCCGTTCATGATATACCGGGTTCCTGCACAGCGAAATTGCAGACTTATTATCAACTTTGAGCTTTATCTTCTGAGATGACTCACTCAGAAAATCTGCACGCAGTGACTCTAGCCAAATACCCTGGCATGCCGCTGATGCAGCTGCTATGTACTCAGCTTCACATGAAGATAGGGCTACTACCTTTTGCTTCCTCGAGATCCAACTAATTGGATTGCCTCCCAAGAAATAAATTACCCCAGTAGTACTCTTCCTGTCGTCTAAATCCCCAGCCATATCACTATCAGAGAACCCAACAAAATTCGGGTCTTCATCTGGCATTTTCTTGTAACAAAACCCCATATCAATTGTTCCCTTTATGTACCTTAGTATGTGCTTTACAGCTGCCATATGCTTAGTTGTAGGAGCCTCCATGAATCGGCTGACAATCCCCACAGAGTATGCTAGATCAAGTCTAGTATGCAATAGGTACCGAAGACTCCCCACAATGCTTCTATATCTAGTTTGATCAACTGGAGGGAACTTACTGGTTTTGCTAAGTTTGAGCCGGCTTCCATGGGTGCTTGGGTTGGATTACATTCCTCCATACTACATTCTTTCAATATCTTCTGAGCAAAGTTCTTCTGACACAAACTGATCATGTCAGATGTCTGTTGCACCTCTATGCCAAGATAGTAGGTTAACAGACCTAGATCACTCATCTTGAATTTCTTCATCATCTTTAACTTGAACTTTGCAATCTCTGCTTCACTGGCTCCTGTGATTAACAGGTCATCCACATAAACTCCTACCGGGATGCTTCCTTCCTCATGCTTCCTTCTATAAACTGCATGCTCCAATTGTCTTCTTTCGAACTTCATTGACCTCAATGTGCTATCTAACTTGGAATTCCAAGCTCTTGGAGCCTGTTTCAAACCATAAAGCGCCTTATGCAACTTTAGCACTTTATGTTCTTTCCCTTTCACCTCGAAACCAGGTGGTTGTGTGACATACATCTCTTCTTTTAATTCTCCATTCAAAAAGGCAGATTTGACATCCATATGATGTAGTGACCACCCTTGTAGCACTGCTATCACCATGATCATTCGCACTATCTCCATTCTTGCTACAGGAGCAAACACTTCCTCAAAGTCAATCCCTTGGTGTTGCACAAAACCCTTTGCTACAATACGCGCCTTGTACTTTGCAACTCTGCCTTCTGGAGTTTTCTTTAATTTGAACACCCATTTGAGTCCTATGACTTTCTGTCCCGGTGGAGGCTCCACCAGACTCCATGTTTTGTTATCTTGAATGGCTTCGATCTCTTCTTCCATGGCACTAAACCAGTTCTTATCCTTTGCTGCATCAGTGAAATGTGTTGGTTCTTCCATTCCAATCAAACACATATCAGAATAGTTCAGCTGAATCGGTTCAGTTTCGCCATATATCTCATCAATACTTCGAAATCTCACTGGTGTGCCATGCGAATCTTCAAACTCCTCATAGTTTGCGCTCTCTGCTGAACCATGTGTGGATGCGGAAGAGTCTGGAGTTTGATGTTCTGTATCTTCACTATCAGATTGATACTGACCACTTTGCTCACTGTGCAGCTCATGAATTTCATGATCAACTCTGAAAACATCACTGGTGTGAACATTTGAGTGTTTTTCTCCGATATTCCAGTCCCATGCCTTATCTTCCTCAAATATCGCATCTCGTGTCACTTGCACCCTCTTTGTAACAGGATTGTATACCCTGTAAGCTTTGGACCCCTTTTCGTACCCAATAAACACCATCAAAGAACTTCTATCATCGAGCTTCAAGAGATGAGGGTTTGTTACCTTCACATGCACCAAACAGCCAAAAATTCGGAAATGATCTACCTTAGGCTTTCTCTTGTGCCATGCTTCATATGGGGTCATACCTATCACACTTTTGGTTGTTGCTCGGTTCAAGATGTACACGGCAGTGGTCACACCTTCTCCCCAGAACTCAGATGGAACACTCATGCTTTTCATCATGCTTCGAGCCATTCCCAATACTGCTTGATTTCTCCTTTCAACCACACCGTTCTGTTGTGGAGAATATGGTGCAATGAAATACCTCTTAATACCCGTTTTCTTGCAATATTCACCAAATTCGTCTGATCTGAACTCACCTCCTCGATCAGTTCTAAATGCCTTTAATTTTGCATCCTTCTCTACTTCAATTGCTTCCTTGACTTCTTTGAATGAGGAGAAAGCTTGGTTCTTGGTTTTCAACAGTACAATCCACATGTACCTGCTATAATCATCTACTAGTAACAAGAAAAACCTGTTACCAGCTGGAGTCGGGGGTGTAATGGGCCCACACAAGTCACCATGAAGTAACTCGAGTGTTTCGCTTGCTCTGAAATTTGCCTCTTGAGGAAATGGTAGTCGGCGCTGCTTCCCAACCGTGCATCCTCTACATGCTTCCTTCAGACACTCAATTCTTGGCAATCCTTCCACCAACCTTTCTTGACACATCTTTTTCAAAAATTGAAAATTAATGTGCCCGTATCTCGCATGCCACATCCGAGTATCTGATTCAACACTCGTGCTTAGACACATAGTCTGTACCAAGTTTAAGTTCAGAGTGTATAATCGGTTCTTTGATCTTTGAACTCGGATTACCATCCTCCCACTTTTGTCTAGCACCTTTAACACACCACCTTCAATTTTTACTCTGCACCCTCTTTCCTCAAGCTGCCCCAGACTAATGATATTAGTGGTCAGCCTTGGAATGTAATACACTTCAGATATTGCCCTTTGTTCTCCCGAGTGCCCCTTTATCATCACAGTGCCACACCCTCCTATAGGCACCTCCGAGCCATCTCCAAGTTTCACTAAACCTCGAATAGTCGTATCAAGATTTGTGAAGTATTTCATGCAACTCGTCATGTGATTGCCGGCCCCTGAGTCCAGATACCAAAGCTGGTTCATCTCTGCCCCCATGTGCAGTTCACCAGACCTTTCACCAGTTCCCTCACTGCCCCAATTTACTTCTCGGGTTCTTACTAACTCATGCATCAATAAAGCTGGTTCCTCTTCTTCCTTTTCTATCACCAGCACCTTTTCCCCTTTCTATTTTCGACATTCAGATGCAAAGTGCCCATAAATGCCACAATTGAAACATTTGATTTTGGATTTATCAAACTTTCTGTACGGTTTCTGCCCCTTTTCTCTAGTATTGTTTTGCTTGCTGCTTGTCGCCTCCCCATTTTCCTTTTCTTTCAAAGTGAGTGCCTCCCATTGTGTCCTAGTAAGCAACAACTTCTCCTCTCCCTCCTCCTTGTGGTGCTGCCTTCCCTTCAAACTTTCTTCAAACACCCGCAGTCGACCAACCGCTTCAGCAACTGACATGGAAGATGTGTCACCCCACTGCTCAATTGTACTGATAATGGGTAAGAATTTTTCAGGTACAACACTAAATAACCTTTCAACGACCATAGATTCATGCAGCTCTCCTCCTAAGGATCGGATCTCCCCTGCTAACCCGATTAGGCTTTGTGAGAACTCAACTACACTTCCTACCTCTGACATAATCATGCGATCAAATTGTCTCTTCAAGACCGATGCCCTTGCTTTCCTGACACGGTCTTCACCCACAACCATTTGCTTGATGGTCTCCCATACCTCTTTAGCAGTTTCCTTTTCTGCTATGGCCATCACGACTGAATCTGGCACAGATTGAGAAATTGCAGCGAGAGCTCCCTCGTCCTTGTCTTTATCAACCTGGCCGCCCCCTTCTATTCCTCCCCATACTCCTAGTGCCTTCAGTATGATCTTCATTTTGACAGCCCAAAGCCCATAGTTTGTGTCATTCAACATTGGGTATTGGATCGGTATGCCTCCAATCACAGATTTTGCTTGTGACTTTCCTCCGCTTGCATCATCAACCTTTTTCCCAGATTCATCTATATCTCCCATCCTTCAAAGTGAACCTATCAGCTCTGATACCAAATGCTAGAATTCAAACAATAAACTTTCGTTCCAGTATTGAGATAAAGAGAAAGAGTTGTGGTGCAAAAACTGGCAGCACCGTTTTCTGTTTTCTGATTGCCTTTTATTCAAAACATATAACAAAAACATAGTAATAAAATCCTAATACATTATCTACTAAATATAGTGTGTGGTTTCTTATTTTCCACTCGCTGGACACAACAAGAAATAAAGAAACAGAATAATAAAGATATCATCTAAATCTCTAAAAATAGGAAACTAATCTTAGCATTTAAAATAGCTAAAAACAGCAGCTTGCTCTTGATTCTCTGTGCACGCCAGATGGTACAACAGCTTACATCTCACAGCCAGAACAACATGGGTCATAGAAACCGCTCAATGAGGGAGATGACTGTGCTCTTACCCAATCCACTTGCCCCAACAAGAACCTAGCTACTGCCCGTGTGGATTCTCAAATTGAAGTCCTTGAGGACATGGATGTCAGGTCGGGCTAGGTAAGTGAAATCAACATACTTGCACTCTTATCTTGCCATGAATGGAATCCGGGTTGGCCGATTTAGTGTAGCGAAGACTGAACAAATGGATTCCCCTCCTTGGATTATCTCTGGGGCCAGGCTGATGGTTTCAGCCACTGAGTTGGCAGTGATGACAAGAACAACAAAGACCTTGATGACCTTGAATGTTGAGTCATGGCGGAACACTAATAAACCTGAGTTATTATTCGCTAGCTACACTTCTGACATTTGTATTCCATTAATTTATTTCTCAAATTTAGAGATGTAGAAAGTTTTCAGTCTGAAATATATCCCCATTATGGTTTCATTGCCCACTGATAAGATAAGGAACCTTGAATTTTAAATGCATGACATGGAGCAAGTTTATTGGTTGAAGGAGAACAAAACATATTTTATTACAAATAGTCGTTTGTATGAAACTAAAATTAGATTGCATTCGAGACAAATTGATTTGAAATTAGCAACCAATCAAAGGCCAAAGGAAGTAATGGACACTCCATTGAGTTGCTTGGTGTTGTCGAATATATATACAGACCGATCAAATTCTTCAAAGAAATTTATAAAAGGGTATTGTTGTCTTTATTTATTTTTTCAGAGATTTAATTATAGTGAACTTTAAAAATATTATGCAATGGGCAAATAAGAAATAAAACAAAATGTTAAAGGAAATATTGAATATAATAAAGAGTAGAGGGGTAAATAAGAAATTAAAGAACTCTTGAAGGGTACATGAGAAATTAACCCAAGAAGAAAAGAGAGAAAATGAGAAAGTGAGAAAACGCGTGGGAGATCCATCGGTCAGAGAAAAATGAAATTTAAACGTTGCATTTCTTTTGTATCTTTCATGTGGTGAGTTAACATATAACTAAATTTAGTTTTCTATACGTTTGGTAACATATAACAGATACATAAAATCAAAATTAGTGATTAATGGCTGAGATTGAGATATACTTTTGATGAGTGGCTGAGATTTACTGAATGAACGACTGAGACTTTGTCTGGGTAAATAGGTGCTTGGAAACCAAACCTTTTTACACTCTATTTTATTAATGCAATGCTTGGTAGCTTCTACCAATTATTTTCAAAAAAAAGGGAGAGATGCTACTATGCTTTGCAAATTAAAGTGGGTGTTTTAATTTGTGCTCATAACTCTAATTTTAAAGTTCAAATAGTCATTCCGAACTTCTCAACATATTTTTCATATTGAAATGTGCTTGGAGACCAAATTTTACAATTTTTAGAAATTTTCAAAATTAGTGTTTTTCTAAATTTTTAGAATTATTTTTTTATTTAATGAAAAATACTGATTTTGAAAAATTATAAAATAATAGTAATTGTTTTTAAAAAAAAAATGTACATTTTGGTCTCCAACAACATTTTAATATGAAAAACATGTTGAGAAATTCGAATTGACTATTTGAACTTTGAAACTAGAGATAAGAGTGGAAATTAAAACACCCACTTTAATAAAGATGGGCTTCAGACATTATTTGTAAATTGTAAAGGTCCTTAGAAATGGATCAAGCAAGCAAGTAGAAGTCCTTACAAATTCTAAAATTCTTTACAACATAAATATTTACATTTAACTTAGTAAATATGAATACTCGATATTTTAGAGAAGAATACTTTACCAGGTATGAATATTTGCACATTGAGGTATGAATACTTGAACGATGAAGAATCCGAAAGTACTTTATTATGGATCTCATTTGAAAGAGAGAATTACATAGAAGTTATTTGTGATTTTAGATTTGTAAAATTCATCACAGATTGTTAGAAATATTGACGAGATTAAACAGACAAAAAAATCCACTTCTAAAAACGTGTAAAAGATGTTGTGTAAAAGATGTTGTGTAAAAGAAAGTTGATGTCCAGGTTTTTTTTTTAATACTTAATATCTTAGTTATAAATATTTAATATATTATATAGTAATACTTGTGCGTATAAGTATCCATACATGTGCGCGCCAGTTGTAATTTTTTTTAAATATAAGTGGTCCCTTAAGTAGTTAGTGGTCCTCATCGTATTTTATGCATTAGTTAGTTAGGAGGACATTTAGGGGACAGACTCAAGAGGGACAACATCTTTACTCAATTTCATATATAGTAATCTTCTTAATTCTTCTAAGAATTTTGTTACTACGCTTGGATGGGCCACGTCAGACTGCTGATTGATTTGATTGATGGGTGAAATGAATTATGTTAGCAATGTTGAGTATCCAGTTTTCTATTATGCGAGTCAGATTACAAGTGCATAATTCTATTGAGTAGTAATATTGGTGTCGATCCGCATAGAATTATTGTTTAGAGTTTTAAACAATTAAAACTCAACTTTTCGAAATGCTAGATAAAAATCTGGAATTTAGTAGTTGTTAGTTTGATCTTTTGATTTAACGAAAATTAAAGGTAAATAAAATAAATAAAAGTGTGAATTCCTAGGGGTTTGGCTTACTATGGCTACTCAATCTATTTTTATATGGTCATATTCGATGTTGGTTTTCAGATGTTGTTTGAAGCCAGGTTTCTAATTCAATTTAGTGAGAACCGCTTTCACATCGACACAGTCACCCTACATATAAAGAGATCCAAGGCTTGTTTTAATTGGTGCAAGGAGTTTTGTCATTAACTCAAAGATTTCGGACATCACTTAACTATATTATTCGTCCTACTCTCTAGTTTTATTGGCTGTTCTTATGGTGAGGCAAGACAATACGATATTTGTCTGCGGTTAATTAAGGTCTCCACCACTAAGATTTTTATTGGTCCAACTAATGATATCTCCGGTTAATTAAGGTATCCACCACTAATCTAATATTTTTATTCCCCTTATCATAACTCGGTTAACCTAATGATAACTATCTTTCCAGATGCGGTACATGATGATCTAGACTAACAAACAAAATTGTGTTATATCTTAAAATTTTTTTTAATTAGTTATAAACCATTAATTACGAGCAATTAAAATTTATTCTAATATATAAATATAGATGGAAATTCATATCTTAGCACATGATTATTGTTGAAATTCAGCACCGGCCAAGCCCAATTTAGTAATTAAATCAAGAATATTAGTCAGCACTAAAGAGGCCCAAGCCCAATTAGATAATTACAAGATTGATCTAGAAACTACTAAAGAAAATATCTTGTAGTGTAAGATGTAGGAAAATCTAGAAGAGCCCAAAAATATCTTAGGTCTAGATGTTTCTTTGGCTCTCATGAAGCAAGTATAAATAGGGTGCCTTGCTCCTCATTTTCACCATCCAAGCAAGAAAGCAATCTTGGATCATATAAGTAGTAGAGTGTTGTAGTAGTTTGGAGGTGTAGGATAATATAAGTAGTAGAAGGTGTGATCTTGGAGGTTAGATTAAAGTAGTAGAGTTGTAAGAATATATTGAGAGAGTAATAAAATTAGTTTCAATATAGTGTCCCTACTCAACAAAGTCATATCAGAGCCAGGTTAGGTCTTGTTGGCTAGAAGGTTCGGATAATCCTTGAGTCTGTTGTTGTATCGAAGGTCCTGCTGATTAGGAGGTTTGTGTAACCCCTTAATACGTCGTGGTGTCGAAATATCAGACTTGAGTGGCATGAGTGGTTTGATTGAGAAGTTGAATAATTATAATTATAGAGACTGGCGTACGTGTATTAAGTCATATATGCAGGGGCAAGATCTGTGGGAGATTGTCAGTGGCGATGAGATCGAACCGCCACCGAATTCGATCCGAGCTTATAAGAAGTGAAAGGTGAAGGCGGGCCGAGCATTATTCATGTTGAAGGCTACGGTGGACAAGAGCCTACTATCTCACATTAAAGATGTGGAGACACCAAAAGAGGCATGGGATGTTTTTGTCGCGTTGTTTTCAAGAAAGAACACAAGTTGGCTGCAACTGCTCGAGAATGAGCTGATGAATATCTCCCAAGGTGATAAGACTGTAAGTGCATATTTTATTAAAGTAAAAAATTTGTGTAGGGAGATTGAGCAGTTAGACGCCAATGCAAAAATTGGCGAGGATAGAATGTAGCGGATAATCCTGAATGGCATGAGGCTGGAGTACAGCGCCTTCATCACGGCAATTCAAGGATGGGCGACGTAACCATCCTTGTTGGAACTGGAGAATTTGTTGGCCAGTCAGGAAGCTCTTGCCAAGTAGCTGGCAGGTTTGATAGTAAAGCACGAAGAGGAGAAGGCTTTGTATAGTGGTCGACATGGAGAGTTGAGCAGAGACCGGTATCGATGACAACCTGAGACAGAGAAGGTTTGTCATGAACAATACATGAGGTGTTCATATTCAGGGGGAGCTCCTAGAGGCCAAGAGGGCAAAGGAGTCGATGACGGTGAATACCGGAGTAGAAGAGTGGAGTGCTACAATTGCAGACAACGAGGGCACTATGCGAGAGTGTCAGTTCAGGAAGAATGAAGGAAGCTTTGTGGTGACCGCAAAGGAGAAGGTAACAAAAGAGGTCCCAAGTGAAGAAGAGTGGGACGCAGTGGCAGCTATTGCGATGCAGTCGGTGGCCGACGTAGAGGACGTCGAAGAGGCTGGTGAGCCTGAGGATGAGGAGATTGATTTTGAGTCATGGTTCTTTGAAGAACCAGTTGAAGAATCGGTCAAGAAGGAGACCGAAGTTGTGAGGTGCGCAATGACTGATGGGGAGAAGCCACAAGAGAGCACTGAACTAGAGGCCATCACCAAGGAGAGTGATGATGACAAGATGACACAGAGGAGTGTCGTTGTTGCAGAAAAGACTGCAGTACAAGAGTTTGTGCAAAAAGATGGAGCTTGTTAGGTGAACCATCGAGAGAAGAGAATTCGATGACGACTTGTGCCAAAGCAGCATGATAAGAAGATTCCAGAAACTTCTCTTGTGAAGATGACTATTCTGGAAGATCGACCGCAGACGTCTGAACAACTTCAAGCTCAGAAAATTAAAAGAAACAACAAGAAGCATGATGATCCAGATAAACGCAAAGTACCGAAGATGAAGACAATATCAAGTCGGTGCTGAGGGGGAGTGTTGAAATTCAGCATCGAACTAAAAGACCAAGCCCAATTTAGTAATTAAATCAAGAATATTAGTCAGCACCAAAGAGGCCCAAGCCCAATTAGATAATTACAAGATTGATCTAGAAACTACTAAAGAAAATATCTTGTAGTGTAAGATATAGAAAAATCTAGAAGAGCCCAAAAATACCTTATGTCTAGATGTTTCTTTGGCTCTCATGGAGCAAGTATAAATAGGGTGCCTTGCTCCTCATTTTCACCATCCAAGCAAGAAAGCAATTTTGGATCATATAAGTAGTAGAGTGTTGTAGTAGTTTGGAGGTCTAGGATAATATAAGTAGTAGATGGTGTAATTTTGGAAGTTAGATTATTAAGTAGTAGAGTTGTAAGAATATATTGAGAGAGTAATAAAATTAGTTTCAATATAGTGTCCCTACTCAACAATTCTTAATTAAAATTTTCAATACACTCGAAACCTTAAATTCAATTGGAAATTGAAAATTTACGTTAATAATTAAATACAATTGATCATAATGAAGAAAAGAAAGTAATCGACCACACGAACGATAATATTGCCTCATCTACATCTATTCCCTTTTATTTCATTTCTAAATTATTTTTCAGTAGACCCTACCTAGAGCTGTAAACGGATCCGAATCCGAATCCGTGTAACTCGGAGTGGATAATTGCTAAAATACGAATCCAGATTTCTAGATATATCCCCTGGTTTCAAACCAAGAAATTAACTTCCGCTTTCGAATTCATTTATCTAAGTTGCGGCGCATCAATTCTCTCTCCACACTCGGAGCTATTCAATTATTTAGGCCTGTAAGGCCTTATATACTCTCTATTATTCTTACAGCAAAATTTGTGAGACTAAATTCATTCTGACATCCGGACATTCGTTATGAATCCAACAATTGTATTTTTTTTTCAAAACCGTCGGAACTGCTGCTCACGGATCCGCACAATCCATATCCAACCAACGGAGACAAGAGACATATTTGTTCACAAATTATATGAAGGTGAGATGTTTGATAGTTTAAAATCATGAATTTGTAAATTCTTATAGACTTGTTTTTATTATTATTATTATTATTTTCAAGATTCCATATTTTCTTAATGTTACAGATGTATCCAACTAAATATATATAAATTATAAGGATTCAAATGCCTCCATTTTTTTATGCCTTTATCATGCCTCTATTTCTTTTTAAAAAAACTCAAAATTTAAAACTTAAAAGTTAAAATAAAACTATTGGATATGATTTACATCATTTTATATATTCACGTGTAAAAAATTATGGCATTTCAATTTTCTTTTGGTTGTCATCAAGAGCTTGTATAAACGTACTAATGTGGACAATTTCTAGACGTTGATTTTTTATCTTATTGATTCACATATAAAAAAACAAAATGTAATAAATTTTGATGAGCACATAAAGAAAATAACATAGATTTCATTTAATGGTTTTATTTTGACGTTTATGATTTAAATTTTGAGTTATTGTAGTTTTTAAAAATTGAAGCATGATGGAGGACAAAAAATGGATATATTTGAACCCTCCTCATAAATTATATGTATTTTTGTTAATATCATATAGACTCTTTTCTTTTGATGCTTTGATCAGATAGTCAGACAACGGAAACAAAAATATGTTAGAACATTAAGAGATACGACATGGACTAAAAATTATGTTCAGAAAATTTTAATCATGTGTTGTTGATTTACTGGATATAATAATAAACTAAATAAAAATTTACCAATTTAGCTTCAAAAGAAAGAAATTCGTACTCGTGTTAATAATACTCATGAGTGGAAGGCAGAGTCGACATGTCAAATCAATTTTATTTTAGAATTGGAATATATTAGAAGGATCACAATAATTTTCTTATTTATTCAGAAGTAACTTTTGAATTGAGATCAATAGCTGAAATCCAACACATTTTAATTTTTTTCAGTAATTAACACACAAAGAAATAGGAAAAATTTCTAGTGTACCTATGTAAACTTTTAAAATAGCCAATTTTCTCATGAAAACACCTTAATATCCAATATCCCCAAAGAAATATAACATCATTTATTTTATCCCCTTTTGTTCATTAAATTTGTTATTTAGACAAACATACCCCTTTATTTCAAATGAAGATCTCCCTTTAAATGAGCAAAATTGAATAAAAGAGAAGAGAAAAGCAAAAAGATGCTTCATCTTCTTCATCTCCACATCTAAACTCCTCCTTCATTGATCTTGCTATGAAATAACTGGACCGATCCAGTTTTAACAAACAAAGAGGCTTCTTGACATAACTCAAACAGAATGATCCTTTTAATTTGTTTCAACTAATAGCGATGGTAACAACATAGTGCTTACTCTAGTTAAATGACTGAACCATAGTTAGGATAGACTAATGATTGATGCAATGCGCTTATAAATATGCTCATTGTAGAAATCAGAATAGAAATTATTTCACTACTACAAAAAATATTTTTCCATCACCCTTTACCATTGGATATGCTCCCGCACAGATGGTGTACGTCACGAGTGGTAGCGCTATAATTACGTTGAACTTTTTACCGTCTGTTCTAGATAACAAACCGATGGCGTTGATGGACCCCCTCTTGACTTCCTCACTGCCATTAGTTAATTTTCATGAACGGTTAGTATTGAGTGACTCTTCAACATCAGTTCGGCTAACCGGCTGATGGTACTGAGGGGGTTACTTTTACCATCAGTTATGTACATGATCCGTTGGTGATAGTACAAAGTAATAACAACTTGTTATCATATTGAACTGATGGCATATTCTTAGGGGCAACGCTTTGTAAATAATTAGAACCTCAATTTTAGTATACAATATCTACTCAATATGTTAAACCGATGGTGATGTTGTTATATTTTATATATTCCAATAAACCCTAAGTTGATCGATTCATCTCTCCAGAACCTTCCAGTATATCTCCAAATTAAGTATTGTGCTATATTGCTCATTGTGAATTTGAACTTTCCAAATCGACGGACAAAGATCAACATTTCCTCTTCCTGAGTCATTCATTTGTATGCTAGATCACTCTTCCCTCCTTTATTTTCTGTTTATTTTAATCGTTACTTTGAATGGTTTGTTAAATTAGATAACAACTAATTTAAACTATGATTTATTAGTTAATTAATATTATTTTTTTGTTTTTATAGGTGAAATGAGTAGCCAAAGTAGTCGTTATTCATCAGAACCTTATAATTGCAATAGATGTCTTAAGCTGACTATTGTGATGCTTTCAAAGACCAAAAAGAATCTGGGGAGGAAATTTTATACATGTCCATGATGCAATCAATAGATGGGTTAGTGCGATAACACTGCCAATTTAAGTAATATAAGTTTGAAATCTCATATGTAGCAACCTTACATACAAGTTGCAATATACCGAAATGAGGCAAAAGCATCTTCGATTCTCAAGAAAGAACTAGCAGTATTAATTATGATTTGTGTGTTGATGTTGATTGTGATATATTTTTTTGATTGTTTTGTTACTTCATGTAAAGTAGTTGATTAAATGAGATGGGCGTCACAAGCTGTCCAATTAAAATTCATGCAAAACATGTTCTTAAAATTAAATCACATTTTAATCCCGAGTTTTCTGCAGTGTATGAACAACATGTGTGCATTGTTGTTTAATATCTTACACAAACTCTCTTTGAATTAAGTGGTGGTTTGCAAAAGAGTTTAAACAACAACGTAAGTCCACTGTTACATGACCATTTGTACACTGCCGAAGACTCAGGTTTAGAACATGTTTTTCATGGATTCATGTTGGTTGGACAGCTTTTGATAAATTTTATTTTCTTTTGATTTTCACTATATTTTATTAGACACTAAATTTATAAGAACTTCATCAATTATCTTGGTTAGGTACCAAGAAAATTGGTCAAACTAATTTTCAACTAATAAAACATATTCTTAAAATTAAATCATATTTGGATCCCAACTCTTCGGCAGCTAGTGCCAATTAAATCATATTAGATGTCAATTCATAGATATGTATATAATAGACACGCCATTAATTCTGCTCCCAATTGCATATACAGTGATATATTCAAACTTGCTGTCTTCGTTTCAATTTATCTTTCTATATTCTTCTTTCCATAAAATTTGATACGTTCTTTCCTGTTTTACGTGACCTTGCCCCTTTCCTTCGCCAGCTAGCGCCAGACCCTCCCTATGAAAAGCCCCTTCCATCCTGGTCTTGCATATTTGTAACTTATAATCGTAGCAGCCCTCAACCATCCTTTCTCTCTTCCTCTAGAACCGTTGCCACCCGAGGCACACAAGGAGCTGCCAAGAGAGCCGCTGCCGCTACTGCCATGAGCTGCACCCCCTTCCCTTGCTTTGCACCACCAGCCACCGCCAGGGCAGACGTCCACCCAGCAGCCACTGCGGCCTATGCACCATGCACCCCTTTATCTTTTCTCATACGTGCCTTACTTCCAAGGTAACCCTAAATCAGAAATAGTTATTGAACTAGTGTATGATGATAAATTAAGTATATAACTAGTGTACGTATGATGATTCTCCATTTTACTATTTTACATCTATTAAATGTATATATCTTCCCGTACTATTTTGCTTAATATCATTAATTTTCAAATCATGTCATAAAAATGTTTAGTTTGTTCAAACGTATACATAAATATCTCTCTCATCTATTTTATCTTTATACTTTACGGTCTCATTAATTCACTTCTAAATCTTTATTGAGATAACTATATTATTTTCACAAAATATTATGATTATATTCAACAGTGATGATAAAAAAAATCGCAATCATTAAATAGCTATATTTTAAAGGACTTAGTAAAATAAAGTTATAATGTGAGTAGAACTAGGGTTAGAGTATTTATACTCGGGTGGGTACGGGTACCCCGGGTATACCCGTCTCGGGTACGGGTATAACTTGGGTACGGGTATACTCAGGTACAAGGGTATTCGGGTACGGGTATGGCGGGTATAATTTTCAAAACCCATACCCTACCCGAGTTATACCCTTACCCGTGTACCCTAGACAGGTAAGGCAGGTACGGGTACGGGTAGGGCGGGTAGGGTATTTTTTTTTTTTTTTTTTGCTGTTTTTTTTTTTTGTTTTTTTTTTGGTTTTTTTTTTTGCTGTTTTTTTTTTTGTTGTTTTTTTTGTTGTTGTTTTTTTTTGTTTTTTTTTTTTTGCTATTTTTTTTTCTGGTTTTTTTGTTTTTGTTTTTTTGTTTTGTTGTTTGTTTTTAAACAAAGTCGTATAAATGTTATTACGTGTTTATAATTCGACTTTTAAAATATGAATAATTCAATATCAAATAGTGTGTGTATATATACATAAAATTATCAAGTCACATCTTTATAATTCCTAAATAATTAAAATTTGTAACTTATATATATAAATTATTCTTGCCAAAATTTGTTTGTTTAGTCGCCTAAGTACAAATGTATTTATTTATTTCTTTACACGAGTCATTTTATTTTATTTTTAAATTCTCATTCTAATTATGTAGTTTCATAATTTATTTATATCTCGAAATTTTTAAAACAATAAAAGTCACCCTCCTCCTTTATTCCGGGCTTGGGACCGGCTATGTAAAATAACATAAGCGGAGTTCTAACTTTTTTTTTGTTAGTAATTCGTCTTTAAAATGAATAATTTAAAAACTAATTGAAATATTTAGAAATTTATAATTTAAAAAATAACGATAAAGACTAAAAGAGATTAGAAATTTATACCGACACTACCTATTTAGAAGTTCTCATTCCTATACCATTCTTTGCTCTCTTCCGCACCATCTCAATCCAAATTAGCCTGGTGCTGCGCCTCGGTACCGCTTTCTTCAGTGTCGACTTCGGATGATGATGCTTCAGGCACATGTTGCCTGCGCTCTTCAGCTTGAATCCAATCTTTCAAGCACACAAGTCTTTCAAAGACATGTGAACCCAACTTACTGCGTTTATCGGAGAGGATCCTGTTCGCCGAACTGAAACAACTTTCGGAAGGGACGGTTGACACGGGCACGGCAAATACATCGCGGGCCATCATCGCCAGTGTTGGAAAGGCCCTTTGATGCCTCCTCCACCATGCCATGACGTTAAGTCCATGTTCACTTTCGTTCATCATCGATACATAGGTCACTAGCTCACTTGTTGTTTGTGGTTCGATCTCCGACTGAAAATCTGCTAACAAACCACCACTGCTAGTGCTCCTGGAGGTGAAACTATTAAAAAATTTTAAAAAGTTAGTGGACAAATAATGTATATATTATAAATAATAAAGATTAAAATATACATGTATATTTATATTCATACCTAGGGGTGGCACGAGACGAAGACGGGTTTTGGTTGGCACTCATTCTTGAGTTGTATATGTTAAACATCTCTTCAAATTTCGAATCCACGTATGCCTCCACCCTGGTACTGTCTAAACGTAGATTATCTTTGTACCTTTGAACTACTTTGATCGTGTAAAACTTCTTGTATGCCGGGTTGAGGCAGTTCACGATAATCGCGACGAGCGGTACATCTTCCCAATATTTGAGAAACTTTTGTTTCATGGCATCTACGATTGGTGTGAGAGATTTATCGTGGATTTCAGCTTGTTCCAATTGACAATACACCTTGGAGATGTCATAGAGATGTCTGAGCAACTGAAATGACGTCGGTGAGTATGAGCAGGATAGTTGTACGGTTGCTGTAAAAAAGATTTGAAGGAAATTGCATAGCCTTTGTAGTTGCTCCCATTCTCCATCGGTGAGTTCCAATTGTAGTGCCTCGAGGGTGGAGCTTCTCAAAAACTCCCCTATGACAGCTTTGTAAGGAATGCATCGGTTCAACAACCTATAGGTAGAGTTCCAACGGGTATCTACATCCCAAGGTACTTTCAACTTGTCCAATCTATATTTGGCACACAGAGCCCCAAACGTTTGTTTTCTTTCTTGGCTCGAAACAATGTGGTTGAGAGCATTTTTAAATTTAATTATCAATAGTTTTACGGCTTCTGTTTTAAGACCCACCTTCACGACAAGGTTAAGTATGTGGCACGCACACTTTTGGTGAAACATTTCACCATTCATGATCGGGTTTAGTGACCGTTTAAAAATCTCAATGGAAGCTATGTTGTTGCTCACATTATCGAATGAGATAGAAAAAACCTTGTTAGCCATATCCCTCTTAAGGTTATATTCTTCTAAAACGGAAATAATGTATTTGAAAATTACATTTGCAGTGTGCGGGGAATCTAGCACTCCAAAACTTAATATCTTTTTTTGTAATAACCAATGATCATCAATCCAATGCCCGGTAACACAAGAGTACCCAAGTCCATGTTTACCGGCAGTCCATATATCGGATGTAATCGAGACCTTATTATTTTGGTATGCAAATAGGGCTTTGAGGTCATCTTTTTTAGAGAAACTGTTTTTTTATTTTACCAACCATCTTTTTATGATGCATCCTCTTGTACATTGGTTGGCCTAACCCCCAAATGCATAACCGGGAAAAACTCATGCAACTACCCATACTTATTAGTTGTTCTTTGTGGGTAATGTACCGAGCCAATTCACTAAGCATTTTTTATTCATCGAATTTTGGGTTGGTTCTAGTACCATCCGCATTAATAAGGGTTTGGATTATTTTCGGTTGAGCATCTTCTGTTCCTGATGCTTTTTTTCATGCATTTCGGAATGTCTTTTGAAGCTGCTCATACCATTTTTATACTCAAAATGTCTATTGCAATTTTTTACCTTACAATCTAGAAATTCGATAATACCTCTATTATCTCTGGTAATCTCATAAAATCTCGCCCACGGTTGATTGTAATCGGGAGGAGCTCTTTCTCTTTTAGTCTTCTTTTCTGTTGGTGCTTTTGGGGGTCTACTTGTCGAAGGAGCGACAACTTCTTGAATTTCAGGTTCAGCTATCGAAGGGGCAATGTCAGTGAATTGACTCGATGCTACAGAAGAGCCCATGCCTCCATATGTATACGATGGTGTCGGTTGAAGTGATTCTTGTGGAATGAATACGTTTGGATCATTTGAAGTATAATACGGTGGCGGTGCACTCATTTGTGGGGGTTGTTGATAATTTAAATCTAGCATTTGGTCCCTTCTTTGATAATTTTGTGGATAATTTTGTGGATAATTAGGTGGTGGCATTTGGGAGGAAGAACTATCAAGATAATTAGGCGGATAATTTTGTGGATAATGAGATCGTGGCATATCGGAGCCAAAAAGTGAGGCCGACAATCTCGAGGCAAAATCTTGTTCCCCGTCGCGAGGAGGAGTTGTCATATTTTAAACCTATTCAAAAAACAGAAACAAAAAAACAGAAATTAAAAAACAGAAATAAAAAAAAACAGAAATAAAAAACAGAAACAAAAAAACAGAAATAAAAAAACAGAAACAACAAAACAAAAATTAAAAAACAGAAATAAAAAAACCGAAAAAAAAAACATTAATAAAAAAACAGAAACAAAAAAAAGAAATTAAAAAACAGAAATAAAAAAAAACAGAAATTAAAAAACAGAAACAAAAAAACAGAAATTAAATCTAACCTATTCAAAATAAATCTAACATTTACAAAAATAAATCTAACCTATTCAAAATAAATCTAACATTTTCAAAAATAAATCTAACATTTACAAAAATAAATTTAAAAAACAGAAATTAAAAAACAGAAATAAAAAAACAGAAATAAAAAAAACAGAAATTAAAAAACAGAAACAAAAAAACAGAAATTAAAAAACAGAAATTAAATCTAACCTATTCAAAATAAATCTAACATTTTCAAAAATAAATCTAACCTATTCAAAATAAATCTAACATTTACAAAAATAAATCTAACATATTCAAAATAAATCTAATATTTTCAAAAATAAATCTAACATTTACAAAAATAAATTTAAAAAACAGAAATTAAAAAACAGAAATAAAAAAAACAGAAATTAAAAAACAGAAATTAAAAAACAGAAATTAAATCTAACTTATTCAAAATAAATCTAACATTTTCAAAAATAAATCTAACCTATTCAAAATAAATCTAAAATTTACAGAAATTAAATCTAACCTATTCAAAATAAATCTAACATTTTCAAAAATAAATCTAACCTATTCAAAATAAATCTAACATTTACAAGAATAAATCTAAAAAACAGAAATTAAATAACAGAAATTAAAAAACAGAAATAAAAAAAAAACAGAAATAAAAAAACAGAAACAAAAAAACAGAAATTAAATCTAACCTATTCAAAATAAATCTAACATTTTCAAAAATAAATCTAACCAATTCAAAATAAATCCAATTACTTCACATATTTTCAAAAATAAATATAACCCATTTTTTAAACCTATGAAAAATAAATCCGAATTTCAAAAATAAAATCTAGCATCAAAACAAATTTAATTACATTACATCTAACAAATCTAACATAAACTAAATAAATGTAACATATTCAATAAATCTAATAAATCTAATTACTTAACAAATCTAACATAAAATAAATCTAACAAATCTAAATATCTAATTACTTAATATCCAATAAATCTACATAAACTAAATTTACTCTACAAAAATAAATTAATCTAACATGAAATAAATATAACCTTTAAATCTCTTTGAAAAATCTTGCGGAAGGTCCCGAACTTCGTAATTTCGATACCTTCGTAATACCGTTTGCGTATTTGTAGAAGGAATTAAATGTACAACTATATATTTTTTTAACAATAAATTTAAAATTTGAGAATAATAGAAATTTAGATTAAGAGAATAAGAGAATGAGAGAATGAGAATTGAGAAGGAGATGTGAAAATGAAGGGAGGAAGAGGGGTATTTAAAGAAATTTTGGTTGGAGGGATAAAATTTAAATTTTTAATTTTTAAAGAATAACAGTAACAGTAACAGAAAAAAAAACAGTAATAGAAAACAGAAAACAGAAACAAGAAAAAAAAAAAAAAAACCCGTCCCATCCGGTCGGTCCGGTCCGGTCCGGGTGGGTCCGGCCGATCGGGTCCGGATGGGATGGCATTGGTTTGGGGGGGGGAAATCAGAATTTTTGAATTTTGAAATGGATGAACAGTAACTCGGGTATACGGGTACGGGTAGTCGGGTACGGGTAAACTCGGGTAGGGTATGGTCGGGTATTGGTCCAAAATAACGGGTCCAGTCCGATTTTTGCCCGTACCCGCGTACCCGAGTACCCGACCAATACCCGAGCTCGGGCACGGGTACCCCAGGCGGCGGGTATAGGCGGGTACGGCGGGTATACCCGACACGGGTTTTTACCAAACACTAACTAGGGTGCTCTTAAGCTCACCAAAGTGTTTGGTGAGCTTGACTCTAAAACCTATCAAATCAATTTCAAATGACAAATCCAAACCGTTGAAACCTGCCTACCTTACATGTGATGTGTCTACATGTAAAATTTTTAAACATTCGAATTAATTTAGTATAAAGTCAAGCGGTCAAAAAACATTCAAAAAATGAATGCACTAAAATTAATTTATTAACCTTCTAATTTTGACCGATTGACTTTATACTAAACTAATTCGAATGTTTAAAAATTTCACATGTAGACGCATTACACGTAAGGTAAGCGGGTTTCAACGGTTCAGATTCGTCATTTGAAATCGATTTGATTGGTTTTAGAGTCAAGCTCACCAAACACTTTGGTGAGCTTGAGAGCACCCTAGCTCTACTCTTATAATGGATTATATATATAATATTCCTTTCTGGTTGCAACCAACATTTAATTTTATTTTCAGTTCATGTTTAACAAATAAATAAAATTACAATCTATATGTCTTCAAGTCTAATTTATTCATCTTTTTACTTTTTATATATTCTTAAACGAGTTTTCATGTAAGTTGTAAATGACTAAAGAATATTACGTATTAATGACAAGTGCTGTCAATCAATGTTAATTAGAGTTATGTTTACGTAATTTAGGTTCGAATCCCGAAGTGTTAGAAGAGTGGAGGAATGAATAGAAATCTACTACAATAACAAGTGCGGGTTTCCTAGACTTTATAAAATTATTTTACTTTTCTATTGTTATTAAACTGTTTATTATTATTGCATTAGTCGAATTTATGCATGTTGTTGTCGAACCATTCGTATGAGTTGAGTAGACACAAATAACTTGCATGAAATGATATGATTTATATATTGACCAATGGACTTACATGAGTACGATGTGTTGAGCGTGACATAAACTGTGTAATTAAATAAATGTGTTTTTGAAAAAGAACCAATATGGTAATTGAACAGGGGCCAATATGCTTGCATATTGGGATGTATACATTGGGTTTAGTTTCGACTGGACCCCTCGTTAACGTGACTGTAGGCGAAAGCGGTTCTGTCACGGATGTGATTGTAGGCTGACGCGGTCCCTTCACGGACGTGATTGTAGGCGTAAGTGGTCCTTTCACGGACGTGATTGTAGGCGAAAGCGGTCCTATCACGCCAAGACCTAGCGGCATATGAATCACTGTCTAATGAGGCAAATGAACAAGATTAACGGATTTTTCCTAAAATAAATGAAAGTAAATGAATGAAGTAATTAACAATAGGATATGCATTACATTAGAAGAAGCATACACATTTTATTTATGTATTTTCATATTTGTGAATATAAGTAAATGTTTTATAAACTCTAGGTTAGAACTAAATCCCACACTGAGAGAAGGTTTGATCTCTCACCCGTTCCACTTTTATGTTGGCTCTAGGTAATGAAGCAGAAGGATTTGAGCAAGGACAAGAGTGAGACTAAGCGGGAAGGCTTATGATTGATAAATTGTCACATGTTGTTTAGTTTTGTTTCCATGATTCGATAATTGATACATTGAGCAGGCATGGCAGTACTTGTGTTACTAGCCATGTCTGCCATGATCGTCTGTTAAACTCGTTTGATGATGAAATAAATGTGGTCTTATTTATATTGTTATTGATAATATATGTGATGTGCATACACCTTACGTACAAATACATGGTGGGTTGTCCTGGGTGTGACAATACTGTTATGTTTTATGTTTTAAGTTTGATTTTTCTTTTTGGGTTTCTTTTTCACGTATTCAGATTCAATCATGAATAAGCACTCTACGTGGCTTTCTGTGTCTGCATTTTGGTTTATTTTGTTGTTGGATGGAATTATGTAATGATATTTTTTCATTTGTGTTCGCTGATGTGATTGGCGAAGTATTCGTGTAATATATTGTCACACCCCAAATCTTCGGGTGCGACAGCCTGCCGCGTGTATCTATCAAGTGTCACATATACACGCAAGGCAGTGGATCTTTTATATGCATTACCAATATCCTCATCTGCTGCATCCGATAAATAAACCTGAAAATAATCGGGAGGGTGGGGGTGAGAATAAATTCTCAGTGCGAATTTGCCACATATGAATTATTGGACTTGCAATCAAACTTTATATTCAAAAAATGAAACCCAAACAATAAACAATGCAAACAGAAACATATAATCATAAATAACAGAATGCCAATGCACGACAACAGTTAAATCAACCTGCAACACAGTTTACGGAATTTCCAAGATGAATTTCAAACACAACATATATTTTGGCTTAACTCGATTCATAACTCAGTTCATTAGGGCTTGTAGCAATTACAGATGTTCTTTCGAGCTGAATCTTTATCAAACCCACATCTGTAGGGTTACTGACACCTACAGATGGCCAACCGCTGGACCCTTTATCTGACACTCATCTGCAATCGCTTGGCTTAACAGTTTATTAAGGTCTGATTCAAATCATATAAAGAAAATCCTCTTTGGAATCATTCCAATAGTCGTAATATTAAATTGACCTTTCCAAATGCATTAACACGTAGGAGAATGCCACCGAGCCATAGACGTTACACAAGTCACCCACGACCTCAAATCACATATCATAACATATCACATATCATCACATAATCACCCTCCCTCGTCCCAACCGGTACTGGGAATATCGAGGGCCGTTCACCTAAGGCCATTTAGGATCCTGGGAATCCAAGTCAGCATACAGCCCGACTTGGCAAATTCATTGGATCCAAGTGCTTAACTTCGTAAATCCATTCACATACATATCCAAATCCAATCGTGGTGACTTTCAATCAAATCAGATCATAATAGATCGACACAACCTACAACCATACCAGCATGCAAATCATTCAATTCAGATCAATTCGAGTTTAAATTTGATTGGGCTATGCAAATGCTTTACACAATTCAATTATGCAATCAATGATATTCAACATGACAAACGAATACACAGTTTAATTCCTGAAAATAAAGTATCAAACAAGTCCAAGAATCCTGCACCTTATTATGATGAGCGTACCGCTTAGTTTAAGGATCGGGCGTCTCGAATTATCTCGCGATATCTTGCTCGACTAAGCCTACACCTATATTATACGTTTACTTGGTTTAGTTCGGTTAAATTATCAAAACATAAATTCCGAAAGCCGTATTTTAATTTGTCAATTCTTTTATACCTTTCAGCTCATTTATAATCATTTTAATTCAAGTCCACTTTACTAAGGCCCAAAACAATCAATCATTTCAATTCGATTCAAGTATAGCCCCAACAGCAAAGTCACGGCTATCATTCCATATAAATTCACATCTTTTTCATATTGGTCTCTAATCAATATAACTTCATACATTGGTGTCTACTTTGCAATTCAACCCTTTTTATTCCTCTTTATTACTTAACATTTATCCAATCTCACATAAATACATACATATGGTCATAACGAGCTATTCCAAAGTCTATTTACCAACATTTCAATTTAAGGCCTCTTTACCATTATTTAAATTCACATATGGCCGGCCATGTACATAAATTTCACCGATTTACACTTTTTCCCCTTCACTTAATTTATTTACACCATCTAAGGATAATTTGCATAACAACCCCTAAACTTTTAACATTTCACAAAATGGTCCCTGTCAGTTCAAAGTCTGGTAAAACACATCAAAACTGTACCAGTATATTTCGGGACTGGTACACTGGTACCAGTCACATGCACCATTCAATAACACATCATCCACATACACATTATCAATACAGAACCAGCAAAACATATCAGAACAGGCCAGCAAAACAAGTCAGAACAGGCCAGCAAAACAGGTCAGAACAGAGCCAGAAAAACAGGTCAGAACAAACCAGCAATGTCACGTTACGAAATTTTTACAATTAAATTCAAATGATTTAAAGGCAAGAATCGATAAATCATGCTAACAAAATAGAAGTTTAAACCTTAATTAAGGTTCCCCTAAATAAGTAAGTTAAATATGAATCAAAACCGCGTTGAAATTTTGAGATTTTGAGACTTTATAGGCTGACTGCGGGTTGTTTTACCCGTACTGCGGGTTGGTGCATCCGCACTCATGCAATTCTGTGTTGGTCTGAATTTTTCTAAGTCCTCAGTGCGGATTGGTGCATCCGCACTTATGCAATTCTGTGTTGGTCTGAATTTTTCTAAGTCCTCAGTGCGGATTGGTTAACCTGCACTGCGGATTGAATGCATCCGCATTAGGCTCGAACTTTTTCTGAAATTATGTCAAAAATTTACTAAGTTCCCACTACGAGTTAAGTAACCCGCACTGTGGGTTAGGTAACCCGCACTGCGGATTATTTCTGTGTTAGACTTTTTCTGAAATTCTGTCAAGAATTTACTAAGTTCCCACTGCGGGTTGTTTCTGTGTTAAATTTCATGTTCTGAAAACCGACTAAGTGCTGAGTGTGGGTCAGGTAACCCGCAGTGCGGATTGGTTAATCCACATTCAGGGTAATTTTAACCCTAAAACTCAAATGGAAGCTTCTCTCTCTCTCTCACTTCGCCATTTCCCCATTTTTAAGTGATTTTCGCCCAAGAGAGAAGAAAAAGAACGTGTGAGTTTCCGTTTCTTTCAGACTCTCGATTTTTGCGAGAAATCGACTTTGGAACCGAGTAAGCAGCCGAGGATCTCTCCCAGCTCTCCTATTTGGTATTTCTTTCTCTTTCTATTTCTCTCGAAAAACTCAGATTTCTCGATTTCTCATATTTTCGTTTTAAACTCGAGATTTGTGTTTGAATTGCTCGAGGACTAGTTCCTCTACACTCCTTGCTTGTTTGTTTGCCAATCTTTTCCCGATTTCCTTTCGATTTGAGGATTCTTGATTTCTAGGGTTTTGAGCCAAAACCCAAATTGAGTATAATCGTGAATTGATTTGTTTAATCCAACTGATTAGACTCATAATCAGTGAGGTTACATCTTGATCCTGAATTTCTAGAACAATTAACGGCTGAATTGAGGTTTTGACCAAATTAGGGTTAACCAATTGGTAAATTGAATTGATCCGAGAACCAAAGTAGTGAAATGGTGATTGATTTTTACCAAAGTGAAATGGCATATGGCTAGAGGGCCTAGATGCAATTGTGCATCATTATATGAGATTTTTAATAAGAAAGAAGGAACCGAAAAGAACCGATACCAAAGCATAAGAATTGAATTAGGACTGTATGAACCATTGGTAAACTAAAGTAAACGTATAGACCACTGAACCCGAATTAAACCTAGTATACGTGTAATATAGGCGTAGGCTCGGTCGAGCAAGACGTTGCGAGGCAATTCGAGACGCCCGATCCTTAGATTAAGCGGTACACTCGTCATAATCAGGTGTGGGATTCTTGGACTTGTTTGATACTTTATTTTTAGGAATTAAACTGTTTATTCGTTTGTCATGTTGAATGCTTAATTGTTGCATATTTTGGAGTTCATGCTGCATATTGATTCTTGGATAAATGAGAATGATTGAATTGTTTAGTTAAGGTTGATTGGCATGTTGGTATGGTTATTATTTCATTAGTTCTATTAATTGTTCTTGATGTGAATGAATCTGCCAGGCCGACCTGTTTAGGTGGCTGGATAAGGTAACGGTGGCCTATCCGTTGACCTGTGTTTATGAATTTGCCAGGCCGACCTGTTTAGGTGGCTGGATAAGGTGATGCTGCTGACTTATGCGTTGACCTATTCGAATTTGCCAGACCGACCTGTTTAGATGGCTGGATAAGGTGACGCTGCTGACATATGCGTTGACCTGTTATGAATTTGCCAGACCGACCTGTTTAGGTGGCTGGATAAGGTGATGGTGACCTATCCGTTGACCTGTTTAAATGAATTGTGCAAGGCTGATAGCTGATTGTGATTCGATTCGAATGAAATTGCAAAGTTGAGCGGTATGGCTGACTTTGAGTCTGTGTGATTGCATTTTTTTGTCAAGTTGACCTGTATAGGTGACTTGTAACCAGACCTTAGGAAATGGTTAAGCCAAACAGCTACAGATGGGTGTCAGATAAAGGGTCCAGCTTGGTTGGCCATCTGTAGGCGTTTGTAACCCTACAGATGTGGGTTTGATAACGGTCCAGCTCGAAAGAACATCTGTAGTTGCTACAAGCCCTAATGAGTCGAGTTCAGCCAAAATATATGTTGTGTTTTGAAATTCATGTTGGAAATTTCGTGAACTGTGTTTCAGGTTGATAAATTGTTGTCGAGCATTGGCATTCTGTTATTTATGATTATATATATCTGTTTGCATTGTTATTGTTTGAGTTTCATTGTTGAATATAGAGTATGATTGCAAGTCCAATAATCTAAACTGTGGCAAATTCGCACTGAGAATTTATTCTCAGCCCCACCCTCCCGGTTATTTTACAGGTACTGGTGCGACTGATTCCGAAGAGGCACGCGAGTAGTAGGCCATAGTAGCTTATCACCTCATGACCCTAGATATATTTTGGTGTATAGTTTTAGGGTAGGCCTCATGGTTAGTATCCGGATGAGATACTTTTGTTGTATTATATTCTGACCAGACTGTGTACTCTGATTTGTGTATATCTAAACTTGGTTTATATTATTTAGTTTTGAATTGTTAAGTATAAATTGAATAGCCTTGTAAGTATACACGGCGTTGTATGCTTACGGCGGGAGACTGTCGCATCCCGTGTCCGCGGGGTGCGACAAGCAAAACAGGACAAAACAGCCTCAACAAGGCACAACAAGGCACACACCAGAACAGCAACAAGGCAGCACCTTTGCCGGGAAAATGAACAACCCGAGCAAAGGTGTATTTAACGAAACAATCCTACATGGCAAGAATCCGATCAAATAAACGAGGGACTCGGAATTTTACTCGATTGAGCTATCACGCGATGGATTGGGAAAAGAACGGCCGGCTCCAACTAAGCACCAGACAGCACCAAGCCGACACCAGCACGGCATCAAGCAAACACCGGGGCAGCACCATCCACCACCATCACGGCACCAAGCAAACACCGGGGCAGCACCAGCCACCACCAGCACGGCACCAAGGCGGCACCAGAACAGCACCACGCCAACACCAAGACAACACCAAACCAAGCACCGAGGCAGCACACATCCTCAACCCTAGAAACTAGGGTTTCATGGGAGGGGAGGGGGTAGAAACCGAGAGAGAGAGGGGGCGGCTGTGGCTCTTGTGGGCAGAGAGGAAGAGAGGAGAGATCAGAGGCGAGTCCGGTGGGGTTCGCCGGCGACGGGAGGGGGCGGAGCCCCTCTGTTTCTTTGGCATAGAAAGAGGAAAGGGGGGGGCTGTTGTGGGGGGTTTGCCAACAGAGAGGGAAAGAGAGGAAGGAGAGTGGGGAGGGGTTTAATAGGGTGCTTCAAGATTCGTGCTAGGTTGTAATCCAAAGGTTCAAACAAATCCAGAATTTCAATATAATCTCATTTAATTGGTTTAAAATCTGTTTCTACTATAATTTCGAATCGAAGTTTCATAAAAATTATTATAACATCGTACTATCATTTTAGGGCTATAATAATAATGTTTTTAATATACATAATATCCCATTTAGTCTGTATAATTTATTATGAACGAAATTTGAAATCTTTTATACAATGTTAATCATACAAAAGTTTGTATTTTAATCTCTTAATTAGAACTTCATATATTCGTTATAATATTTCAGATGTCAAATTCTAAATTCCAGATTCGAATAATTCGATCTCCTTTTATATAATTATATATATATTCAATTAGTTCTCTAAAAATTCTAAATGAATGAGTTTTATAATTTATATAATTTATTTGTACGAATAATTTCGTATAATTATACTCTTATTTAGAACTCACTATAACTATTTATTTTATGTTTTAACCCTCTAAATTTCAATGTACATAATTTCATGATTCATTTATATTACGAAATTTTAGTTTCGTTTTAGTCGGTCAGAAAATTTCTGAATGATCGTTAAGTTAATTTAAACTTTTTATTTAAGCCAATTGATCGATTTAGAAATTTAATCATGTTTTAAAATTTCGGAATGTAACATATATTTAGTTACTTGTCTATGATTGCACATTACCATCAAAGGTTTGAATCTCTGTTGATGTCCTATTTTGTCATTTAATTTCCTATTTAATCAAATTAACCATACACAACTGGAGTAGACGAAGGAGGAGTTTAGACTTTAAACATAGAGATGAAAAAGATGAAGTCTCTCTTTTTTTTTCTTCTGTTTTATTCAATTTTGCTCATTTAAAGGGAGATCTCCATTTAAAATGAAGGGGTATATTTGTCTAAATTATAAATTTAGTGAATTAAAGGGGAAAAAAGAAATGATATTAAGTTTTTATGGGGATATTGGATATTAAATTTGCTATTTTAAAAGTTTACATGGGTACAATAGAAATTTTCTCAAAGAAAAATATTTTAATTTTTCTTACAGCTGCAAATAATTCAACCTGAAAAAATGTTGATATGGTTTATTTGTCGCGGTCTTTCTAATAAATTCAATTATATAGTATTTTATCTAATACTAAAGAAATATGAAAATATTTCTAATATTTTAATAGAGAAATAAAATTATAACATCTTCTATTTAATTAAAATAAAAAAAATCAGAAAATTCTATTTCTGATAAATTATTTACCAGAAATAGGATTTTAAATTTGTTGAATAATTTACCGTACATAGGGCTTATTTCCGGTAAATTATTTACCGGAATTGGCAGATTTGAAATTTTATTCAAAACATGTGTAGATTGAAAATTTTATATTTTTTATATTAAATAAAAAATTTCGGACCAAACTGCCTTTTTTTCGTGGAGATAAGAATTTGAGGAATTTCTAGAAACGGCCATTTTCTAATTTATTAATGGACTAGAATTTGCAGAGTTGTTTAAGTAATTTTATTTTTAGTAGATAATTAAATGGCCAGATTTAACTTATCGATTTATAATTATATATTAGTCTGCCAATTCATTAATACCTATGGAGGCACGCATATAAAGATTAAAGGTGACAAAGCAGAAAAACTTTATTTAGAAAAAAAGAGAACAACAAGATAACACTATAAATATTTCTTTAACTCACAACAATTTTTGAATTTAAGAGAAAACCAAGCAATTACAATGAAGATTCTAGTTAGTTATTTTCTTCTATGCCAATAAATTAAGTAAATCACTCACTCTTCTTCAACCAAACTCCATCAATCTGTCTCTGTTTTTCAAACTTCAAAACCACCACTCGAATTTCCTAAAGCCTTTTAGTTGTTTTAAGATACATAAATATATATACATGGCTATCATTTTCCTCTTCATGCTACTACTATCATTCTGTGTAGCTCAACCAATATTGCAACCCCTTGTCGAATGTCCGACACATTGTGGAGACACCGAGGTACATTCCATATATATTACTAAAGAAACGGGGATACTCATGATTCATAACTTGTAAATTATAAAAAAAAAGGTGTTTAAAATTGCAATTATACATTGAACTAAAAAAAGTTAACTGTTATTTACATACAACATCTTCATTATTTAACATTAAAAAGTTACATATAATTACAGGTTACCTATCCATTTGGGATAGGTAAAAATTGTTCCAGATCTGAAGAGTTCAACCTTGTGTGTAATAAGATCGACGATAGCTACAAGGCAGTATCTGTGCTTGCTTCGGGTGGAGAGCTAGCCGTATTACACAGCATGTCCGTGTCCCAAGGCCAAGCTCGGATTGAGGTCGTTGTTTCTTGGCTGTGTTATATTAACTCAAGCTTAATTCGTGGGGGTGAGTTAACTGTAGATTTGACCAATTCGCAATTTTGGTTATCAAATACCGAAAATAGGTTCATGGTAGTAGGTAGTGAGACATCTGCATATGTCAAACTTACAAGGAGTCAATCTATCTGGTACACAACAGGGTGTACATCTGTGAGCTTGAGTGAGCAGGGACTGGTGAATGGCTCATGCTCTGGTATCGGTTGCTGCCAGACTGCCATTCCGTTTGGAATGAAGTATTATAAGATTAGATTTGATAAAAGCTTCGACAGTTCTAATACCTCAAGCTTCAGCCCTTGTGGGTATGCGATGCTAATAGAAACAAAAAACTTCAAATTTAGCACGACATATCTCACCACACCTGACTCCTTAAACAAGGATGTCAAGAAATTTTCGGTTGTTCTTGATTGGGTTGTAGGGAACGAGACCTGCAAAATAGCAAAACAAAATAGAACCCATTATGCATGTGTTAGCACTAACAGCAAATGTGTTGACCACGCCACTGGTCAAGGTTATATATGCAATTGTGCACCAGGGTACCACGGAAACCCCTATCTCCTTAATGGTTGCCAAGGTACGTTATATATATATGTACATGCTACAAATGATATGCTCAACTTTCTTAGTTATAATTATGCTTGCTTTTATCGACCTCGGCAATCTTAGAGAAATTTTTTTTTTGCTCTTCTTTCAGTTGAAAGAAAAAGTCTTGTTTATTGTTGTAAATTTAATCAATGTTAATTATACTCTCACAGTTGATGCATAATATTGTCTAACTCTCCTATATATTTTTCTTTCTTACTATAAGGCCCCCTTCGGCAAGGTGGATTAAGAGCTTAAGGAGCGCCAAGGAACGGCAAATAAAAAAGATTAAGAAAGTAGCATATATTTGAATAAAATATATATGTAATAAGAGAAAGATTGTATTACCCTCATATTATTGTTGTCATATAACATAATTATAATATAATTGATTGATCTAATTGTATTACAATTTTAATTAAATATATTTCATTAAAGTAAATTGTGTTAACAAAGTTTGAACAAGGCACTGAGCATCCAGTTAACTAAGTGTCGTTAACGTAAACAATTAACAAGTCAACTGTAATCAACTCAATTGGTTAAGCGATTCAGAGTACTTGAGAACTTTTGAATGTAATTTGAATCTGAATTGATACCTGCACTGGTACCAACTAAACCAATTAGTGATATTCTATGCAAAATTTTGTATGTCATTTTTAATTGAAACCTGTCACAACTTTTCAATCAAAATGAAAATAAAAATGAGAGAAAGAAAAATTGTGACAATACTATATATAACAAATATGAAAAGGACCTGATATGATTCAAAACAGTTCGAAATAACTAAAATTGGAGAAACGGAAATATAGCTAGCATGAACTATATAATCAATTAAAGCAGCACTACCAAAAAGCACAGAGATAAACATGCAGCTCCTTCATAACCAATATCAAATGACCAAAAAAAATATCAGTACCGGTGGTACCAAGTACCATAACCTTAACAAAGTCTCATCTTCACAACTCATTGAGACAAAATATAATCCATATTAGATACTAAAACAAAAACATGATATCACTAGAGACACAGTTTAGCATATTCAACAAGATCTATTTTCACGTACATTCTCTTTGATTTCTTGTACGGCTTGGCATATTGTCCCACAAATTATATCTAATGCCCGTTCAGAGTAAGTCTCCAAGCTATGTTTCATTGAGACCAGTGACAATTCCAGATTGCTCAACATCTTCATCATCATCTTCCTCGTCTATTGCCCACTCCTCATCCAAGAGTTGGTATTTTGTCACTTGTTCGTATGTCCTTTTCTGATTCTTTTTAAATCCCTCATTTTACTCTTTCTCTGTGCTAATTGATATGTGCTTTGCTTGGTTCCAGTACCATATAGTGGCTATCAATGCAAGGTATAAGATTCAAATTGTTGTTTCCTTTTTTTTGACATATTCAATTGCATATATACAATCAAGCTTATTTCGGTACATGCTAAATATATTGCAAATTAGAGAAAAACTGTACCATACTCTTATTGGTACGGTATTAATTCTGACAGGTACAATTAAGTCGGAGATAGAAAATTACTTCCAAATATCCAACCCATGCATTCACTTATATGGACAATTACTTCCAAAAATCCAACATGGACTTTATCCAACAGAAGCTTAATTGTTTAATTAAGCATTTAATTAACCAAATTGAGTGCTCTATGGGTGCAATCAAGCATTTAATTACCAATCAATTACAATTTTCCACATAGCTCTCTTCAAAGAAAAATTGCATCTCGAGATAGATAATAAAAATTACTCAAGAAAATACATAGTGGTTTGCACCTGTCTATTTACATAGAGCTCTCGAGTAGAATTTTTTTGTACTTGTAGGTTTAAACAAAAGAATGAAAAAAGTGAAATTCCTTAAGTGTTGTTTGAGAAAATCCAAAGAACGTTGAAAATCATATCAAGGATAACTTACATTTTGAGAAAATCAGTTGAAAAGAACTATCAAATGATTCTCAAGAAAGATGCCAACAAAAGAAAAAATACCTACGAATAAATAGGATGTCAATAGAGAGAGCGTCTCGAGGAGAACAGCCGTGAGTCATCGAATTTGGATGTTGTTGGTTAGACAACCGTCAATCTCCGATGGAGAGAACGAGTTCTTTGCCATGCCTAGGCAAGTGTGCTCTCTTCTAAGGGAGGAGAGAACAGAAAATAATAAATAAATGTGAAGGACTTAAGGACGTCTCTTGTTGAGGGCATAATTGTCCAGAAAAAATACCTTTTTAGTTCTTAAGGAGGTCTAAAGGAGACTTGATTCTTAAGGAAGGGGTTCCTGGATTAAGGTTTTGTGTCAAGGAAGGTATCTTAAATCTTATTCCTGCCAAAGGAGCAACTATCTGGACAGATTAACGAGGATTAAGAGTCTAAGGAGCGTTAAGGAAGCTAAATTCTACCCAGCCGAACATGCACTATATATATAGATATAGATGAGTACCATATTAGTTCAAATTGCTATGGTATTTGTACAAACATCCCGGGATCATTCAAATGTGCATGTCCCCCAGGCACAAATGAAAATAGTAGTCCCTGGAGGTTGTTACAAGAATGGGCCGAAAATTCAATTATGGGGCAAGCTTTTTATAGGTTTTTTATTTTTTTAAAATTGCTATTACATTCCGAGTTACTTCATCTTTTTTCTTGTAATTAGGTGGCAAAATTTACAATTTTAACTAATTTTAATTTCAATAACTCAAGTAATTGATTGATCAGTTGAACTAATATTCATTTAATTATTTGCAGGTTTTAGTATTTGTATTAATTGTTATCCTATTACTTTCAATCTCCTTGGTGTATTGGGTCTATCAAAGAAGAAAAATCACTACAATCAAGGAGAAATATTTTTGGCAATATGGAGGTCATTTGTTGCTTGAGAAGATGAAATCTGAGCAGGGATTTTCATTTAGAATATTCAAAGAACAAGAACTAAAAGAGGCTACCGACCACTTCAACTCAAAGAATGTGGTAGGAGGAGGGAATGGTACAGTATACCATGGTACAATTAATAACAAAGAGGTAGCTATAAAAAATGCAAGACAATCAACGAGAGGCAAAAAAAAAAAAGAATTTGGTAAAGAGATTCTCATCCTTTCCCAAATTAACCATAAACATATAGTAAGAATCCTCGGTTGTTGTCTTGATTGGAAATCCCAGTCTTAGTTTACGAGTTCATTTGGAAAGGAACTCTATTTGACCTCCTCCATTGGGAGAATGCCACGTGCACCCCGTTAAACACTCGTTTAAAGATTGCTCAAGAGACTGCCGAAGCATTAGCTTATTTGCACTCATGGGCATCCCCTTCCATTGTTCACCATGATGTGAAAACCTCCAATATACCTTTGGATGAGAATTTTGTGGCCAAGGTGTCTGATTTTGGTGCTTCAGTTTTGGCACCAACAGGGGATGATGAAGAATTTGTGACACATGTGCAAGGTACCCGTGGTTACTTAGACCCGGTTGCAGACTGGCCAACTCACTGTAAAAAGTGACGTGTATAGCTTCGGTGTGGTTCTCATAGAACTTTTCACCAGAAAGAAGGCCGTCTACATGGAAGGGTTGGAGTACTATAACCTCACAGCGGAATTTTTGTATGCTATGAAGGACAACAGAGCCGAGGAGATATTGGATGATCACATCACATCATTCATGAGTATGGATGGAGAGAACATGGGACTTATTAAACGAGTGATGGAGCTAGCGAGAACATGCTTGCTCATGGAAGGGGAGAGGAGACCTGATATGAGACAAGTTGCTGCCATGCTTCACACAGCAATAAAAGACATGGACGGTCCTACACAAGAGATTAATGAATGCTCAATTACAAGTGACTTGGAGATGCCCGACTTCAGTACATAGCAAATGTTTTTTTCTCTTTTTTTAGTACTGTATTAGCAATTTTGTGGTTTTTCTTATTTATATGACTAGGATGCACAACAAGAATGAGACATTTTTCACGAGGATAAAAAAGTGACTTTTTGCGACGGACTACTCTCATTGCTCAGCTTTTTCTTTTTGCGACGGATGACCGTCATAAATGTGTTTTTTCTCTCACAAAAAGTGTCTACTTTGTTATAGTAATGGCTATTTTGATATTTTTGTTGAAACTTTGGTTACATAATGAACATTATAAAAGGTTAAAAGCTAATATGAGATATGTATAGGTTATTTTGGGAAAATGTTGGTTATATAACGAAGGCTGGAAACAAACCTAGCCGTATCTTTCATCTCTGGTGACCTGAACAAAATATAAAATAATTTAGGTAAGACCTTCTGAAACACCATAATATAAAATGTGAGAGAAATACGCATCCAAGTTTTATCTCAAATGAACCAAGCTGTAATAGAATAGTAAATTAAGTTGATGCAACAAACAGTCTGGCACCTATGATAAAGGCGTCAATGCTGAATTCAGACACATTTTTTAGTGCATATAACTATGGCACAAATATGCATTCTTTTGTTGGCATGAGGTCCACAGATCAAAATGGACGGTTTTGAATAAAATTTTATACATAGTAATCTTCTTAATTCTTCTGAGAATATATGGGCCACGTCAAACTGCTGATTGATTTGATTGATGGGTGAAATTATGTTAGCAATGTTGATTATCCAGTTTTCTATTATATGAGTTAGATTACAAGTACATAATTCTATGAGTAGTAATATTGGGTGTCTATCCCCATACAATTACTGTTTAGAGTTTTAAACAATTAAAACTCAACTTTTCAAAAGGCCAGATAAAAATCTGAAATTTAAGAGTTGTTAGTTTGACCTTTTGATTTAACGAAAATTAAAGGTAAATAAAATAAATAAAAATGTGAAATCCTAGGGGTTTGGCTTACTATGGCTACTCAATCTATTTTTATATGGTCATATTCAATGTTGGTTTTCAGATGTTCTTTGAAGCCAAGGTTTCTAATTCCATTTAGTGAGAACTGCTTTCGGACATCACTTAACTATAAAGAGATCCATCTAAGGCTTGTTTTAGTTCCGTGATTAACTCAAAGATTTCAGACATCACTTAACTATATTATTCGCCCTACTCTCTAGTTCTATTGGTTGTTTTTATGGTGAGGCAAGACAATACGATATTCCTCTGCGAATGCCAAGACTTTTTATTGTTCCAACTAATGATATCTCCGGTTAATTAAGGTCTCCACCTCTAATCTAATTTTTTTTTATTCTCCTTATTGTAACTCGGTTAACCTAATGGTAACTATCTTTCTAGATGCAGCTATCACATGATGATTTAGGCAAACAAACGAAATTGTGTTATATCTTAAACTTTTTTTTAATTAGTTATAAACCATTAATTACGAGCAATTAAAATTTATTCTAATATATAAATAGAGATGGAAATTCATATCTTAGCACATGATACTTAATTAAAAATTTCAATACACTCGAAACCTTAAATTAAAATTGGAAATTGAAAATTTTCGTTGATAATTAAATATAATTGATCATAATGAAGAAAAGAAATTAACTGACCACACGAACGACAATATTGCCTGATCACATCTATTCCTTTTATTTTATTTCTAAATTATTTTCCAGTGGACCCTACCTAGGGATGTAAATGGATCTGAATCCAAATAACTGTTAACTAATTTTTAGAAATTTTATCTCTCAAAGTTTCTAAACCTTCACATCCCTAAAACTCAAAATTAGAGTTTCTTAATTGCCACATCAACAAATAAATTATAAGAGAAAAAAATTTCAGCCAATTATTTGGCCACGTCAGAGTTTATAAACAGTTTCTTATTAATTATAAGAAACTTTGGAGCAAAGTTATTAAATAAGAAACCCATCTACATCCTTGAAACTGGTTTAGAAACTGCCACATTAGATTACAAACTCAAAGAGTTTCAAGAATGTAGATGCTCTAATTCGGCGTGGATAATTGCTAAAATATGGATTCGGAGTTCTGGATATACCCCCCAGTTTCAAACCAAAAATGTTAACTTCCGCTTTTGAATCCATTTATCTAAGTTGTGGCGCATCGATCAATTCTCTCTCCACACTCGGCACTATTCAATTATTTAGGAGGCCTTATATACTCTCTATTATTATTCTTACCGCAAATTTTATTTGTGGGGCTAAATTCATTATGACATCCGGACATTCGTTATAATCGAATAGTTGCATTTTTTTTTCAAAATTGTCAAAATTTCTTCTCACGGAACCCCACAATTCATATCCAACCAACGGAGACAAGAGATAGTGAGATATTTGATAGTTTAAAATCTTGAATTTGTAAATTCTTATAGACATGATTTTTTTCATTATTATTATTTTCAAGATTCCATATATTCTTAATGTTACATATGCATCCAACTAAATATATATAAATTATGAGGAGGATTCAAATACCTCCATTTTTTATAACTCAAAAACTTTAATAACTCAAAATTTAAAATTTAAAAGTCTAAATAAAATCGTTGGATATTTCACGTGTAAAAAATTATGATATTTCAACTTTATTTTGGTTGTCATCAAGTGCTTGTACAAACATACTAATGTGGACAATTTCTAGACGTTGATTTTTCATCTTATTGATTCACATATAAAAAAAAAAACCAAAATGTAATAAATTTTTATGAGCACATAAAGAAAATAACATAGATCACATCTAACGGTTTTAAAAATAAAGGCATGGTGGAGACAAAAAATTGAGGCATTTGAACCGTCCTCATAAATTATAAGTATTTTTGTTAATATCATATAGACTCTTTTCTTTTGATGCTTTGATCAGCCAGTCAGACAACGGAAACAAAAGTATTTTAGAACGTTAAGAGATAAGATATGGACTAGCAATTATGTTCAGAAAATTTTAATCGTGTGTTGTTGATTTACCGGATATAATAATAAACTAAATGAAAATTTACCAATTTAGTTTCAAAAGACAAATCCGAACTCATGTTAATAATACTCATGAGTGGAAGGCAGAGTTGAAATGTCAAATCAATTTTGTTTTAGAATTTGAATGTATTAGAAGGACCACAATAATTTTCTTATTTATTCGGAAGTGACTTTTGAATTGAGATCAATAACTGAAATCCAAAACATTTTAATTTTTTTCAGTAACACACAAGACACAACGAAATAGGAAAAATTTCGAGTGTACCCATGTAAACTTTTAAAATAGCCAATTTTCCCATGAAAACACCTTAATATCCAATATCCCCTTAGAAATCTAACATTCTTTCTTTTACCCCCTTTTGTTCATTAGATTTGTTATTTAGACAAATATACCCATTATTTCAACTGGAGATCACCATTTAAATGAGCAAAATTGAATAAAAGAGAAGAGAAAAGCAAAAAATGCTCCATCTTCTTTGATCTTGCTATGAAATAACTAGATCGATCCAGTTTTTAACAAACAAAGAGGCTTCTTGACGTAACTCAAGCAAAATGATCATTTTAGTTTGTTTCAACTAATAGTGATGGTAACAACATAGTGCTTACTCTATTTAAATGACTAAACAATAGTTAGAATAGACTAGTGATTGATGCAATACGCTTATAAATATGCTCATTGTACAAATCAGAATAGAAATTATTTTCTTCTCCAATTCCTCGTCTACTTACTATAACTTGATGCAAAATGCTGGAATTTGTGTAATGACAACAATCAGCGAATATCGGAAAGTGCAATGCTTATTTACAAGTTCTAAGCTTTTGATTTTGGAAGCACGTAACTAAGGTTTATACCGTTATGTTTAATGTTTTAAGTTTGATTTGTCTTCTTTCTTTTTGGGGTTTCTTTTTCAGGAATAAGCACTTTGCGTGGCTTGCTGTGTCTGCATGTTGAGTGATGATTGAAGAACAATGTTTTATTTTTCTTTTATTATGTTATTTTGATTCATGAAATGTTATCAATCTTTGGTTTATTTGGTTGTTGGATTGAATTATGTAATGTGATATATTTTCATTTTTGTGTTAGCTGATGTGATTGGCGAAGTATTTGTGTAATATGTTTAGTTACTTGTCTATGGTTGCACATCCCCATCAAAGGTGCGGATCTCTGTTGATGTCCTATTTTAACATTTAATTTCCAATTTAATCAAATTAACCATACACAACTGGAGTAGACGAAGGAGTTTAGACTTCAAACATAGAGATGAAGAAGATGAAGTCCCTCTTTTCTTTTTTCTTCTCTTTTATTCAATTTTGCTCATTCAAAATGGAGATCTTCATTTAAAATGAAGGGGTGTATTTGTCTAAATTACAAATTTAGTGAATTAAAGGGGATAAAATAAAGGATATTAAGTTTTTATAGGGATATTGGATATTAAGATGTTTTCATGGAGAAGTTGGCTATTTTAACAGTTTACATGGGTACACTAGAAATTTTTCCAAAGAAATATTTTCATTTTTCTTATATCTGCAAAAAATCTGGCCTGAAAAAAAATATTAATATGGGTTATTTATCGCGGTCTTTCTAAAATTCAATTATATAGTATTTTATCTATTACTAAAGAAATATGAAAATATTTATAATATTTTAATAGAAAAATAAAATTATAACAACTTTTATTTACTTAAAATAAAAAAATCAGGAAATTATATTTCTGATAAATTATTTACCAGAAATAGGATTTAATTTTTTTTTAATAATTACCGTACATAGGGCATATTTCCGGTAAATTATTTACCGGAATTGGCAGATTTGACGTTTTATTCAAAACGTGTGTAAATTTGAAAATGTTATATTATTTATATTAAATAAAAATTTCAGACCAAACTGCCTTTTTTTTTCTTGGAGATAAGAATTTGAGGAATATCTGGAAATGATCATTTTCTAATTTATTAGTGGACTAGAATTTGCAGGGTTATTTGA
The DNA here is from genome assembly GCA_033356055.1 of Carex pumila. Lineage (NCBI taxonomy): Eukaryota > Viridiplantae > Streptophyta > Magnoliopsida > Poales > Cyperaceae > Carex > Carex pumila. Next base: position 182,683 of record JARJHM010000315.1, read on the forward strand.
GTAATTTTATTTTTAGTAGATAATTAAATGGTCAAATTTAACTTAACTTGTTGTTTTATAATTATATATTGGTCTAGCAATTCATTAATATCTATGGAGGCGCACATATAAAGATTAAAGGTGACAAATCAGGAAAACTTTATTTAGAAAAAAAAACAACAACAAGATAACACTATAAATATTTGTTCAAACTCATAACAATTTTTGAATTAATAGAGCAAAGTAAGCAATTACAAATTTAGTTATTTTATTCTATGCCTATAAATTAAGTAAATCACTCACTCTTCTTCAACCAAACTCCATCAATTTTATTTGTTTTAAGATACATTATATATATAATGGCTATCATTTTCTTCTTCATGCTACTCCTGTCGTTCTCTGTGGCTCAACCAATATTTCAACCCCCTGCCGGATGTCCGACACATTGTGGAGACACCGAGGTACGTACTACGTTCCATATATATTACTAAAGAAAATGGCGTACTCATGATTCATAACTTGTAAATTAAAAAATAAATAAAAGGTGTTTAAAATTGCAATCATACATAGAATTAAAAAAAGTTAACTGTTATTTAGATACAATATCTTAATTATTTAACATTAAAAAGTTGCATATAATTACAGGTTACCTATCCATTTGGGATAAGTCAAAATTGTTCCAGATCTGAAGAGTTCAACCTCGTGTGTAATAAGACAAAAGATGGTAGCTACAAGCCAATATCTACTGCAGGCGCAGGTGTGGTATCCGAGTTATTAGTATTAAACAACATATCCGTGTCCCAAGGCCAAGCTCGGATTGAGGTCGTTGTTTCTTGGCTGTGTTATGTTAAGTCAATCAAAAAACTTTGTGGGGCTACGTTGACTGTTGATTTGACCAATACGCCATTTGTTATGTTATCAAATACCGAAAATATATTCATGGTATTAGGTAGTGAGCTTGAGTGAGCAGGGACTCGTGAATGGCTCATGCTTTGGTACCGGTTGCTGCCAGAGTGCCATTCCATTTGGAATGAAGTCTTATGTTATTAAATTTGATATTAGCTTCAACAGTTCTAAGACCACAAGATTTAGCCCTTGTGGGTATGCAATGTTAATAGAAAAAAACTTCAAATTTAGCACCACATATCTCACCAAACCTGACTCCTTTAACAAGGTTGCCAATAGATTTTCGGCTAAGGATGCCAAGAAATTTTCGGTTGTTATTGATTGGGTTGCAGGGAACGAGAACTGCAAAATAGCAAAACAAAATAGAACCCATTATGCATGTGTTAGCACTAACACCAAATGTGTTGACCATGCCACTGGTCAAGGTTATATATGCAATTGCGCACCAGGGTACCACGGAAACCCCCATCTCCTTAATGGTTGCCAAGGTACGTTATATATATATATGTACATACTACAAATGATATGCTCCACTTTCTTAGTTATAATTATGCCTGCTTTTATTGACCTCGGCAATCTTAGGGAAAAAAAAAATTGCTCTTCTTTTAGTTGAAAGAAAAAGTCTTGTTTATTGTTGTAAATTTAATCAAAATTAAATATATATACTCTCACAGTTGATGCATAATATAGTCTAACTCTCCTATATATTTTTCTTTCGTACTATAAGGCTCCCTTCGGCAAGGTGGATTAAGAGGTTAAAGAGCGCTAAGGAATTCATGTTAGGCAAATAAAAAAGATTAAGAAAATAGCATGTATTTGAATAAAATATATATGTAATAAGAGAAAGACTATATTACCCTCATATTATTGTTGTCATATAACATAATTATAATATAATTGATGAATCTAATTGTATTACAATTTTAATTAAATATATTTCATTAGAGTAAACTGTGTTAACAAAGTTTGAATCTAAATTGATACCTGCACTGGTACGAACTTAACCAATTAGCACTGGTACCAACTTAACCAATTAGTGATATTCTATGCAAAATTTTGTATCTCATTTTTAATTGAAACCTGTCACAACTTTTCAATCAAAATGAAAACAAAAAAATGAGAAAAAGGAAAAATTGTGATAATACTATATATAACAAATATGAAAAGGACCTGATATGATTCAAAACAGTCCGAAATAACTAAAATTGGAGAAACGCAAATATAGCTAGCATGAACTAGATAATCAATTAAAGCAGCACTACCAAAAAGCACACAGATAAACATGCAGCTCCTTAATAAGCAATATCAAATGACCAAACAAATTATCAGTACGAGTGGTACCAAGTAGCATAACCTTAACAAAGTCTCATCTTCACAACTCATTGAGACAAAATGTAATCCATATTATATACTAAAACAAAAACATGATATCACTAGAGACAAAGTTTAGCATATTCAACAAGATCTAAGGAGGCAGGATTCCTAAGGAAGGGGTTCCCTAGATTAAGGTTTTGTGCTAAGGTATCTTAATCCTGTCAAAGGAGCAGCTGTTCAGACAGATTAACGCGGATTAAGTCTAAGGAGCATTAAGAAAGCTAAATCCTACCCAGCCGAACAGGCACTATATATATATGTAGATACAGATGAGTGCCAAATTAGTTCAAATTGCTATGGTATTTGTACAAACACTCCGGGATCATTCAAATGTGCATGTCCCCCAGGCACACATAAGTAGTCCCTGGAGGTTGTTACAAGAATGAGCCGAAAATTAAATTATGGCTTGTTATAGGTAATTTTTTGAAAATTGCTATTACATTTTGAGTTACTTAAATCTCTCTTCTTTTTTTTAATTAGGTGGCAAAATTTACAAGTTTAACTAATTTTAATTTCAATAACTCAAGTAATAGATCAATTTAATTAGTTTTTATAAAAAAAGTAATTGATTCATCAGTTGTCCTACACGAGATTGCTGAATGCTCAATTACCAGTGACTTGGAGATGCCCGACTTCAGTACATAGCAAATTTTTGTTTTATTTTATTTCATTTTGTACTGAATTCAGACACATCTTTTAGTGCATATAATTATGGCACAAACATGCATGCTTTTGTTGGCATGAGGTCCACAGATCAAAATGGACGGTTTTGAATAAAATTTTATATATAGTAATCTTCTTAATTCTTCTGAGAATTTTCTTACTACGCTTGGATGGGCCAGGTCAGACTGTTGATTGATTTGATTGATGGGTGAAATTATGTTAGCAATGTTGATTATTATCCAGTTTTCTATTATACGAGTCAGATTACAAGCGCATAATTGTATCGAGTAGTAATATTGGGTGTCAATCCACATAGAATTAATTACTGTTTAGAGTTTTAAACAATTAAAACTCAACTTTTCGAAAGGCTAGATAAAAATCTGGAAATTAAGAGTTGTCAGTTTGATCTTTTGATTTGACGAATTAAAGGTAAATAAAATAAATAAAAATGTGAATTCTTAGGGGTTTGGCTTAATATGGCTACTCAATCTATTTTTATATGGTCATACTCGATGTTGGTTTTCAGATGTTGTTTGAAGCCAAGGTTTCTAATTCAATTTAGTGATAGCTGCTTTCGCATCAACACAACCATCCTATCTATAAAGAGATCCATCTAAGGCTTGTTTTAATTGGTGCAAGGAATTATGTGATTAACTCAAAGATTTCAGATATCACTTAACTATATTAATTGTTTGCCCTACTCTCTAGTTGTATTGGTTGTTCTTATGGTGAAGCAAGACAATACGATATTGGTTTGCAGTTAATTAGGGTCTCCACGACTAAGACTTTTATTAGTCCAACTAATGATATATCTGGTTAATTAAGGTCTCCACCACTAATTTAATATTTTTATTCTCCTTATCATAACTCGGCTAACCTAATGGTAACTATCTTTCCAGATGCAGCTGTCACATGACAATTCCAGATGCGGCTTAAACTTTTTTTAATTAGTTATAAACCATTAATAAAGAGCAATTAAAATGTATTATAATATATAAATAGAGATGGCAATTCATATCTTAGCACATGATACTTAATTGAAAATTTCAATACTCTTTTTTGAAAAACTGATAATGGCTATCAGTACATACATCCTAATACTGGTAAAATAAACATCAGAAAAATAAAAATTAGAAAAAAAAAAAAAAAAGGAGTGTAGACTTCAAGCCTCAAGCATAACGTAGCCACAGCAATGCTTCATTCCATGCTCTATGCGCAGCTCCTCTAGGCTCCATGATTTTCCCTTCAAAAATTTGACTGTTTCGTGCTTTCCATAATACCCAGCAAACCGAGAAGAAAAAAAACACCCCACACCTTTTTTTCTACACGGCCCTGACAGACTCTCCAAGATCTTGTTACCGTGTGCTGAACCGATCGACCGGTGTGCATAATTTCAATACACTCGAAACCTTAAATTCAATTGGAAATTGAAAATTTACGTTGATAATTAAATATAATTGATTATAATGAAGAAAAGAAACGACAATATTGCCTGATCCACATCTATTCCTTTTATTTCATTTCTAAATTATTTTCCAGTGGACCCTACCTAGGGCTGTAAACGGATCCGAATCCGAAACCGTGTAATTCGATCGGAGTGGATAATTCCTAAATTACGGATCCGGATTTCTGGATATATCCCCCAGTTTCAAATCAAAAAATTAAATTCCGTTTTCGAATGCATTTATCTAAGTTGCGGCACATCAATTCTCTCTCCACGTACTCGGCGCTATTTAATTATTTAGGCCTCTCACGTATATACTCTCTATTATTCTTACCGCAAAATTTGTGGGACTAAATTCATTCTGACATCCGGGTATTTTTTTATGAATCGAACAGCTGTAATTTTTTTCAAAACCGTCAAAACTGCTTCTCGCGGATCCGTACAATCCATATCCAACAACAGAAACAAGAGACGTATTTGTCACAAATTACATGAAAGTGAGATGTTTGATAGTTTAAAATCTTGAATTTGTAAATTCTTATAGACATGTTTTCTTATAGTAGAACTAGGGTGCTCTTAAGCTCACTAAAGTTTTGGTGAACTTAACTCTAAAACTTATCAAATTGATTTCAAATGACGAATCTGAACCGTTGAAACCTGCCTACCTTACGTGTGATGCATCTACATGTGAAATTTTTAAACATTTGAATTAATTTAGTATAAAGTCAAGCAGGCAGTCAAAAAACATTCAAAAATGAATGCACTAAAATTAATTTATTAACCTTCTAATTTTGACCACTTGACTTTATACTAAATTAATTCGAATGTTTAAAAATTTAATATGTAGATGCATCACACGTAAGGTAGGCGGGTTTCAACGATTCGGATTCGTCATTTGAAATTGATTTTATGAGTTTTAGAGTTAAGCTCACTAAAACTTTGGTGAGCTTAAGAGCACCCTAGTTCTACTCTGTTTTCTTATTATTATTATTTTCAAGATTCTATATTTTCTTAATGTTACAGATGTATAATCCAACTAAATATATATAAATTATGATTCAAATGCCTTCATTTTTTATACCCTCATCATACCTTTATTTTTAAAAAACTTTAATAACTCAAAATTTAAAACTTAAAAGTCAAAATAAAATTATTGGATATGATCTACATCATTTTATATATTCACGTGTAAAAAATCATGACATTTCAATCTTGTTTTTGTTATTATCAAGAGCTTGTATAAATGTACTAATGTGGGCAATTTGAAGGCATTGATTTTTCATCTTATTCATTCACATATAAATAACGAAACTCAAATGTAATAATTTTTTATGAGCACATAAATAAAATAACATAGATCTCATCTAACAGTTTTATTTTGATGTTTATGATTTAAATTTTGAGTTATGAGCGTTTTAAAAATAAAGGCATAATGGAGGTACAAAAAATTGAGGCATTTGAACCCTCCTCATAAATTATATGTATTTTTGTTAATATTATCATATAGACTCTTTTCTTTTGACGCTTTGATCAGACAGTTAGACAACGGAAACAAAAATATTTTAGAAAGTTAAGAGATATGATATGGAGTAGCAATTATGTTCAGAAAATTTTAATCATGTGTTGTTGATTTACCGGATATAATAATAATCTAAATAAAAATTTACCAATTTAGCTTCAAAAAACAAATCCATACTCATGTTAATAATACTCATGAGTGGAAGGCAGAGTCGAAATGTCAAATCAATTTTATTTTAGAATTTGAATGTACTAGAAGGACCACAATAATTTTCGTATTTATTTGGAAGTGACTTTTAAATCGAGATCAATAACTAAAATCCAAAACATTTTTAATTTTTTTCAGCAATACACAAAGAAATAGGGAAAAATTCTAGGGTACCCATGTACACAAAGAAGGAGAAATTTAGACTTTAAACATAGAGATGAAGAAGATGAAGTCTCTGTTTTCTTTTTGCTTCTCTTTTATTCAATTTTGCTCATTCAAAGGGAGATATCCATTTAAAATGAAGGGGTATATTTGTCTAAATTACAAGTTTAGTGAATTAAAAGGGATAAAAGAAAGGATATTAAGTTTTTATGTGGATATTGGATATTAAGATGTTTTCACGGGGAAATTGGCTATTTTAAAAGTTTACATAGGTACACTAGAAATTTTCCCAAAGAAATATTTTAATTTTTCTTACAGGTGCAAAAAATCCGGCTTGAAAAAAATGTTGATATGGGTTATTTGTCGCAATCTTTTTAATAAATTCAATTATATAGTATTTTATCTATTATTAAAGAAATATGAAAATATTTCTAATATTTCAATAGAAAAATAAAATTATCACATCTTCTATTTAATTAAAATAAAAAAACAGAAAAATCTATTTCTGATAAATTATTTACCAGATATAGGATTTTAAATTTGTTGAATAATTTACCATACATAGGACTTATTTCAGGTAAATTATTTACGGGAATTGGAAGATTTGAAATTTTATTCAAAATGTGTGTAGATGTGAAAATTTTATATTTTTTATATTAAATAAAAATTTCATACCAAACTGCTTTTTTTCTTGGAGATAAGAATTTGAGGAATATCTGAAGGCAACCATTTTCTAATTTATTAATGGACTAGAATTTGCAAGGTTATTTAAGTAATTTTATTTTTTAGTAGATAATTAAATGATCAAATTTAACTTAACTTGTTGTTTTATAATTATATATTGGTCTGGCAATTCATTAATATCTATGGAGGCACATATATAAAGATTAAAGGTGACGAAGCAAGAAAACTTTATTTAGAAAAAAGAGAACAACATGCAATTACAATGAAGATCCAAGTTAGTTATTTTCTTCTATGCCTATAAATTAAGTAAAGCACTCTCTTCTTCAATCAAACTCCATCAATCTGTCTCTGTTTCTCAAACTTCAAAACCACCACTTGAATTTCTTAAAGCCTTTTAGTTGTTTTAAGATACATTTATATATATATATATATATATATGGCTATCCTTTTCTTCTTCATGCTACTACTATCGTTCTCTGTGGCTCAACCAATATCTCAACCCCCTGCAGGATGTCCGACACATTGAGTTGACACCGAGGTACGTTCCATATATATTACTAAAGAAAAGTCATAACTTGTCAATTATAAAAAAAAAAAGGTGTCAAAATTGCAATCATACATAGAATTACAAAAGGATAATTGTTATTTACATGATTAACATTAAAAAGTTGCATATAATTACAGGTTACATATCCATTTGGGATAGGTAAAAATTGTTCCAGATCTGAAGAGTTCGACATATTGTGTAATAAGATGATCGACGGTAGCTACAAGGCAATATCTGTGCCTGCTTCAAATGGATCGGAATCCGTATTACAAAGCATATTCGTGTCCCAAGGCCAAGCTCGATTTGATGTCGTTGTTTCTTATTGGCTGTGTCATATTAACTCAAGCTTTAGTCATGGGAGTCTGTCTACTGTTGATTTGACCAATTCGCCATTTTGGTTATCAAATACTGAAAATAGGTTCATGGTACTAGGTAGTGAGACATTTGCATATGTCAGACTTACGAGTCAATCTATCTGGGACACAATATTCAACCCACTAGGGAGTCAAACTATCTGGCACGAAACAGGGTGTACATCTGTGAGCTTGAGTGAGCAGGGACTGGTAAATGGCTCATGCTTTGGTATGGGTTGCTGCCAGACTGCCATTCAGTTTGGAATGAAGGGTTATGATATTACATTAGATTTTAGATTCGATAGTTCTAATACCTCAAGCTTTAGCCCTTGTGGGTATGCGATGCTAATAGGAAAAAAACTTCAAATTTAGCACCACATATCTCACCAAACCTAACTCCTTTAACAAGGATGCCAAATCATTTTAATTTTTTTATCAACACTGACTCTTTTCAGAAACAGTCAGTGTTGAGCACCAACACTGACTCTTTTTTAAGTGTCAGTGTTGAGCACCAACACTGACGTTTTAAAAAGAGTCAGTGTTGGATATCAACACTAACTGTTTTGAAAAACGGTCAGTGTTTAGTACAAACACTAACTCTTTCTCAAAAGAGTCAGTGTTGGTACACAACACTGACTATATGTTGATTAACCGTCAGTGTTGATTATTTAGCTTCAATTGATGTTCTTGTTGAAGCAAGTTATTTTCTAATTGGCTTAGTGCCTCATGCTCGCAAGTAATACATGTTAGTACTAAAATGTTAATTACAAGCTTGGATGTAATATTTAGTTATGTTGTGGTTGATTGTTTTGGATGTGTTTATGTTGTGCTGTACGTGACAAGTTAATAATATTTAGTGGAAATGGAACATTTACTTTGTCTTTTCCCATTTTCTAATATTTTGATTAAATTGAATAAAAACAAATATCGTTGACATGGCAACGAAATGAAATTAGAATTACTTTCAGGGATGCAGCACACGTGAAATTAATTAAAAGTGATTTAATTTCAAAAAATGTATTTGCAATTACAAATCAATTGCACCAATGGAGATCGGGGTTGTATGATCAAAATTAATGGAGACATCTATTGGTAATTATGACCCTTCATCACCCATCAAACGATTCATATCAGCAAATGATGAAATTTATGATTTTTGTACAACAAATAATATGAATAAATTCCAAAAAAAATATATCCTACTTTTATACATAACTTGTGACCAAATAATGTTTGTAATTACCAATTTCATATAATTTCATCAATATTTGTTCAAACAAATTGAGCTAATAACTGTGGACTGTTCATTTTCTTATGAATAATCAACGGGTGATCTGCAATCAAATAATTCCTAATTTATTTTAAAATGATCATGTTAGTACCAGGAACCTTAAAAACAAAAAATAATTGGAGTTCCAACAATTGTAAGCTTCGATCCAATGTGTAATGTTTATAGCCTTATGATCTCGTTATATTCCGTCGCTTGGATGGATGTGTAAATGAACATCAAATTAGATCAAACTCACCGACAATGAATTTAATGTAACACTCTTTGATCTGAACGGTTCCGATCAACCAACGGACGACGTTTTTCTTTGTTCCTTCATTATCTCATCCAACAAGAGTTGATGTTCTATGATCTTTGATGTTTGAGACAAGTCCTTGATACAACATGCATGCACAACTATATAATTTAAGAGGAGGGTTCAAATGCCTCCATTTTTTGTGCCTCCATCATGCCTCCATTTTTTAAAACTTTAATAACTCAAGATTTAAAACTTAAAAGTCAAAATAAAACCGTTAGATGTGATCTATGTTATTTTCTCTATGTGCTCATAAAAAATTATCACATTTCAATTTTGTTTTTATGTGAATCAACAAGTCCAAAAATCAATGTCACACCCCAAATCCCCGGGTCTGACAGCCTGCCGCGTGTATCTATCGAGTGTCACATATACACGCAAGGTAGTGGATCTTTTATATGCATTACCAATATCCTCATCTGCTGCATCCGAGAAATAATCCTGAAAATAATCGGGAGGGTGGGGGTGAGAATAAATTCTCAGTGCGAATTTGCCACATATGAATTATTGGACTTGCAATCAAACTCTATATTCAAAAATGAAACCCAAACCCCAAACAATAACAATGCAAACAGATACATATAATCATAAATAACAGAATGCCAATGAACGACAACAGTTAAATCAACCTGCAACGCAGTTTACGAAATTTCCAAGATGAATTTCAAACACAACATATATTTTGGCTTAACTCGATTCATAAACTCAGTTCATTAGGGCTTGTAGCAATTACAGATGTTCTCTCGAGCTGAACCTTTATCAAACCCACATCTGTAGGGTTACTGACACCTACAGATGGCCAACCAAGCTCGACCCTTTATCTGACACCCATCTGCAATTGCTTGGCTTAACAGTTTATTAAGGTCTAGTTCAAATCACATAAAGAAAATCCTCTTTGAAATCATTCCAATAGTCGTAATATTCAATTGACCGTTCAAATGCATTAACACGTAGGAAAATGCCACAGAGCCACAGACGTTACACATGTCACCCACGATTCCAATCCACACATCTCATAACATAATCACCCTCCCTCGTCCCAACCGGTACTGGGAATATCGAGGGCCGTTCACCTAAGGCCATTTAGGATCTTGGGAATCCAAGTCAGCATACAGCCCGACTTGGCAAATTCATTGGATCCAAGTGCTTAACTTCGTAAATCCATTCACATACATATCCAAATCCAATCATGGTGACTTTCAATCAAATCAGATCATATCAAATCAGATCATAATAGATCGACACAACCTACAACCATACCAGCATGCAAATCACTCAAGTCACATCAATTCGAGTTTAATTTGATTGGGCTATGCAAATGCTTTACACAATTCGATTATGCAATCAATGATATTCAACATGACAAACGAATACACAGTTTAATTCCTGAAAATAAAGTATCAAACAAGTCCAAGAATCCCGCACCTGTTTATGACGAGCGTACCGCTTAATCTAAGGATCGGGCGTCTCGAATTGCCTCGCAACGTCTTGCTCGACCGAGCCTACGCCTATATTACACGTATACTAGGTTTAATTCGGGTTCAGTGGTCTATACGTTTAACTAGGGTTTGTACAGTCCTAAATCAGTTCTTATGTTTCGGTATCGATTCTGTTCGATTCCTTCTTTCTTACTTAAAAACCTTTAAAATCACCCCATTTACTTCAAGGTCCTTCTCAACCCTAAACAATTCCAATTAGGTTACCGTTCAATCACATTTTCACTACTTTGGTTCTCGGTTCAATTCAATTTACCATTTGGTTAACCCTAATTTGGTCAAAACCTCAATTCAGCCGTTAAGTGTTCTAGAAATTCAGGATCAAGAGGTAACCTCACTGATTATGAGTCTCATCAGTTGGATTAAACAAATCAATTTACAATTATACTCAATTTGGGTTTTGGCTCAAAACCCTAGAAATCAAGAATCCTCAAATCGGAAGGAAATCGGGAAAAGATTGGCAAATAAACAAGCAAGGAGTGTAGAGGAACTAGTCCTCGAGCAATTCAAACACAAATCTCGAGTTTAAAACGAAAATATGAGAAATCGAGAAATCTGAGTTTTTCGAGAGAAATAGAAAGAGAAAGAAATACCAAATAGGAGAGCTGGGAGAGATCCTCAGCTGCTTACTCGGTTCCAAAGTCAATTTCTCGCAAAAATCGAGAGTCTGAAAGAAACGGAAACTCACACGCTCTTTTTCTTCTCTCTTGGGCGAAAATCACTTAAAAATGGGGAAAGTATGAAGTGGGAGAGAGAGAGAAGGTTCGATTTGAGTTTTAGGGTTAAAATTACCCTGAATGCGGATTAATCAATCCGCACTGCGGGTTACCTAACCCGCACTCAGCACTTAGTCGATTTCAGAACATGAAATTTAACACAGAAACAACCCGCAGTGGGAACTTAGTAGATTTTTGACATAATTTCAGAAAAAAATCTAACACAGAAATAATCCGCAGTGCGGATTACCTAACCCGCAGTGCGGGTCACTTAACCCGCAGTCGGGACTTAGAAAAACTTCAATAGAAATTCGGAAAAATCCGAGCGTAGTGCGGATAAATCCAACCCGCAGTGCGGGTTAACCAATCCGCACTCAATACTTAGTCAATTTTCAGAAAATTCAGTTCAACACATGATTTCATGAGTGCGAGTTAACCAATCCGCACTGAGGACTTAGAAAAATTCAGACCAACACAGAATTGCATGAGTGCGGATGCACCAACCCGCAGTGCGGGTTAACCAACCCGCACTCAGCCTATAAAGTCTCCAAATCTCGAAATTTCAACGCGGTTTCGATTCATATTTAACTTACTTATTTAGGGGAACCTTAATTAAGGTTTAAACTTCTATTTTGTTAGCATGATTTATCGATTCTTGCCTTTAAATCATTTGAATTTAATTGTAAAATTTTCATAACGTAACAATCAACGTCCAGAAATCATCCAAATTAGTGCATTTTTTACAAGCTCTTGATGACAATCAAAATAAAATTGAAATGTCATAATTTTTTACATGTGCATAGATAAAATGATGTAGATCATATCCAACGGTTTTATTTTTATTTTTAAATTTTAAATTTTAAATTATTAAAGTTTTAAAAAATGGAGACATGATGGAGGCACAAAAAATGGAGGCATTTGAACCCTCCTCATAATTTAATTTGTCAAAATTATTTAATAATGCAAAAAAAATGTTCTAACATTATCTTTTGTATAAAATTTATCAATATCATTTTAAATTATTGTCATTTTAAAAAAATAATAATGTTGAATTAGTTTATTAATTGCTTAAATTTTACTGACTGTTAAAAAAAGAGTCAGTGTTGGTAGTTAACAGTGACTGTTTTTTAAAAAACAGTCAGTGTTAACAGCTAACGCTGACTCTTTTTTTTTAACCATCAGTGTTTGACTTCGGAAAATTTTGGTTCCCGGGTTTATATCTTTTGATCAGCCACAAAGAACTTCATTTCTCCTCCTAAATTTTCGTTTTCCTCTTCTTTGCGATAAACCCTCTCCGCCGCTAGCTCCCAAAATTTCAAATTGATGGCTGTCTCTCTCTCAGCACAAACCCTCCCCCGCTCTCTCTCTTCGCTGCAAAAACCCTCCCCCGATGCCTCTCTCTCTCTGAGCACAAACCGAGCCGCTGTTCTTCTCTCCCTCTTTCCTCCTCTCCATCTCTTGTGAAAACAGTAAAACCCTAGCAAAACATTCTTCTCGCACCGATGAGAGCTCTCCACTGCCAAAACCATGCCACTGCCACTACCGCCGGTTTCTCTGCCTTCGACTCCTTCCTGTCACTGCCACTGGTCTCTGATGTAAGTGGTTCGATAATCCCTTCTTAATTTGGGAGCTCTTTGTTGTTTTAGGATTTCTTAATTTGGGAGCTCTTTGATAGTTTATAGAGGATGATTGTGATAAATTTACTAAAAGTATCGGACTTGAGTCATGCTGGTACTGGTACCCTCTTTTCTGATTTGCTTCTGGTATGAATTAATTGTGTGCATGTGTGTTGTTTGAACCTTTCTTCTTAATTATGTCAAAATATGAGTATTTGTTTGTGAATTTTTGTTATAATACAATGTCAGAGGTTCAAAACTGAAATTTGAAATTTTTGTGTATTTTTTCTGTATTTTTGATCCATGCTTTCTAATAACTTTTATAAGAGGAGAGTTTCAGCCCAGTACCAGTTTTTATTTGCTGACGACCTTTTTTGTAAAATTTGTACAGGGCAGACTGCAATTATGATTTGGGTGTTCTCGGTACCAAAAGTTTCAGGAAAGCACAATCTATATCCTCGAAAAGTTTTAAGAAATTAGAAGACCTAAATCTTTTTTTAATTTGTAATTTTATAAAGGGCATATTCTGGGACAGCAAGGTTATTTACCAGTATTTTTTACCTTTTAGAGTTAGAACTTTGAAATGTTGTAATAAATTTCAGAAAATCCAAATGACATGAGGTTTGTTTCTAAATATCCATTATAATGTCTAGTTCTTGTTTGTAAAAGGAATTGGTTTTTTTTGGGGTCTTGTTGTGTTTTTAGGCCTGATTTGCAGACAGTACCAGCAGGACAGTGTTTGGACTTCCTTTGACTTGATTTTCAAGACGACCCTGTTACATGGATGGGCCAAACAAAGCATCTCTGCTAAAAGAGATTTATTGAAGTGAACCAGAAAAGGTTATCAGGATTTAACATATGCTATTAGTATATACTCTATACTCTATACCATTAGTTACACTGCAGTGCCATTAGTCTATACTCTATACTATTAGTTACACTGTAGTGCCATTAGTCTATACTCTATACCATTAGTTACACTGTAGTGCCATTAGTATTTAAGGAATTAGGAGTGACATATATATAATGAGCTTTTAGTCATTGAACATATGCTACAATAAATGTGAAAATAGTTACACTTTGGTATATGATATGATGGGAGACCACCATGGACCTCAGATTCGCTTTTTGTCTCGAGATGGTACCCATCCTTCCCCCTTTTTTTATTTATTGTTCTTGATTGCTCTATTTTATTAAGAGGAATAATGTATCAAATTCTAAGTGGTCTTGCTTACATTCTAAGTGGTTCTTGATGTTTCACCGTTAGTATGGTACTGACCAGTATATACCAGTAACAGCCCTGTAGTAGACCTGTTGAGAGATATAATTTGTAAGGGTAAATATGTAACTTCTGAATTGTGTGAGCATATTTCTGAATTCTGTAATGGGATGCAACAATGAAAAGATGCTTCAATTTTTTGTAGAAAATATATTGGTTAAGGATGGAATAGTTAAAATTGCGGATTTGAGGCTAGCAAGGGAACTTTACTTGGAGCCTCCTTATACTGAATATGTCTCTATGAGATGGTAAGTTCATTATTTTTGTACACTAAATGCTTTAAAGTTTGACCCTTGAAATTCTACTGGTACCTCAAAAACCCCAAATGACCTTCTGTGACAGATCAGCCAGTGCAGGCTGATCAGGAGCCCAAACCAAAAATCCACATGAACAGTCAGATAGAGGACTCAAAAACACACACTTTAGACCCAAATTTTGCATTCATAGCATTTTTCTATGATTTACTAGCTATTTTTAAAGTTCGCTTTCTGAATCTCCAAAAAAATGCTGTTCTCTGCATCTTTTACCAATCTGCCCCTGCATTCAAGCATCTGTTAAAAATAGTTAGAAAATTACTAAAATCCTGAAACTTGGCAAGCATGTAGTTTAGACTTTCCTTTACATTTCTATAAAAAGAACAAAAAATTTGACTTTGTAGATTGTCCAGAATGAATTTTTAAAGATTGGCTGACAGCAGCTAAACTCAGATCTGGGTTGGTTTTCTTTCCATTGATCTATCTCGATCTTCTCTTCCTACTTTAAATCTATTTCTTTTCAATTGCTAAAACAACATTGCTTATGTTCTTAATTTTGCTTAATGGGTGAGCTTGCATTAATTTGAGAATAATTTGCAGAGTGAGTTTGCATGGAGTGAATACACTTTATCATTGTGATATTAAATTTAATGGCACAAATTCTAATTTTCACTAATTGCTATCCGTAGATTGTACTAGGTGAAGTGGCAATGTGAGGTTGATTACGTTGAATAGGCCTCGTCAATTGAATGTCATCTCTTCTCGGGTGGTACTATCCTTTATATTAGTTATAGGTTGCAAGAAAGAGAAGCATTTTTTATTTAAGTCAAGTAAATAGATTTTTGATGGCAATTAACTTGGATAATTTGGTGTCTTTTGTGTGTTTTGTGGATATATGGCATGTAATTTGGATAACATGTAATTTGATAATTTTTAATGACAATTAACTTGTTTGGTGTCTTTTGTTTGTGATTGTGGCATATTAATTTTTTAATGTCAATAAATGTTGAATGGTAATATATGGCTAGCAAAACAGAATCATGCCAACATAGAAAAATAGTCGATGTTGGTGCACAACATTGACTATTTTGAAAAAGAGTCGGTGTTGGTGCTCAACACTGACTCTCTTTAAAAGAGTCAATATTGAGCACTAACACTGACTCTTTTGCAAAACAGTCAGTGTTGAGCACCAACACTAACTCTTTTCGGAAGAGTCAGTGTTGGTGCTCAACACTGACTCTTCGGAAAAGAGTCAGTGTTGACCAGTAATACTAACTGTTTTTAAAGAGTCAGTAAAAAAAACCTTCACTGGCACCGGTTTTACTGACGCCGCTATAACAGTCGGCATAGGGGTATTTCAACAGTCAGTGAATGTATTTTTTGTACTAGTGGGATTTGCTTTAAGAGAGACAAAAGTTGATTGAGAGTACTGGTAAACAGTGCAGGTGCATGTACTGGTATGGGTGCAATTATGGAGAAGCCACTGCAGGAGTTGCGATAGCAGCTTCCATAGCAGAATTTGCATATTGGTGTGGGGTAAGGCGTCGCTGGTGGGGAAGAGTATTGTGCAATGCGTTGTTGCTTGTATTGTTATTTAAATTTTAATTCACCATTTGAAGGGTGTGATTGTATAATGGACAGGAGAGACGCAGAACTGGGTTTCTAGTTTTATAGAAAAATAAAATATAGTTGAATTGAATAAACACTTGTAAATTATCAAACGCAACCATGCTTGTATAGTAATGATATCTGTTATATTATGTATCACATGTTGATTGTTTGCTTCTCCATCTTTTAAATAAATCTTTTATATAGTAATAACATTGCATGTATCATTTTTTTTCTCAAGTTCTTACCATTTGAAGAAATTTATATAACATTACTTTTTGTTTGGTCTTTTTCAAAATGCTCATTTGTAAAATAATGACATAAGTATGACTCTATTCTTTTTTCTTAAGTTGATTGATTTTTATTTTTTATTTTTCTAAAAAGAAAGAAAGTCTTGAGATACTGTTACTAAGAGAATCTCTATTTGTGCAATTAATAAGCAATTTTTAGTACATGTGGGAGTAAAAATGATAGACAAATAATATATTAAATAAATAGAAACATCCATTACAACATATGAAATGTAGAAAAAAACAACAAAATATAAAAGGCTTCAAATTAAATCACATACAACTAGTCTCAATGAGAAAAAGAAATAAAATAGCAAACAACATACTGCCAAACTCGTACCAGTAATCCTAGTTGCGTATCAGTAGGATCATAACACCATACCAGCCATCACTCCTCTCTACTATTACATCATTTTTCTTTATTTTTGCAATGTCATAACCCTTCTACTTGTCATCAGAACCAGTCAGCCATTGTCTTATGATCACTCCTTAAAATTACTGTTCTAAATGAGAGCATGTGAGAAAAGAGTTATACAAAGATACAAGGTCTACAATGCGAAAGCAGTATTCTGATAACAGCTGATATCTCCCTTTTGAGTTGGTGATTTGATCCATGGTCACCAGGTTTGATAAATGGGGTAAACAGTATGCTCCCATGTCAAACAAACCAAGGCCAATCTTGTGCCAGCAAGGAAACCAAACAAAACCAATTGAGGTACCTACTGGTATATATTTATTTCTTCAAGTACTACACCAGCAACTGTCTGCTTCGGGCCCCTATGTGGCAGATCATACCACCTGTATCAAGATTGTAGGTAACTGTCCAGAAATGCATGCAATGATGAATTCCTTGCTATTGGATTAAAAAAGAAGAAAATAATCAGTGTGGGCAGGAGAATAATACTTCATAAGATCTTATTTATTCTCAATGTTTAAGTCATAAGCTTATATTAAAAAAAATTAGAAATTGAAATATCTAACTTTGCATGGTCATTTATTTCTTCTGGTTCATTGCTTCAAAAATTATCAAAGCAAAATTACCCACTAAGCACTAATCAGACTAATGAACCCTTGATCATCCCATTTATAATTCACAAGTACCTATATGCCATTACGTTTCATCAGATTACCCAATTACTTCAGCCTCCTTACATTTGAGGTACAAAAGAAAACATTTACCAATTAATAAACACAAGCAATACCTCCTTTCTAGAAATTCCTTAATTTCAATTTGAGCAATCTCGTGAGCTCATCGTTGAGCAAATCAAGGACTGCTTGAGCCATCAGATCCTTCTCCTAGGGTTTTAGAATCAGAATGCGATATCTGACTCATCAGTGGCGTTAGTGGTGCTTGGGCTCAGAGAGTGAGACAGCGGGGTAGGTTTGTGCTCAGTGCTCGGGCTAAGAGAGAGAGAGAGCGGATTTTGGACACAGTGCTCGGTAGAGAGAGAGAGCGAAAAGATGGCGGAGAGGGGCGGCGTTTGCTCGGCTGTCCATACAGACGGGAGGAGGGGGTGGGCACGTCCGTTTTAAAACGGCAAAGAGGGAGAGGTGGAGAGGATATGTCTGAGAGTATGAAATACACGGTTCATTATAAAATGACCAATTTGGCCTTCCGACTAGCATTTCTGTTAAATATAACGAAGAAATACTGTTAAATTTCTAATAATCACACTTGTTCGATTATAAAATGAAGCTGGGTTATTTTTTTTTGCTGTACTACAGCCAAAATCCATATACTGCACTGTAGACAACCCCTTATTTACAAGGTCAAAGCTTTTGATTTTGGAAGCACCTAACTAAGGTTTATACTGTTATGTTTTATGTTTTAAGTTTGATTTTTCTTTTTTCTTTTTGGGGTTTCTTTTTCATGAATTCAGATTTCAATCATGAATAAGCACTTTGCGTGGCTTGCTGTGTCTGCATGTTGAGTGATGATTGAAGACAATATTTTATTTTTCTTTTATTATGTTATTTCGATTCACGAAATGTTATCAATCTTTGGTTTATTTTCTTGTTGGATGGAAATTATGTAATGTGATATATTTCCATTTTGTGTTAGCTGATGTGATTGGCGAAGTATTCGTGTAATATGTTTAGTTACTTGTCTATTATTGCACATCATTATTAAAGGAGCGAATCTCTATTGATGTCCTATTTTATCATTTAATTTCCAATGTAATCAAATTAACTGTACACAACTTGAGTAGACGAAGGAGGAGTTTAGTCTTTAAACATAGAGATGAAGAAGATGAAATCTCTTTTCTTTTTTCTTCTCTTTTATTCAATTTTTCTCATTCACAGGGAGATCTCCATTTAAAATGAAAGGGTCTATTTGTCTAAATTACAAATTTAGTATATTAAAGGGGATAAAATAAAGGATATTAAGTTTTTATGGGGATATTGGATATTAAGATCTTTTCCTGAGAAAATTGGCTATTTTAAAAGTTTACATGGGTACACAAGAAATTTTCTCAAAGAAATATTTGGCCTGAAAAAAATGTTGATCTGGGTTATTTGTCGCGGTCTTTCTAATAAATTCAATTATATAGTATTTTATATATTATTAAAGAAATATGAAAATATTTTTAATATTTAATAGAAAAATAAAATTATAACATCTTCTATTTAATTAAAATAAAAATATAAAAAGATTCTATTTCTGATAAATTATTTACCAGAAATAGGATTTTAAATTTGTTTAATAATTTACCGTACATAGGGCTTATTTTATGTAAATTAATTACCAAATTGGCAGATTTGAAATTTTATTCAAAATGTGTGTAGATTTGAAAATTTTATATTTTTTATATTAAATAAAAATTTCAGACAAAACTGCTTTTTTTTCTTGGAGATAAGAATTTGAGGAATATCTTGGAACAACCATTTTCTGATTTATTAATGGACTAGAATTTGCAGGGTTATTTAAGTAATTTTATTTTTAGTAGATAATTAAATAGTCAAATTTAACTTAACTTGTTATTTTATAATTATATATTGGTCTGGCAATTTATTAATATCTATGGAGGCGCGTATATAAAGATTAAGGGCGTGTTCGGCGTTTAAATGGGATTGGGAATGGGTACGGTAATTGAACTGATTTTTACTGTGCTCGTGGGAAAAAAAAATTCAATCTGAGTGAATTTTTTTTTTCCCACGCGCACAGTAGCACACCGAACAAGCCCTAAAGATGACAAAGCAGGAAAACTTTATTTAGAAAAAAAGAGAACAACAAGATAACACTATAAATATTTGTTCAAACTCACAACAATTTTTGAATTAATAGAGCAAATTAAGCAAGCAATTAGAATGAAGATTCTAGTTAGTTATTTTCTTCTATGCCTATAAATTAAGTAAAGCACTCTCTTCTTCAACCAAACTCCATCAATCTGTCTCTGTTTCTCAAACTTCAAAACCACTACTTGAATTTCTTAAAGCCTTTTAGTTGTTTTAAGATACATTAATATATATAGAGTTAGGCTAATATGACACTAGTGTTATATAAAACTAAATAACACCACATTTTAAACCCTTAGATCTGCTTTAAGATCCGTAATATCCGCTTTTACTATTCAAGCACTTCATTTTGTACGAATCTTAAAACAAATCTAAGGGTTTAAGATGTGGTGTTATTTAGTTTTATATAACACTAGTGTCATATTAGCCCAACTCATATATATATATATGGCTATCATTTTCTTCTTCATGCTACTACTGTCATTCTCTATGGCTCAACCAATGTTTCAACCCCCTGCAGGATGTCCGGCATATTGTGGAGACACCAAGGTACGTTCCATATATATTACTAAAGAAAAGGGCATACTCATGATTCATAACTTGTAAATTATAAAAAAAAAAAAAAAAAAAAGGTGTCAAAATTGCAATCATACATAGAATTACAAAATGTTAACTGTTATTTACATACAACATCTTAATTATTTAACATTAAAAAGTTGCATATAATTACAGGTTACCTATCCATTTGGGATAGGTAAAAATTGTTCCAGATCTGAAGAGTTCAACCTCTTGTGTGATAAGACAATCAACGGTAGCTACAAGGCAATATCTGTGTCTGCTTCAAACGGAGAGGAATCCATATTACAAAGCATATCCGTGTCCCAAGGCCAAGCTCGGATTGAGGTCGTTATTTCTTGGTTGTGTTATATTAACTCAAGCAAAACAAGACATAGTGCTGAGTATTTTGTTGATTTGACCAATACGCCATTTTGGTTATCAAATACCGAAAATAGGTTCATGGTAGTAGGTAGTGAGACATCTGCATATGTCAAACTTACAAGGAATCAATCTAACTGGTACACAATAGGTTGTACATCTATGAGCTTGAGTGAGCAGGGACTGGTAAATGGCTCATGCTCTGGTATGGGTTGCTGCCAGAGTGCCATTCCATTTGGAATGAAGTATTATAAGATTAGATTTGATAAAAGCTTTGACAGTTCTAATACCTCAAGCTTCAGCCCTTGTGGGTATGCGATGCTAATAGAAAAAAACTTCAAATTTAGCACCACATATCTCACCAAACTTGACTCCTTTAACAAGGATGCCCATACATTTTCGGCTAAGGATGCCAAGAGATTTTCAGTTGTTCTTGATTGGGTTGTAGGGAACGAGACCTGCAAAATAGCAAAACAAAATAGAACCCATTATGCATGTGTTAGCACTAACAGCAAATGTGTTGACCACGCCACTGGTCAAGGTTATATATGCAATTGCACACCAGGGTACCACGGAAACCCCTATCTCCTTAATGGTTGCCACGGTACGTACGTTATATATATATATGTACATACTACAAATGATATGCTCAATTTTCTTAGTTATAATTATGCCTGCTTTTATTGACCTCGGCAATCTTAGAGAAAAAAAAATATTTGCTCTTCTTTCAGTTGAAAGAAAAAGTCTTGTTTATTGTTGTAAATTTAATCAAAATTAATTAAGTATACTCTCGCAGTTGATGCATAATATTGTCTAACTCTCCTATATATTTTTCTTTCTTACTATAAGGCCCACTTCGGCAAGGTGGGTTAAGAGGTTAAGGAGCGCTAAGGAGTTCATGTTCGGCAAATAAAAAAGATGAAGAAAGTAGCATGTATTTGATTTTCCCAATAAAGGAAAATTTTCTGGTGTACCCATCCAAACTTTCATAATAGCCAATATCCCCATAAAATCACCATAATATCCAATATCCCTATCAAAATTTAACATTCTTTCTTATCTCCCCTTTTATTGACTTAATCTTTTATTTAATTATTTAAAAAATACAATTGACAAATATACCCTTCTTCTCTTTGTTTAAGTCCCCTTTCTATTATTCTCTTTGCCAACGATTCCTTTCTCCGTTAGTCTGTTTACCTTGCTCTCACGCTAATTCAATCCAACCAAGCTTTATTCTTCTTCTCCAACTCCAACTAACTGCTCTATTATTCTTTTTGAAATAAATAAAGTGTGTCCGGTCTGTACCGACTTGCTGGCAAGTCCATAATTATTTACCAGACTAACGGAGGAAGGAAAAGGTGACTTAAGATTGCACGGTATTGTAATTACTTTACTGGTATCTGCCACTGGATTCTTGGGTAGTATACATATTCTCCAAATAAAATTTACAAAATAAATTATATATTCGAAACTTGACTCATTAATTATCTCCATTTTTTTAATTTGAAGAATTGTCTCCATTTTATTTTGACGTTTATGATTTAAATTTTGGTGGAGGCACAAAAAATTGAGGCATTTGAACTCTCCTCATAAATTATATGTATTTTTGTTAATATCATGTAGATTCTTTTCTTTTGACACTTTGATTAGATAGTTAGGCAACGAAAACAAAAATATTTTAGAACGTTAAGAGATACGATATGGACTAGCAATTATATTCAGAAAATTTTAATCATGTGTTGTTGATTTACCGGATATAATAATAAACTAAATAAAAATTTAACAATTTAGCTTCAAAAGACAAAAATCCGTACTGATGTTAATAATACTCATGAGTGGAAGGCAGAGTCGAAATGTCAAATCAATTTTTTTTAGAATTTGAATGTATTAAATGGACTCAATTTTATTTTAGAATTTGAATGTATTAGGACCACAATAATTTTCTTATTTATTCGGAAGTGACTTTTGAATCGAGATCAATAACTCAAATTCAAAATATTTTAATTTTTTTTTCAGTAACACACAAAGAAATAGAAAAAATTTCTAGTGTTCCCATGTAAACTTTTAAAATAGCCAACTTCCCTATGAAAACACCTTAATATCTGATATCCCCATAGAAATCTAACATCCTCTCTTTTAGGGAAAATTGCAGGTGTACCCATGCAAAATTTTGAAATAGCCAATATCCTCACAATAATATCCAAAATCCGCATCAAAACTTAACAATATTTCTTCTATCCCCATATAATTATTTAACTTTTTATTTAAATATATTAAAATTTCATTTGACCAATATACCCTTATAAGCTGTTTTGTATAAGTACAATTGAGGCGCTGTGCTGATGAATTGGAATCAGAGATGATATACCATCTAATTCTTAAACTGCCGAAGGTTTTATTGTTTACTCATGATTTTTACAAACGCTCTACTATTTTAAGACAATATATTTCTCCATAGAGAGACAATACTAATCACCGGTAATTGTTCCACCTTGACGGTAAAGTGAGAATGGGATGATATACTACCTAGTTCTGAAGACATTATCTCTTGCAACAGCCGGGCCTCAAGCTGGGACAGAGCCAATTGTACCGGTCAGGTTAAAGTCTTCAAGTACCAGGTGGATGACCCAGCCGCTGGTGCATGTGACCCCGAGCCACGTGGCATATGGAGACAGGTTGGAGCCGTTCTAGGTTCAGAGCGCACCTAAATGGTCGGAGATGGCACAGAAGTTGAGCAAAGCGGTGAGATCACTGTCGAGTGAGCCGGAGGCAGAGAAGATTTTGTGGTTAGGAGAAAGAGACATTTTGTTTTGGGCTCTACCATTTCTCTTGGAGAGAGAAGGAGAATGAGAAAAGAGGATACGGACATATAGTAATCAAAATTTAGGGAAGGAAAATGAAATTAAAATGCATCTCGTTCTTTCATTGCAATTAAGCATGAAGCACAGGAAAGAGATGAAAGATTAGAAGGGTATATTAGTCAAATCAAATTTCAATATATTTAAATATAAAGTTAAATAATTATATGGAGATAGAAGAAATATTGTTAAGTTTTGATGGGGATTTTGGATATTATTGTGTTTTTGTGGGGATATTGGTTATTTCAAAATTTTGTATGGGTACACCGGTAATTTTCCCTTTCTTTTATCCCCTTTTATTCATTAAATTTATTATTTAGACAAATATACCCTTTATTTCAGATGGAGATCTCCCTTTAAATGAGCAAGATTAAATAAAAGAGGAGAAAATTAAAGCAAAAAGATCGATGCTTCATCTTCTTCATCTCCACATCTAAACTCCTCCTTCAATGATCTTGCTATGAAATAACTGGACTGATCAAGTTTTCGGCCATTTTTATTAATATCCCTAAAAAAATAAAAATTTTAAACATAATTCTGGGTACCATTTTTTTTTTATTTCTGCCCTGACCGCTAGACCCTGGGATGCCCCATAAGGCTAGTGAGGTGCCAGACCCTGGGGCGCCCCATAAGGCTAGTGCAGCGCTAGCCCCCCGGGCGCCCCACGGTTCTTCTATTTTTTTTTTTTTTAGAGATCTTAGTTAGTATTTTGATTTAAATAATTTTGTGAAGAAAAAATTTTCTTGTTTAGAGTGTATGCCAAAAAATAAGACTAGTTATATTTTTATGAAATAATGTCGTAACTCTTTATAACTATGATTTTTATTTTTTGTTTTTTTTGTGAACTTTGATTTTATTTGTCAATTGGATATCACAAGTCTAAATATAATACTAATTAAGGACTTCGCTTTTATTCAAAAAAATTTAAATTTTAACAACTTGTTGATCTCTTTTTTTTCAATTTTTATAATATATGTATAATATATACACATACACATATATACACACACATACACATATATACACACACATACACATATACATATACACACATACACATATACACATATACATATATACATATATACAATTTTTTTATAATATATGTATATATGTATAAATATGTACATATACATATACATATACATATACATATACATATACATATACATATACATATACATATACATATACATATATATACATGTAGAGTAAGGCTATGCTACTTCATGAATTAAACGGGGCATTTTAATTCGTACTCATATCTCTAGTTTCGAAGTCCAAATATTCGATCTAAACCGTTAGATGTTTAATCTATATTAAAATATGCTTGGAGACCAAATTTTACATTTTTTTTGAATTTTTTTACTATATTATTAAGATGGTTTGAAAATCACTATTTTTTAATACTTACCGTCAAACGAAAACTTAAACTGGATTTTTGAGGCACTAAAAGACATTTTTTTGAAATTCTGATTCTTCCGATACGACGATGCCTAGTGTACCACCGAGGAAAAATCGGATCCGTCTCGTCCTCCCCTTTCCAAAAAGTGCTCATACGCGTAAATCCGACTTTCCTAGCCAAAGTTATGGATGTTTAAAGTTTTTTCAAAAATTAAACTTTGAAAATTCATAACTAACTGTAGAAAAATCCAAATAAGTTGAAATTTATATCAATTCTGTGTATTTTTGAATACTCTACATGCTAGTGCAATCACTTTTGCATTTTAGTCCCTGTATCAATCCCCGCTACTTCATTAGAGGAATATTGACGAGGAGACTATTAGAGGACTGAAAAGAGAGGATCATCATATCAAGTTACGCATGAAAATATTAATATCTTTCTTTGCAAGTATTAATCTCTTATTTCTCAAGTATTTATACCTATGAAAGTTGACGCATAAACTAATGTAGTGATTGAAAAAGAAGGCCATAAAATTAGTGGAAACCATAATATAACCTTCTTCTAATTGATTCGATCCTTTTGAGTTTATATTGCATATCAACTATTGTCTATGGTTAATGATTTTGGTATGCATATAAATTTTAAGGAATCAAATCAATAATTTAGTTCTTTAAAATATACTTCAAATCAACTATTGTCTTATTTTTTGGCATACACTCTAAACAAGAAAATTTTTTCTTCACAAAATTATTTAAATCAAAATACTAAGATCTCTAAAAAAAATAAAAAATAAAAATAAAAATAAAAATAAAAAATAGAAGAACCGTGGGGCGCCTGAGGAGCTGGCACCCCACTAGCCTTATGGGGCGCCCCAGGGTCTAGCGGTTAGGGCAGAAATAAAAAAAAATGGTACACAGGGTTATTTTTAAAATTTTCATTTTTTTTAGGGATATTAATAAAAATGGCCGTCAAGTTTGTAACAAACAAAGAGGCTTCTTGACGTAACTGTAACATAATGACCCTTTTAATTTGTTTCAACTAATAGCGGTGCAACAAAGTGCTTAATTACTCTAGTTAAATGACTAAACCATAGTTAGGATAGACTAGTGATTGATGTAATACACTTATAAATATGCTCATTGTACAAATCAGAATAGAAATTATTTTCTTCTCCAATTCCTCTTGTCTACTTACTATAGATGCAAAATGTTGGAATTTGTGAAAATGACAACAATCAGCGAATATCGGAAAGTGCAATGATTATTTACAAGGTCTAATTATAAGCATTTGATTTTGGAAGCACCTAACAAAGATTTATACTTTTATA
The DNA here is from genome assembly GCA_033356055.1 of Carex pumila. NCBI lineage: Eukaryota > Viridiplantae > Streptophyta > Magnoliopsida > Poales > Cyperaceae > Carex > Carex pumila. Next base: position 209,126 of record JARJHM010000315.1, read on the forward strand.
TTTTATGTTTTAAGTTTGATTTTTCTTTTTCTTTTTGGGGTTTCTTTTTCATAAATTTAGATTTCAATCATGAATAAGAATTCTCTGTGGCTTGCTGTGTCTGCATGTTGAGTGATGATTGAAGAACAATGTTTTATTTTGCTTTTATTATGTTATTTTGATTCATGAAATGTTATCAATCTTTGGTTTATTTGGTTGTTGGATGGAATTATGTAATGTGATATATTTCCATTTTGTGTTAGCTGATGTGAATGGCGAAGTATTCGTGTAATATATTTAGTTACTTGTTTATGATTGCACATCACCAGCAAAGGTGCGAATCTCTGTTGATGTCCTATTTTGTAATTTAATTTCCTATTTTATCAAATTAATTAACTATACACAACTGGAGTAGACGAAGGAGGAGTTTAGACTTTAAACATAGAGATGAAGAAGAAGAAGTCTCTCTTTTCTTTTTTTCTTCTCTTTTATTCAATTTTGCTCATTCATTGGGAGATCTCCATTTAAAATGAAGGGGTATATTTGTCTAAATTATAAATTAGTGAATTAAAGGGTATAAAGGAAAGGATATTAAGTTTTTATGGGGATATTGGATATTAAAATATTTTCATGGGGAAATTGGCTATTTTAAAAGTTTACATGGGTACACTAGAAATTTTTTCAAAGAAATATTTTAATTTTTCTTACAGCTGCAAAAAATCCGGCCTAAAAAAATATTGATATAGGTTATTTGTCGCGGCCTTTCTAATCAATTCAATTATATAGTATTTTATCTATTATTATAGAAATATGAAAATATTTCTAATTTTTAATAGAAAAATAAAATTATAAGATCTTCTATTTAATTAAAATAAAAAATCAGAAAATTCTATTTTTGATCAATTATTTACCAAAAATAGGATTTTAAATTTGTTGAATAATTTACAGTACATAGGGCTTATTTCTGGTAAATTATTTACCGGAATTGGCAGATTTAAAATTTTATTCAAAACGTGTGTAGATTTGAAAATTTTATATTTTTTATATTAAATAAAAATTTTGGACCAAAGTACCTTTTTTTCTTGGAAATAAGAATTTGAGGAATATCTGGAAATTGCCATTTTCTAATTTATTAGTGGACTAGAATTTTGCAGGGTTATTTAAGTAATTTTATTTGTAGTAGATAATTAAATGATCAAATTTAACTTAACTTGTTGTTTTATAATTATATATTGGTCTGGAAATTCATTAATATCTATGGAGGCGCGCATGTAAAGATTAAAGGTGACAAATAACAAGAAAACTTTATTTAGAAAAAAAAAAAAAAAAAAGAACAACAAGATAACACTATAAATATTTGTTCAAACTCACAAAATTTTTTGAATTAATAGAGCACAGCAAGCAATTACCATGAAAATTCAAGTTAGTTATTTTTCTTCTATGCCTATAAATTAAGTAAATCACTCACTCTTCTTCAACCAAACTCCATCAATTTGTTTCTGTTTTTCAAACTTCAAAACAACCTCCTGAATTTCTTAAAGCATTTTAGATGTTTTAAGATACTTTAATATATATATATATATATGGCTATCCTTTTCTTCTTCATGCTACTACTGTCATTCTCTGTGGCTCAACCAATATTTCAACCCCCTGCCGGATGTCCGACACATTGTGGAGACACCGAGGTACGTACTACATTCCATATATATATTACTAAAGAAAAGGACATACTCATGATTCATAAGTAGTAAATTATAATAAAAAAAATTGTTTAAAATTGCAATCATAAATAGAATTAAAAAAAGTTAACTCTTATTTACATACAACATCTTAATTATTTAACATTAAAAAGTTGCATATAATTACAGGTTACCTATCCATTTGGGATAGGTAAAAATTGTTCCAGATCTGAAGAGTTCAACCTCCTGTGTAATAAGACGAAAGACGGTAGCACCAAGGCAATATCTCTGCCTGCTGCAGAGGTATCCGAGTTATTAGTATTAAACAGCATATCTGTGTCCCAAGGCCAAGCTCGGATTGAGGTCGTTGTTTCTTGGCTATGTTATCTTAACTCAAGCTTAATTCGTGGGGGTACGTATACTGTTGATTTGACCAATACTCCATTTTGGTTATCAAATACCGAAAATATGTTCATGATATTAGGTAGTGAGACATCTGCATATGTCAAACTTAAAGGGAGTCAATCTATCTGGTACACAATAGGGCGTACATCTGTGAGCTTGAGTGAGCAAGGACTAGTGAATGGCTCATGCTCTGGTATCGGTTGCTGCCAGACTGCCATTCTGTTTGGAATGAAGTATTATAATATTAAATTTGATAGAAGCTTCAACAGTTCTAATACCATAAGCTTCAGCCCTTGTGGGTATGCGATGCTAATAGAAACAAAAAACTTCAATTTTAGCACCACATATCTCACCACACCCGACTCCTTTAACAAGGATGCCAAGAGATTTTCGGCTAAGGATGCCAAGAGATTTTCGGTTGTTCTTGATTGGGTTGTAGGGAACGAGACCTGCAAAATAGCAAAACAAAATAGAACCCATTATGCATGTGTTAGCACTAATAGTAAATGTGTTGACCACGCCACTGGTCAAGGTTATATATGCAATTGCGCACCAGGATACCACGGAAACCCCTATCTCCTTAATGGTTGCCAAGGTACGTTATATATATATATGTACATACTACAAATGATATGCTCCACTTTCTTAGTTATAAATATAATTATGCTTGCTTTTATTGACCTCGGCAATCTTAGAGAAAAAAAAAATTGCTCTTCTTTCAGTTGAAAGAAAAAGTCTTGTTTATTGTTGTAAATTTAATCAAAATTAAGTATACTCAACAGTTGATGCATAATATTATCTAATTCTCCTATATATTTTTCCTTCTTACTATAAGGCCCCCTTCGGCAAGGTGGATTAAGAAGTTAAGGGGCGCTAAAGAGTTCATATTCGGCAAATAAAAATGATTAAGAAAGTAGCATGTATTTGAATAAAATATATATGTAATAAGAGAAAGACTATATTACCCTCATATTATTGTTGTCATATAACATAATTATAATATAATTGATGAATCTAAGTTTGAACTAGGCACAGAGCATCCAGTTAACTAAGTGTCGTTAACTTAAACAATTAACAAGTCAACCGTAATCAACTCAATTGGTTAAGCCATTCTGAGTACTTGAAAAGTTTTGAATGCAATTTGAATCTAAATTGATACCTGCGCTGGTACCAACTCAACCAATTAGTGATATTCTATGCAAAATTTTGTATCTCATTTTTAATTGAAATCTGTCATAACTTTTCAATCAAAATGAAAAGAAAAATGAGAAAAAGAAAAATTGTGACAATACTATATATAAAATAAATGAAAAGGACCTGATATGATTCAAAACAGTTCGAAACAAGTAAAATTGGAGAAACGGAAATATAGCTAGCATGAACTATATAATCAATTAAAGCAGCACTACCAATCAAAAGCACACAGATAAACATGCAGCTCCTTCATAAGCAATATCAAATGACCAAAAAAATTATCGGTACCAGTGGTACTAAGTACCGTAACCTTAACAAAGTCTCATTTTCACAACTCATTGAGACAAAATGTAATCCATATTAGATACTAAAACGAAAACATGATTTCACTACAGACACAGTTTGGCATATTCAACAAGATCTAATTTCTACGTCCTTTTTTATTTCTTGCACGGCATGGCACATTCTTCCACAAATTATTTCTAATGCCCGTTCGGAGTAAGTCTCCAAGTTGTGTTTCATTGAGACCATTGATAATTCCAGATTGCTCAACATCTTCATCATCATCTTCCTTGTCTATTGCCCGCTCCTCATCCAAGAGTTGGTATTTTGTCACTTGTTCTTATGCCCTTTTCTGGTTCTTTTTGAAATCCCTCATTTTACCCTTTCTCTGTGCTAATTGATATGTGCTTTCACTACAAGAAAACCAGGCTTTCCCGGCGCTTAAAAACGCCACTAAAAGTCTACATAAACGCCACCATTGACTTTTCCGGGCGTTTTTCTAAATGCCGCAAATACAAGTGTCGGGAAAGGTGTTTCCCGGCACTTTGTCCGTGTTTTCCCGGCGTGTCCAAAAGCGCCGTCCGAAAGTAGGAATTCCCAGCGTTTACAAAGCGCCGCGATTGGTTGTCTTTCCCGGCATTTATAGCCCCTTTACTGGCGTTTCAAAAACGCCACCAAAAGTCTTGAAATTAAAAAAATAAAAAATGTTTCCCGGCGCTTTAAAACGCCGCCAAAAGTAACAAAAATCTAAAAATTTTTTTTTTTTTTTTTTTACCAATAAATGCCCTTAGGCTTCCGTTTCACATATCAATCAGTACATTATTTAATTACATCAAGCACTTGTTGCAAATAAAGGGAAAGTAAAACCAACATAATTAGAAAGTCTTGGATTTCTGTAATCTAATTTTAAGCAACATCAAGCAATTGTTTAATTACAATATAATCATTTTGTACTTGATCGAATCTTAATTTCTGATCTGCCTTATCTGCAAATAACAAAAGTGTTGGATGCTAATTGCCACCTGCCAAAGCTTCAAAGAAAAAGAAAAAGTAATATTGAAAATGTTTTTGAGAGCAATAATAATGTAAAGGATTCAGACTAATCAATCAGCATAGCATACCACACGTACAGAGTTATCAAAGGTTAAAAAAAAAAAATACCTCTTGATCTTCATGATCTTGTCTTGATAGTCATCATGACAACTGAATGAAACTGAATATTTATTCATTGTCTTCGATCTTTTCGAATGCCAGCCAATATATAAAACGAATGTTTAATTAAGAATTACAATCCATTTCCAAAGTATGTAAAGCATGAATTATATGGTAAGTTGATATTTTAATGTTCTCTGAAACATCTGCTACAAAATTTGAACAATACAAAGTAGTAAATAAACTGAGAAATTACTTAATTATTGGTTACTGGAGAGAAGAACCTGGAGACTAGAGGAACAGTTGGAGTTAAAAATGAACCGTCAACTGTTGAAACACAGTGCACGGTACCGATTCTTACCAGAATGGTAAATCTAGTTTGTTATTGCTCGCAAATAGATACTTGGTAACTAATGTTAAACCACTCGTATGAATTTCTTTACAGTACCCACACACTGAGCCAATACTAACTGGTACAGATCACTAGTTATCCATCAATAGCACTCAAATTCCACCAGTATAGAAGCTATTTTAGTGAAGTACATGCAGACTGGTTTTCTTTACTAAACTTGAAAGTCAATAAAACTATTTGAGTACTTCAGTTCTATATGTTTTTTACTTTGAGTTACATTGTAAAACTTTTCCAAAAGGGACCTCTTTTGCATAATAACCAGAGTCTGACAAGGTAAGGGCAGAAACTTGTAATTTTAATCGATTTTCCAAAGAGGATCCACTAAGATCTGGATCACCCAATCACGATTTAGAGAAATAAAAACTAATAGAAATAAAAGATGCTGAGAATTATAGAGTAAATGTAGAGAGAAGTACCTAAGAGGAGAGGACGCGTGTCCTCGTCTCTGCTAGAGGGTCTGAAAGCGACTGGGCTGGGAACGAGATAGGCGAGGAGAAATTATCCCAACAACCCGACAATGTTAAAAATGATAATTAGTTGAAAACAAAGAAAACTAGAAATTCAAGCTCAAAGAAATGATCACATGATCAGAATAGAAAATATAACATATACCTTATAAGGGAAATGCTTCTGGACACCAAAAAAAAAGTGTTCTCAAATATGCCCTTGAAAAGCACCCAATTGTTACTAAGTATAGCTTCTTCACTCAGCATACAGCTATTGTTACCTTCATATATGCATACCATTGTAGAGGAAGCGGCTGAGGAGAAAAGGTTATTGAGCCGTGGTACTCTGGTACCAAAGCCGGTATGGACTGGAGGGTCAAAGAAGGCAAGGTATGCAGTACATGCAACAAATGAAAACACAAAAGCATAAAGGAAAACCTTTGCTTTATGACTTGTTATTATAACAGATGAGATGGACTTCGGATCAGAGACTATGCTACTGCCCTTTTAATAATTTATTGAATCTTTCACTGCACCTGTTAAGACCAAAGTACAGGTTAAATCACTAGTTCAATTCTAAATGTGGTATTTGGTCGTACAAGGTGCAGTAGTTAGACAAATTACTGTTGAAAAAAAAATGATAGTTAATTGTGGTAATAAAAAATAGAAGTCGAAATGATATCTATATAAATCATGGAGGGGAGATGGTAATACCTGTTTTAAATCAAACTCATAGCAAGTTAGGTGGTCTTTGAAATGATTTCCAATGCTTCCTGCAGATTGCATATTAAAAACAGGAGCATATGATTTTAGCAAAGGCGAATGACATGGATGACCCAAGAAAATAAATCCGAAACTAATTGCTTGCTAAACAAAAATGTTTCTTCCATATAGAAAATGAAGATGAGAAATAACCATTGTTGATAATCTTCATAACAAATGAAACATAAAATTGAACAGGCATCGTTCGTTAGATTATGAACATCCGAAATAATAAATAACCTCGGTAACAAATGATAAACACTTATCCAGACTGAAGCATCAAATAGGGACTTCCATTTTTCTGTCAGTTCTCCTTTGCCCTTCACATTTGTCTTAAAATTCAATTTTTGCTTAGTCAGGGATCATATTACCTGAAAATTTCCTTCATTTGCATTGTTTATATTTATCCATGTTTCTTCGTGATTCTACTAGTATTATAATATATATTAAATCTAAGAAAGAACTTTTGTTAGTGCTGATTGCTCAACAGATTTCTCAGTAGGCGTACCTCTTAGGAAGATGGGTAATTCAAAGATTCTAGCTTTAACAGGATAGCTGGCCTGGCCTCAAAGAGAGTATGAGCTGAAAATAGAAAATTAACCAACAAAATAGGAACAACAATAATAAATACAAATACAAGTAATGATTAAAAAAAACAGAGAGGATCATCTACTCCCTTACTGTTAATACTACATTCTGCATTAATATAAGCACATTGAACTTTTTACATGCACACTTAGGGTATGAAATGTGTATAAATTTAACCAAAACAAACAAAAAAAAGAGACAAAAGGCAGCTCATAGATGCAAACAGCTGTTGTTACCTTCATAGATACAAAACTATTAGATATTCTTATACAAACTTGAGGATTTCAAACATAGATGCAAAACTAAAGTTGGTTAACCTCATGACCCTCCATTGAATTGTGCAATTTGTCTAAAATATTCACAATTTTAGTTTCAATTACCCTTATTGTGCAATTAGACACAAAACTACTCATTTGAAATAGAATGCTGCATAAATTAGAGAAGAGGGAGAAAGCTCAATCCGAAACATATATACAGAAATTTAGACATGCAAATTGTTATGAGAATTGTATTCTAGAATTAGAATTATAACTCAGTATGACTAAGCACACAACTTTTGCCATCAGGTGCCCTCGTTAGAATTTGTCACACAGTTTTCACATGTAACAAAGATACACACACGGACTCTTAACTTCAATATAATTTAGATAAGCAAACCCCTTTTTTATCTAGCAATTGTTCACATAAACTACCCAACTTTACTAATTTCACAAAATTTCAAACCCTTAATTCAAACATAATTTCACAAAATTATAAATTCAAGCCCTTAATTGACATAAAGAAAGTCAAAGGCATCACAACTTCCATATTTACATCTAATTAAACCTTTTTAGAAATATACGTCAAGTATTTTATACCAAACCTCTTAATGGCCAGTATAGATCTCACTATTACTATATGGCATGACCACTTATGCAAATTACCTTCGTTCCAGTGCAATGACTATTTACCAGAAAAGTTTTTTTTTTGAGTAAAAAGGCAAGAAATGCCCAGTTTCATTTAAGCAAAACGAAACTACATAACCAGTTTGGTAATCTCCCATCACCGCCATGTAGACAGGAATATTAACTTCAAACATCCAAAATACGACCACAGTAAACTATGTGTCGGTTTCACTGACAAAACTTGTCATTTACCAGCAAAGTAAATTTGTCGATAAAGAACAATGGTCTCTGCAAAAGTTTCCAAATCAACAAAAGATAAAATTTGCAGAGGAGATTAAAAGCAGAAAAAGCGTGATACCTGATTGCGTTGAAATTAAGCGGAGCGTCGTCGGAAATCTGAGCCATCAGATCCTTCTCCTAGGGTTTTAGAATCGGGATGGGATATCTGAGTCATCAGTGGCGTTAGTGGTGCTTGGGCTCAGAGAGAGAGACAGCGGGGTAGGGTTTGTGCTCAGTGCTCGGGCTAAGAGAGAGAGGGGGCTTTTAGGCACGGTGCTCGGTAGAGAGCGAGCGAAGAAAATGGCGGAGAGGGGCGGCGCGGTTGCTCGGCTGCCCGTACAGACGGGAGGAGAGGGTTGGCACACGAGCATTTAAAAAAGGCAAAGAGGGAGAGGCGGAGAGGAGAGGTGGAGAAGAGGCGGGGAAGTAGGGGTTAGGTTTGGGTCGGGAATTTTTAGAAGTAGCAGGCAATTTTGGTGTCTCACGCGGGGAATTTTATTTTTTTTCTTTTTAACGAAAATTTTCAGCGAGAAAAGCCGGCGTGTACCTGGGCGATTGCGATATGCTGGCGTTTTCTTGGAGCGCCGGGTGGGTTAGCGCCGGCAGATGCTTATTTTGTTGTAGTGTTTGCTTGGTTCCAGTACCATATAGTGGCTATGAATGCAAGGTATAAGATTCAAATTCAATTGCATATACAATCAAGCTTATTTCGGTACATGCTGAATATATTGCAAATTAGAGAAAAATTGTACCATACTCTTACTGGTATGGTATTAATTCTGACCGATACAATTAAGTCGGAGACAGAAAATTACTTCCAAATATCCAACACATGCATTCACTTATATGGACAATTTCTTCCAAAAGTCCAACATAGACTTTATCCAACAGAAGCTTAACTTTGCAATTAAGCATTTATTTAACCAAATTGAGTGCTCTACAGGAGCAATCAAGCATTTAATTACCAATCAATTACAATTTTCCACATAGCTCTCTTAAGAGAAAAATTGCATCTCGAGATATATAATAAAAATTACTCAAGAAAATACATAGTGGTTTGCACCCGTCTATTTACACAGAGCTCTCGAGTATAATTTTTTTGTACTTGTAGGTCAAAACAAAAGAATGAAAAGAAGTGAAATTTCTTAAGTGTTGTTTGAAAAAATCCAAAGAACGTTGGAAATCATATCAAGGATAACTTATAGGTATGTGATATAGACCACTCCACATAGCAGAGATGCATACCAGTACTATTATTCCCTACGGATGCTTGGATTCGGTTCTATGCGTATTTGAAAGGTTCTCTGACTCTAAGGTCGGCTTGTGGGGGACAATACAGATTATCACATGATATAATATAATTAAATCACTTACACTAACCTAATTAATTATATTCTTCTATTACTCGCTAAGTAATAATCCTAAACCCTGTTTATCACAAGTAATAAATAAATTTCTAATTAAATCTCGAGATGCTATCTAATCTATGTCCTGCCAAGGGAGCCCACTGGGTTCTAACCCTAGTATTTAAACTACTGCCAAGCCTCGTTAGCCAAAGTGTTTAAAGTACTTACTTGTATCCCCTTTCATACCGAGATACAATGACTTATTTCAATAACATTCTAAGTATAACAAAATCTCAAATAGACATAAAATAAAAATAAATATTATAGTAAAGAGATAAATTAGAATTCATTATATCCATCTCTAGAAAGGAGGAGCTTAGTTACTCAAAACCATGACTAAGTAAAAGAAGTAATAAAAGAAATACATAACCTATAACCTAGAACACTTCTTTCTTAGATAACTCCTTCCGCCTTGGACTTTAAGCACATCTTCTTCTCCAAACTCCAGAAATTACATGCAATATTATGCTCTAAACTATGAACTTACACAACTAAAATATGCACACTAATTCTTATTACATGAGGGGTTTATATAGTCTTCCTAAAGGATGTTGAATCATGGAGATCATTAGAGAACATGGGTGCCAAATATAGTTTTTCATGCTATATTTGGAGTGCTAAAAATAGACTTCAATGCGTAGCACGGCCTACCACATCTGGAAATTCGTCCTTCTAGAATGTTGCTCACCAATGGCCGAGATTTCATCAAAACTAGACAATCCACAGATTCAATATGTGTGCCCTTGAGGCATAGACCTTTATATCGCATGTGGTATAGCTGAGGCCGTAAGGCACTGTACTTAGCCGAATTTTAGTAAATTTTGCTATATTGCATGTTGTACACTTCGTGTGAGGTGTTTGAATACTCCATGTGTTGTCCTATTTTGATACTTCCTTCATAATCGGTCTAAATATGACAATTTTGTCATGTTTTCGGCCTAAATTCGCAACTTTCTCCAAAACCTACCAAAATAGCCTAAAAACATATTTGAGGTGAATAATTAGAAAAAATAGATATTTTGCATATGTTTTTTTTACCATTTTCCATACTAAAAAGTAATGATTTTCGCTATATGTTTTAGCGTTATCATTATACTAGCCGGACTCATTATTTCCTATGCTCTATTGACGTGTTTCTCCCCAATAAACAAATCTATACTAATCTATGATGTCACCTGAACTTTAATATTTTTTAATAAAATATGGTTGCTACAAAAACATATCTGTGAGATCATTTTTAGTCTTTTTATTGTAACAAAAAAATATTATGTCAAGTAAAAAAAAAATAGTTTTAGTTCATGAACTATTTTAATCTAAACTAATTTTGTCCGAATATTTTTTTTTGCTATATATTTTATACATAAAAAAATATCAGTAAATGCCAATATTAAAATTGTTGAATATCTATTAGTTGATGTTTTTAATGATAACAAATGTAAGGTTATTGTAAATAAATATTTAAATTGATCATAATTTAAATACTAAGAATATTTTTTTTGCATCTCAAAATTAATTTATATGCTACTTGACGTGATATCTTTATTTTTAAATAAGTGAGAAAATTTAAATAGGAACACATATTCTTAAAATAAATCGAGACTACCAACAACTAATTTCACGATACAACCGAACACTCATTCTATAACCAATTCCATGCATATTCATACCCGTGGGTTTCCAATTTTTTAAAAGTGATTTCCCATTCCCGTCAAATCACATCCCGTATAATCCCGTGACATTTGAACAAGCCCTAAGACATGTTGGCACCGGCATGCATGCAGCTCTTTTTTTTTTAATTTTTGTGTATGATGGATCGGATGTAATAAGTGGTGGGCCCCCTTAATTGTGACTAGATTGCCAGCTTTAATTATCTAAGCAAATACAGGTGTAATTATTTGAACATGTCCGTTTTAGTACCAGCTAGCTAGCTAGCATTTACCTGTGCATGATATGATACCTCATACAGCTCTCCTCTTGTTGCCAGTATATAAAATGTATTGCATGTGCCAGTATATAAAGAGGAAAATTAACTAATTAACAATGTTATTTACTTTTCTATTTCTGTACATATATATATAATTGCAAACATTTGTAAAAGAGATTTTACAAACATTTGAAAATAAGCAGAATTTAATTATTGGTCGTCTACATGCTGCTCAAGAAATCGAACAAGTGCGAGACCAGCAGCCCATACGTCATCCTCCATTACAAATTCATCCGGCGAATGACTAATACCGCCACGGCACCTTACAAACAGCATACCAATCTTGGTTAATTTAGCCATCGCCATTGCATCATGTCCAGCACCACTCATTAAAACAGGCATCTCACCTAAAACAGCACTTGACAATTCTCTTATACTTGAATCCGCTGCATTCTTCAATTGTGACCTCAACTCTTTGTCACAATGTGTTGCCTCAGCGCTATGCTGAAAACATAAGTGTATATATATATATAATTGCTTCATTCAACAATTCTTGCTCAACTCAACAATCAAACTAATTAATTAATTACCTTTTGTTCAACTGCACAATTCACCAGCCGACCATCACATTTTTCTGAAATTTGCTTGGAGAATTCAGACACAATTGCTTCCTTGGCCTTGTCATCCATTGCTCTTATATCTACTGTAAAATTCACCTGTCCTGGTATGACATTGCTTGCGCTGGGCCAGCAAAATAGCTCACCTACTGTGCATACCAGTCCGGCAAAGTCAAAGGAATTATGCAAATCATCAGTCTTTAAGTACTTGTCAGGATTTCTACAGAGAGATTCCAATGTTACTATGAGATCTGCTGAAGCAACCATTGGGTCCTGGCGCAACAGCATTGGTACCGTTCCCGCATGCCCTTGGGTCCCACTCACTGTAACCTACATATCACATATTTATGATATAGTATAGCGTGAATAGGATTTAATATCAGCTATCAATAAATTAAACAAGATTGAATAACTAAATAACAATACTACTAAACATGACTGACTGGGTGGGACAGTATGTTGGTACCAGACCTGGCTGGTACAACATAACATGGGTTGGTTAAGTGTACCAGACAAAACCTGGTCAGATAAGAAAAGGCTGCCTGTTTTGTAGGACCCATATACATACCTTCAATCGTGTTTGACCCGCAATTCCTTTCACCACACCTAGAGGATAATTCAGTGTTTCTAGCACTGGACCTTGTTCAATATGTACCTACAAATAAAAATAAAATTCAAAGCATTTTACACAAGTCCTTACATTGGATAATTCACAATTGATCCTGCAAGAGCTTATATATATACATCTCATTTTCTGAAAATTAAGAATGTTTATCAAACTCTTCTAATTTCTTAATTCCTGATATATAACCAGCTTTCCCTTTACCATATTTTTTTATCTCTATTTTAAAGGGGTAAATATTATATTTCCTGAAATTAAGTCCTCCCAAGAAAAATTACCTCGATATAACCCCAAACAGACTCTGAATTATACCGAACTTGAGAAAGGATTTCATCAGTAGCTTCTACAGAGTTCTCCTTCAAAACATCTTGCAACGTAAATCCACTGAAGGAAGAATTTTAGATAACAAAACATATTAATTAATATTCTATATAGTTTAACTTGTTGAACAAATTAAATTAAATAACTAGGTTGAAATATTAACCTCTTGTCAGATACTTGTAGAATAGATGTTGGTAGAATACCAGCTATAGCAGCACTTCCTAAAAAAGTAGACTGGAACCTAATACCCTCCTCATCACTAAATGCAATTACCTGAATAAAAAAACATAAAAGATTTTAACTTCTTCTACATAGAACAAAAATATAGAAGACCAAAAATTGTGATTTGTGATTTCATCATCATATCATATATACAGATATGAAGTAGCTACTTACTGAGGTACCAGTTTTGTCAGTAAACAAATATTGCCTTTTGACCTATTTACCCGTGAGCCACCGAACAAATTAAGAGAAATCGTAATTGCATTAGAAATGAACCATGCATGATAAAAGTAATATATACCTCAATTGGTCTTTGCAATTTCTCTAATTTTCCGCTCATCTTTAAAGCCTTCACAGCAGATATTGCAGAAATTATGCCAAGTGTACCATCGTACATACCGGCATCTACGACTGTATCCTGCATAATCACAGAAAATGAATATACCAGTAGTCAACACCATTTACTTAATTTTATTTTTTCTTTTGCATTCTCTAAATTGAACAACAACAAAGAAAAAGAGGTTAAATATAATGAATGAATGGATTACCATATGGGATCCAATAAGCAATGCCATGGGTGATGGTGTTATTGACTCGGTACGGCCATGGATGTTGCCCATTTTATCAATCCATCTGTTTTAACAAAATAACAGATAAATATTTACAATAAAATGTTTGTAGTATGTCCACTTAGGCTTTTTAGCAACTCTAAAGATAATTAATTGTTCCTTAATTAAATACCAACTAATTAAGTTGAGGGGCTTTATATATATAAGAATCAATTATATATGCAAAATAATAATTGACAGTTGTCGGGGGCCAGGTTAAATTACGTTTTTAATCCAGCATCATGCATCCAGCTTATGATAAGATCTGCGGCTCTTAGTGAAGCTGGGCTTAAGAAGGTTCTTTCAAGATAGCCTTCGCGATCAGATACCTAATTAAATAAAACAATTAAAATATTAATTATAATTTGAGAGAATAATATTACTTGAAAGTGACAATAATTATTTCCCATTAATTATACAATTAAAAATGTTTTGTCTTCTAGATACCTAACTAGGTTGATGTAACTCTCCTTTTAAGTACAAATGGTCAGGATATAATTAGATCTTACTTGACAAGTGATAATTTATAGCATGCATGCATGCATATTATGATATAGCTAGCTTTCTTGTAATTTAAAATTTTGACATGATAATGACCGACTATATAATATAATTGCCAAAATGCACACAGATCTATTATGACAGCTTCAACAAAAAGAGTATAATTAGTTACTGGTTACTGAATCAGGAAAAGTGTGTGTGTGTGTGTGTGTGTGTGTGGTAGATAAAGAAAAGCTTAATTAAAAGTATGCCATCCGAAAAAGTTGCAAAAATGAAGCCATCAGGCTAGAAAAGTCTATTATATGTATATTTCAAATTAACAGGATTTCAATAGTATTTCCAAATTCTTTTTTTAAGCTTAAAAAAAAAAAAAAAACAGAGTTTGAGTTCTAATTAATGAATTGAACTATAGAGCAATCCTTCTCTTTAAGTAGTTAAAACACAAATTAAAATTGGAGAAATGAAATTGGTCGAATTACTTTAGAAAAGAATTAATTAAAGTACTGTGATACTTAATTACCTTGCCCAATTGTTGAAGTCGTAATACAGCCTCATCTCTTAGAATTTCTTTAAAAGTCTCATGATTTCCTCCAATTTCTTTACCTCCTACCTCCAAAGCCTCTAGATCAATTGTTCGAAAATTATATGAAATATTAATTGATGATCAATCAATTAAAGAGTCCATCAGAATTAATTAGATGAACAAATTAAGTACCCAAAATGGTGATAAGCGCAAGGAGGATTGAAATTGCTAAAATAAGAGGCCTATAATTAATGGCGTGAAAATGGAGAAAAGATGAGGCCTTTGATAGAGGAAAAGCCATGGCCTCTTCTCTTCTCTTCTCTTGTGAATTAATGCTTGCTCCTTCCTTTCACATGAGGTGAGGTGAGATGAGATGAGATGAGATGAGACCATTATGAGAGGTGGCTGTTTGCTTTATATAGCCTTCACGGGCTTGTATATATTTCTTTCTTTTCTTTTCTTCTCTTTTTCCTCCATTTTTCAGTGGGAGAGGAATGTTTTGATACGATGTTCAAGAATGATTGATCAATAACAATATTTAAAATTTAGATGCATGTGTCATATCATAATTAGATTCAGTAAAATAAATATTTGGCAACAGTAATTAGATCTTTTGGAAGTTACAGATTTATAGAATTAAATAATAATCATTTAGAATTCTAGATCCATAGCATCTTTATTAAATATTCATAGAATTTTGTAAATACAGATATTTATTTATAAATATATTTACAGATAAATATTTTGGAAATGAGTGAGGTTATGATAATATGCATTACATATTACACTATAGTCTGTGTTAAGAACTCATATTTTTATTTTTAAACTTTAAATAGTTGATGTGATTCATTTAACATGATCTTTATATAAAAAATCTAATTGCAAACTAATTTTTATATTTGTTAGAATTTTTTTACTATTTTTTAGATAGGTTGAATATCATTTGATTTAATAATTATGCATCATAAAAAAAAAACAACAACTTTTTACTTATCCCAACAAACTAGTAAAAAAAAAATCTGAAAAATACAAAATTTAGCCTACAAGTTTATTTCGATATAAAAATTATATTTAATGCATGATTAAGATCAACTGTTTGAAATTTACAAATGAAGATATAAGTCGATAGCACATGTTGATCCGGAACATACAAAGAGTGAAGCTATGGTAATATACATAATAAAATTACTAAACATTAACAGTATGCACTTATCAGATGGATAGAGTATCGCCAAGCAATTAATTGGTATGTGGCCGATTAATCGGAAATTTTCAATTCATGATAATAGATTATGTTACTAAACTTTAATTACTATTTATATAGATTATGTTGCTTTTTTATATTTACATTAAAAACCCATGCATGAGAAGCTCAATTTTTGTTTGCGACGAGCACTATTTTGGAATTTTTCAATGGATGATAATAGAGATGTAGCTAGGACGAGGAGAGAGAACTAAAAAAGTAACGCGTGGCCATAAAAATGCAATATATTTAAGTTGTGGCCAGTGGTACATAATATTATACCGCATTCATTTCGTTTCCGTTTCCGTGGAAAAATAAAATACAACAACAAGAAGAGTTGCAATCGCGATGATCATGTTCGTTCGTTCATAAAATTCGAAAATCAACTTGATTACAAATTTTTTTTTTACAAAAACACATTACCACCAAAAATGATTGTCAGTTTTTAATTTAGAAAACTGGACTTCATAATTGGTATTGAATTTGAACGCCACATAAAATCTAGAAGGAAAACTGAATATGAAGTTCAGTTTAAAAATAAAATAAAAATAAAAACGGACATCAAACTTGGTTTGAGAGAATTAGAAGAGATCATAAAAAAACTAATAGCAAAAAGATTGATAGCAAATTCTCAGTATGATAAGAAATAAAAATAAAAAATCAACAAAACCGTAGACCATTTACGGTTTGACAAAAAGAAGAATAAAAGAAAATAAATGAAACCGAAAATGATCTTGGGTTTGACAAATAAAACAACCGAATATGGTTGTCGATATGTTTTCAAATTGAAATGATCGAGTTTGTGTCTGTGTGACCATTGTGTAGCATGCAATATTGAGGATAATATTTGGTTTTCAAAATGTACAAAAAAAAATTGTAATCAAGTGGGTTTAGGAATTTTTAATTATTTAGTGATTAGTGATGATTTAAAAAAAGATTCTGCCAATAGGCTACGTACAGACCGAAGCAAGTGGTCTCTGGCTCTGGTGGGCCTCAGTCTCAGTCTGACTCTGAGAGAGACCTGAGACCTGTGGCCCACAGGTCCTGCGTGTGTGTGTGGGAGCTGGAGGGGATCTCTTATCACTCATCACTCATCACTCATCTCTCTATTGGGAATATTTCTATATTTTAAAATAATAATAATAATAATATTCAGACTTTTGAAATTTGGAATCTAGGAAGTGGGTAGTTACGTTACCTATCAAATTGTTGTCACCTATGGAATCCACACTCTCTCTCTCTCCTCTCTCCTCTCTCCTCTCTCCTTTCAAAAAGGTGAACCAATTGCATCACCAATTCCACATTGACTGTTTGCTTTAATTTCTGACAATAATTAGGTAATTAAAGATACCTACCTACCTAGCTAATTGATTGTTTTTATTAAGCATGCAAATAACAAAACTTAGATTGGGAAAAATGGCACGGTGGGGCCGACTCCGTCACAGAACAGTACAGTTACGATACGGAAAGGCACAGCACGGTTACTGTTTTGTGCTGTGACTATTCGTGAGTCGTGACCAGCTTGTAGAAAATTTGGCATAGCATGGCACATTACACGAAAGATTCGATCACAACACGTAATCACGCTAGTCACGTGTAATTAGGATCGTAGATATTTAATCAAATAGTGAATCTTGAATAAACTAACTTAAATTATGAAAAAATAGTTAAACGTGAGAAACTTGATCAGTTACGTTTGAACACGGTACGCGAGTGACTCACGTGTCTTGACCACCCCTCAATATTTTAATCACAGCGTGATACGGCACGTTTTTCCACTCTAACAAAACTTAGCTAAATTTGCTTCTATATGTTGAAATGTAGTAATGTGGAAAAATTGACAAAGCTAAATGATTCAATTGGCTGAAACTAAATTCCTCTTAACTAGTCATATACTCACTTTTTTCTTCTTCTTGCTGTCACAATCACAAACTTTAGATGCAGATGTTTAGATGAATCTTATTTTATTACGTGTATAACAAGAATTAATATATCATAAATTAATTAGTTATGTGTTCAATAGAAACATATAACCAAATGCATCAACTTAAATATATATATTAATTGGCTAGCTACAATAATATGAAAACTCAAATAAATAATAAATAATAAAACTCATCAAATACTCACTTTTGGAAGTTATACAGAAATATAGAATTAAATAATAATGATTTAGAATTCTCGATAAACAAAATAATATTTTGACTGATACTTTCAATGCTCTGACTTTAATTTATAATTCTTTATTTATAATTTTAATTACTAATTATAGATCAAAAAAATTATTTTGATTTTAAATTTTTAACGCATTCATTCGGTTTCCGTTTCCGTTTCCGTTTGCGTGGAAAAATAAAATACAAGGAGAAGAACTGAAGAAGAGCATTTCGTTCATGCACTAGCACTGCTGGTCACTAGCAGAGCAGTGGGCCTGAGAGAGACGTGGGACCTATGGCCCACTGGTCCTGCTTGTGCGTGTGGGAGGATCTCTCATCTCTCTCCTCTCTCCTCTCTCTTCTCTTGGGAATATTTCTATATTTTAAAATAATAATATTCAGACTTTTGGAATCTACAAAGCATTGCTGTCACCTGTGGAAGCCATACTCTCTCTCTCTCTCTCCTTTCTCCTCCTTTCAAAAAGGTGAATTAATGTGATGACCAACTCCACATCGACTCTTTGCTTTAATTTCATTTCTGATAATAATTAGGTAATTAAAGATACCTAGCTATATAGCTAGTGATTGCTTATTAAGCATGCAAATAACAAAATAACTTATAGCTAAATTTGCTTCTGTGTGTTCAAATGAAGTCATCTGCAAAAATTGACAAGACTAAATTATTCAATTGGCTGAAACTTCCTCTTAATTAACTACTCATATTATCATTTTTTTTCTTCTTCTTGCTCTCACAATCACAAACTTAATTAGATGCACATGTTTAGATGAATCTAATTTTATTACGTGTATAACAAGAATTAATATGTCATAAATTAATTAGTTATCTCTTTAATTCAAATTTATAACAAAATGCATCAAGAGTAAGGCTACCGTACATTGCAATATATAGATATTTTTTTACATTTAATTATAAATCAACGAATTTAAAGTCCAAATAATTGACTCAAACCATTCATCTTTTTCTCCATATTAATATGTGATAGAAGAAATTTTATATTTTCTTGGAAATTTTTTACTATTTGTTTAAATTTACAGAAAACATCTATTTATTATGGTCCAGATTTGTTTAAAAAACAACGATTTTCAATAAATCTAAAAAAAGTAAAAAAAATTCCAAAAAAAATGTAAAATTTGGTCTCCAAACACATATTAATATGGAGAACAAGATAAACGGCTTGGATCGGTTATTTGAACTTTGAATCCGGTGATTTATAATCCAATGTATAAAATTACCTATGCATTACAATGTATGAGAGCCTTACTTTCTCTCTCTCTCTCTCTCTCTCTCTCTATATATATATATATAGGACTTGGCTACGGTGCTATGGGTAGCTAAGAGGTCTCCCGTGCTACGGCTCAATATTTGACTTTTCAAAATCCTAACGGTCAATCCGAACCATTCATCTTGTTCTCCGTATTAATATGTGCTTGGAGACGAAATTTTACATTTTTTGGAAATTTTTTACTATTTTTTTAGATTTATTGAAAATTGCTGTTTTTCAGACAAATCTGGACCATAAAAAACAGCGATATTCAATAAATCTAAAAAAATAGTAAAAAATTTCCAAAAAATGTAAAATTTGGTCCCAAAACACATATTAATATGGAGAACAAGATGAACGGTTCAGATTGACCATTAGGATTTTGAAAAGTTGAATATTGAGCCGTAGCACAGGAGGCCTCTTAGCTACCCATAGCATATTAGCCAAATCCTATATATATATATATATGGAATATGCTAGCATGCTATGCATAGCATAGAGAGCCTCCATGCAACGGCTCAATATTCAACTTTTCAAAATCCTAACGGTCGATCCGAACCATTCATCTTGTTTTCCATATTAATATGTGTTTGGAGACCAAATTTTACATTTTTTGGAACTTTTTTACTATTTTTTTAGATTTATTGAAAATCGATGTTTTTGTTATGGTCCAGATTTGCAGAAAACAGCGATTTTCAATAAATCTAAAAAAATAGTAAAAAAATTCCAAAAAATGTAAAATTTGGTCTCCAAACACATATTAATATGGAGAACAAGATGAATGGTTCGAATCGACCGTTAGGATTTTGAAAAGTTGAATATTGAGCCGTTGCATGGAGGCTCTCTATGCTATGCATAGCATGCTAGCATATTCCATATATATATAGATGGGCTATGGTGCATTGCAATGCATAGGCCATGGTGTGCATTGGACCATAAATCACCGATTCAAAGTCCAAATGACCGATCCAACCCGTTCATCTTGTTCTCCATATTAATATGTGCTTGGAGACCAAATTTTACATTTTTTGGAATTCTTTTACTATTTATTAAGCCACTTTGAAAATCGCTGGTCCAACGGTGACTGTTTGGAACAGTAAAAATCAGAAGCCACCGTTGGATCAGCGATTTTCAAAGTGGCTTAATAAATAGTAAAAAAATTCCAAAAAATATAAAATTTGGTCTCCAAGCACATATTAATATGGAGAACAAGATGAACGGTTTGGATCGGTTATTTGGACTTTGAATCGGTGATTTATGGTCCAATGCACACCATGGCCTATGCATTGCAATTCACCATAGCCCATCTATATATATATATATATATAAAAACAACAATTTTCAAACCATCTTAATAAATAATAAAAAAATTCAAAAAATGTAAAATTTGGTCTCCAAGCACATTTTAATATAGATTGAACATCTAACGGTTTGGATTGACTGTTTGGACTTTGAAAATCAAAAAATCGAGTTATTTGTTCTTAAAACTAGAAAAAAAAAACATTTTGAACTTAACCAACATCTCTATGTATATATTAATTGGCTCGTTATAATAATATGGAAACTCAAATAAATAATAAATAATTATACATGCATCTATGATGTGGTATCTTTACTTGTGTCTTCATTTGTTTAAAACTTTAGCATGCATGAAAAGATGCTTTAAGATGCACAGTATGCCTCTTCATAGTTTGAAATAGTGCATATACAATATGTGGGGCCCATGGGAACACAGATCCAAAGAATCTGAATCTCTTTTAGTAGGCAATGGCAGCTTACAGAATTTATAAATATATCGCGAATCATGATCCATTAACACTCAGACTCAAATGCAATTAATGCTAGCTGATGATGACTCGTTACAAAGTGTGCGTGGATGCAGTACGTATGAGAGAATTATAATGGGTGGGATTCCAGATCCAGTGACAAGTGACAAGTGACAAGGCACCAAACCAAAACAAAGCAAGCGAAGGAGAAGACAAACAAAACTTGTTCACTCATCTCATGATCATGATAGATAGATGATCCCTGCGCTTGAGATCGCATCGTCTGCATCAACTCAAAAGAGTATTTTTGAGTTAATATATATGGACCGTCCAATTGTAAATGGAGTTCATCTGGCCGCTATGTAAAACATAGAAGGTCTTTAATATGAGTGCGAATTTAATTCGCATAAATCTTAAAGCTGATCGGACGGTTCAGATATATTAACTCAAAAGATTCCTTTTTGAGTTAATGCAGAGGATACGAATTCCCTTCGCTTTCCTTTGCTTTGCTTTTTGCCACAAAATTATTAAAAAAGCTCGTTGAACTGATGGATAATATGCAGACGTCATTTTGCTTTGATTTATTGGAGCCACTTAGCAGCACTTACCTACCTTTCTTGAATGAATGAGAGATGGAGAACACAAGTCTACAGTGGAATCTTATCATTATCATATAGCTTAGCTACACACGGAATCCAAAGCTCGTTCAAAGGCCACAAGATTCCGAATCATTTCCCGATTTCCCTGTCTCTCTATATTCCGCTTCAAAGTTCAAACCAGATTGATCTATATTCTGATCAGCAGCGACAGATGCATCTTCATAGGATAAGGCAAAAAATTATTGAATCAGATTCAAACCTATATGCTATATATTAGATAATCAAATGCCGCATCGGGTAAAGTGCCCAGTCAGCACGCTGTCATTTTAGATTCCATTAACCTTCTCATAAAACAGTAATTAAAGGTAAGTAAAGTGGGTCCCTTCATTCCAGCGGAGCTCTATATATTTCTGCTCGGTGTCATATGCATAGACCCATCATGCCCTGAGTGCTACTTTAACCTGATATTTTTTAGTTAATTAGTAGGCTAGGTTAAGATCAAATTAGTTAAACGTTATGTTCCATAACGATTTTTCTATATTTGTTCACTTTTATTGATATTTTATTTTTTTAAATTTTCCTATTAATTAATTAAAAAATTCCGAGAATTGTAGGTTAGACGTTGACATAGCAAAAGTGTGCTTGTTGTTATGCAGTCATTACCCTCTATATTGGGTAGTGGTCAGTGGGACTACATACGTAATCAATCAATAAATAAATTAATTAATTAATTAATAAATTAATTAATTAGAAACAAAATAATGAAGAGAAGTACAGAAGCCATTTTAAAAGATATTCTGACAAATGTTAACAAAACAGGTCACCTTTGTTTTCTTTTCAATAAATGGGTTCACCTGACCTGACTCCCCTGAGTGCTACTTTTGTTTTTGTTTTATTAGGCCTTTGCTCCGGCCCATGCAACCACTGTTTAAATGCACTAATAATTTGACTGGGCCCTTAGTTTCATCAGATGATACTGATAACAATTAATTAATTAATTAATTAGTCTTTTTGAGGGAATTTGGGAGAATTTGGTCTCTATAGATGAATCAATAATCCACTGAAAAAGGTGACATGAGCAAATTCCATCCACTTTGAGGACATGACAACCTTCTATTGTGGAACAAATCATACATCACTAATTATATTTACTATAATTAATTAATTACTTTTGTGATGAACAATTAATTAAGTTTGTTTGCTGCTTCCTTCTTTCCTGTATCAATTGCCTAATGCAAGTGGTTGGTCTCTCCTGGTGCCAAATACTGATCAACTGCCACTGACACGACCCCGTCCACCTCCTCTGTTGCCTCCACTACCACCGTGTTATTCTTGATGGAAGTGATGGCATGTGCTGGCACCGTCACCATCACGTTATTCTTATTCTTATTCTTCACATATAATGAGTAATCGACATGAGTAACCAAGTCATGAAACACCAACAACGATTCAAAATCAACTCTCCATTTCTTTCCTTTTCCCGCCACACTTTTCCGAGCTTTTGTTGCCTTCAACACCATCTTGCTTACCACATTATTGTCGATCGTAACTTGTCCCACCTATATATATATATTCAATAAATTCATATATATTCTCTTAATTCTCATAATTAATATATCTAGCTAGCTAATTAATTAATTAATATATAATTACCTTTTGAAACTTTGTGTGCGACTGGTCAAGTTTGACGATGGTGACGCCGGCATTGTTACCAGAGAAGATGTTGTTAACAATTGTGAGGCCGTGCACTTCTCCCTCTACCGCCTTGAGCTTCACATTACCATCACCTAAGAAGAAGGTGTTGGTGATGAGCATCTCCTTTGGGTCTTCTAACACTATGCTGTTGTAATCCATGTAACAGTTGTCTATCCTTGTCTGTGCACACGGTGTCTTTCCCAGGATCCCCACCCCACCAAAAGTTGTTGCTTTGTTGTAGCAATGCACACCCGTCAGAATATTCGCCTGCACATTAATTATATATTCAAAAATTTACTTATATCAAACCAAAATGTATAATAAATATGTATGTAGTTATTAATTACTTGCCTGTCCAAGTAAAAGGACACCAATAGCAGCAGAGAAAATTGCGACATCAGTAACAGCATGATCATTACCAGCAAGACTAATGGCGGTGCCAGAGAAGTCCTTCTCCCTTTTGTCACCTCCAATGGTCTCGATTTGTCCCAAAAAAGAAGAGGAGATGAATACCTCATGGCCGCTCTCAACAAGTATTCCAACTGTTGTGAACCCTTTGAAGTAACAGTTATCTATGCGTATACGCACAGCATTGACTGCAAGGATACCGCCACCACGGTGCTTTGAGTCGAAGAGGATGTCACGAAAGGTGATGTCTTCATAGTAAACATCAAGACTATTGTTTTTCGTGACATTCTCGTGACTTTTGCAGGGGCTGTTTTTGTGTCCCTCACGCGGTGTGGCAGGTGACCATAGCTGAACCAAAGAACATTGATTGGGGAAGTTATCTGATGCTCTCAGGGATCCTCCCTGTATCTGAATTAATTGATGAAAAAAAATATAATTAGGTCGGGTTTTGGCTAGTTAATAATTAATTATAATTTGGTCATGTGTGTGTGTGTGTATTAGTGTATATATATACATACCACAACATTGGCACCACCATTGGCAGGGAATGAAATAGGGTTGGTAATTTTGTAGTCTCCTCCTTGCAAATCAATGATGACACCTCCCAAATCATTTACACCCTGAAGCATGTGCTTGTTGTGTTGCACCTTAAATGCATCTTCAATTGCCTTTCTTATTGCATCACTGCTATCACTTCCTCCTTTTGGGTCTGCTCCATACTTTATTGGGTAGAACACTCTCCCAATCTAATTAAATAAATAAATATTTAGCATGGAACCCTTTTCATGGGCTTTAATTTAATTCTAGGCTCATTTTTTTGGGCTCAGGTTTTTGATGAAAAAAAACCCCTTATTTTTTTTAAACAAAAATTTAAGTTTTTGAATAGGTCGTTCACTAACTTAACAGATATAAGAATGTTTCAAACGGCTAAAAAAAAAAAGTCTCAAACGGTCTCTGGTGCAAGACCAAGCACTAAATTAAGAAGGCCAGCTAAAATGTAACAATACGAGAGACGAGATTTTTCATGAAACTATCAATCAATCAAGAAAATAGCACCTCTTTTTTTTTAGAAAATTGAAGAAAAAAATAATTTAATTCAAGAAAATAGCACCTCTTTTTTGTTTTAGAAAATTGAAGAAAAAAACACTTCAATTCAAGAAAATAGCACCTCTTTTTTGCTTTAGAAAATTGAAGAAAAAAGCACTATAATTCAAAAAAAAAAATGTTCTTAAAAAAAAAGGGAAAAACTGACATTTTCTTCGAGTCGTCGAGACGCAGCCCGTTCCTTGAATCTTGCATAATGATGGTCAGGACTTAGCTTTTGAAAGCCGATTACATCCTTCGCACAACACAAAATTGTTAGTAGAAGAAAGAGACCTGCAGTTTTCATGTAGGCACGGGATAGAATCATTAATTCAAAATTGTTCTTCAATGTGAAGAAAAAGGGGATGAATTGGTTCTTCAATTTGAAAAAAAAAGGGGAGGTAATTTGGTCTCTCTTAAAATTAGATTTATAATTTGTAGGTGTTTGTGGTTATATCTATAAATAGGTGAAATCAGAAATGGAACTCTAAATTGGTGTCTCTCAAAACTGGTTTGTGATTGACGACAAATGGACATATAAATAGGTGAAATTACATTTTATTTTATATCATACTAAATTTGGAATATGAAAACAATGCCGGTTGTTTTATCATTATTCTTCTTTTAACTTAAAAAAATTATGGAAATATCACTTTAATTTCTTTCCTCATTTTACTTTTCTTATAGTTATATATTAAGACAAGTACGAAACCAGTAGTGGTTAATAAAATCTATTATTTATTAATATATATCGATGGCGTTTAAAAAAAAAAAATGGGATTATTATGGATTTAAAAAATATTAACAAAATTATGTCCCAACTCACGTGTTAAGAAATTTTGATTGAACTTATATATATAGGTGCTCACATTAATTTTAACAAAAAAGTAATAGAAAAAAATTACTCATGATAAAACACACAATTCTGCATGCTACTTAGTTCACACTTAATATATTGATATTTTTGAAACATTTTTTTCAATATTATTTCTTTATATTATTATTTTTTTCTACATATCTTTTCTTAAAAAAAAATATTTTTTTAAACAAACTAACTTAAATTACTAAACATTAGTTAGATGTGATTAGTAACGTCACGTGTACTCATGATGTGACTTGATCACGGCATAAATAATGTATTGTGATCGTTCTCGCACTGTGACCATTCCTTCCTCATAATTATGATCATTGTATGACATATTACGTAAAAATTTGACTTAGTCACATCATGTCATACAAATCATAGCGGACTAGCCATGTAATGACAAACTAATGTTATAATTAACCATGGTCCGAATTTCGTGTAGCAATCTGTATAATTTTACCACGTTCAAGTAAATAATAAGAATGACACAAATTGTGTAGACTCACTTTCTCTAAAATTACAAATTATATATATTTTGTAGAACATAGAAAATACTATTATAGAAATATGTTTTATTTTTATTGTCAATAACGAAAATTGTACTACTCTACTTAACAATGGTAGCACTCATTAATATTATTAAGTGCAGATATATATAAGAATACACAGAGGTTTATACCTGTTCAAGTTAAAAACATGCAGGTGTCAGCATAAATTTATATATATCCTGATGCGGATGCTGATGCTGATGCTGATACAGCAGCAGAGGTGGAGGGTAGAGCTCCTTTGACAGTGACAGTGATAGCATACAGACCCAAGAAAAGAATATAATTTACCATGAACAGGATACAACAACATACCATCAACATCCCAACAACTAGCAATAGCATCTATTTTTTATCACAGAAAGATTAATCAAAAGGCAGACAAATTACCATTTTGACCTGCTCTGCTCAAATATTGGTATAATGGTGAATTTGCTCACAAAATCTTGAAATATTTACAGGTTTTACTGGCATAAGCAGCAAAATACAAAATCCATAAGATCCAAAGATTGAAACCTAGAATAGAATCACATGGAAGGAACTAAGAAAACAAGAAATGAAGGACATGTGCAGCAGCAAAGTTTAGCCATACATACCAATTACCACTGTCTATTGTATTATTAATAATACATCATAAACTACGTACAGATAGGAATGATAGGCGTTTCAATCAAGGATCACTTCCCTTGATTACTTTCTTTTCTGCATTATCCTCCTTTTCGTTTTCATTTTCGTTTTCATTCTCATATTGTTGTTCATCAGCATCCTCAAACTGATCATCATCGTCGTCGTCGTCATCATCATCATCATCAACATAAGGAACATAATCATAGTCATAATCATCATACTGAATGAGGGTGAATTTACCAGATTGGCCTGTGAAGCTCCCTCGTATTTTCTCTGCTATGGATGTTCCCTAATGTAATGTAATGTAAAAAAAGAAGAACAATGACTGAATGCAATGACAGTGATGAATGAATAAAATTGAACTGAATTGAGTTTAGTTTAGTTAAATATATATACCATTGAATGGCATCCCTCTTCAAATTTCTCAAGGAAGCCAGCAACCCAGCGATCAGCATTCTCTACCCATTCCTCTTGCAATTTGGCAACAGTATTCAACTTTTCATTTACTTTTTCCTGATGTTCTTTGACTTTGTTACGCAGATTCTTCAATCCCATGTTAACCATGATTCGTTTCTCCCTGACGTAACTGACACCAAGTTCTTTACGAGTATAGCCTCTCGCCAAATTGCGCATTACATATTCATTATAGTCCTTGACAATTCTCATAATGATATCAGATGTTGAAATGCCTTCTGTACGCTTTGTCTCTTTGAATTTGCCAACCTTCTTAACAAATTCATACACATCCTTACCAGCTCCACTGGTATCAGCATATCTTCACAAGCAAGCAGTAGCCCAATTAGATATCAGAGCATAGAAATTCAGAAATTGAGAACATAAAGAAGAAATTCTTACGGGAGAGAGTCATGCGCGACATAATCGATTTTGTGTTTATCAAGAAATTCTTGGTTAATAACCCAGGGAGCATCTGGTATGACCTCATCAACCCATTTGCAATGGCGTAGAGACTCGTAGCGTTCTTCCGCAGTCATCACAGTCCTACCTTTGTACTTGTGTGTCACTTCATCATTGCAACATCCAACCAACAGGTAAGCATTAGGAAACCTAACAAATTCACAAATTCATTCATGAAGAACTCAAGCAATTCATTATCCAAATCATATATGCAATGCAATACAATACAATACAAGGAGGAATACATAACATACGATTTCTTTGCTTGTTCAAGAGATCTGGCATGGCCGAAGTGGAAGAGATCGTAAATACCATCCGCATAAACTCTCACAGGTCGATCTAGATCTACATCTACATCTGATTCCTTCTTCTTCTCCTCTTCCAACTCACCCATCGATTTCAGATCCGCTTCTGCCATCGATTTGATTTGATTTTTGCGATCGATCGATTGATTTGATTCCTTTGTGCAATTTCTTTCTTTTTCCTCTTCCTCTTCAAAGGGAAAAAGGCCAAAGGATGCTCGAATTGAAGAATTCGTATCCTCTGAGATATCTCAAACTTTGGGTGACTTTATGGAAAATCCAAACCGTTTAAATACGTTCTGCACGAATCTCAAAGCACATAATACTGATCGCTTTATCACCCCCGAATAGGAACCTGACACGTCGGTCACGCAAAAGTTGAGATATCTCAGAGGATGCGCACTCTGAATTGAATTGTGTGACGGTGAGTCGGTGACAGTGACACAGACACGACACGTCGACACGTGGATCTGGTTCGAGAGATTCTACTTCATTTGGACTCTCACTGGAACGGCTCAGATCGAGAGATTTAATCTGTGGGGGGAGGGGGCGGGGGTGGGGGGCTGGCCGACCAAAAATAACGGTCCAGATTTAGTCTGTCAATGTTAAGACTTAAGACTAGGAGTGTAGGGTCCTGGTGCCATGTTAAAAGAAGGGTCCAGATCCACTAAGCGTGTCGTCTGAGATATCTCATATTTTGCGTAATTAATCAATAAACAGGAACAGAAGAATAGGACATCTATCTCTATAGTCCATTTGAAATTAAAAAGAAAAGCCCAGTCCGATTGGGATTAGCCTAATGGCCCATATTGACCCATAATAATAGATGAATGTTAGGAGGAGATAATTTGAAAGTTCTTTTCACCAGCATTTTATTATTATATGTATATGTATGTGCAGAAACTGCACTTTCAACCAATTAATTTGAAAGTTCAACAAAGCATGTCATTAAAGATCGAACTTGGTTGAAAGTTCAACAAAGCATTTTATTCGTTGTTTCTTTGAAATTAAAGAACTTAATTGGTTGAATTGTTCAGATTTTGTACAGAGTCACTCAAAGAGGACAGCGAGGATGCATGTCAATTCTAATTTTTTGGACTCCCATATTAATTAATTACTCTCCTCTAATTTATCAATATATATATATATATATATATAATAACCCTTAATATAATTAATTGTTTCTCAAATCTTAATGGGACTGTTCCGCCAAATTTATAATAGATGAAGAAGATTGTAAAATTATATTGATACAGTAGTCGTTGAACGCAAGTGAAATTGGATGTAATTTGTGAAAAATGTCAAATTCAAATGAAAACATGTACTTAGATCTTTTCCTTAATTTAACTCTTTTTCTTTTAATTTTATTCCACCATTCCGTAGATAGATGAGGTCAAATTGTACAAGTGCGACCTTAATTTTACTAGGACTGTTCATTGGATCGCTTTAATCGGATTTAAAGTTTTAAACTGAAACGAGAGAGTTCCATAAACGGTTCGCTTTTTCAGTCAAATGGTACAAGTTTCGTTCATTTCTAAATCGGTATAATAGTTCAGTTTGATTTGTAAATTTTAAAGCTGGTTAGATGGAATTGACTGAATTTTTTAAACTCATCTCTGTCCGAATCCGATATTTGAAAAAATTTAAAAAATTACAACATAATGTATATTGATTGGTTCGATTTAAAACTGGTTAAACCGAAGCAAACAAAAAATAAATCCATCTTTAAAAAAATAAAAAAATAAACATAATGTATATCTTTTTTTTTGTTGGTTCAATTGAACAAACTGAAATTTATTTCAGTTTGTTCAGTTCGACTCTTATTCTGTTACGGTTCGGTCCGATTTGACTTTTGAAAATCAAATAAAACTTTGGTTAATCTATTTTTAATTCGATTTGGACGGAATCGAACCGCCAAGTACCCCTACATTTTACTCTTTCACAATTTCAAACTTGCTCGATCAATACAAGCAAAATTGTGCAAAATAGAACCATATTTTCTTATTCACTTGTTCATGCGTTTGCGGAACACCCTGAAGAGTCAATATATATTTTTGGTAATGTATCTAGAAAATATTTCCAGCTTAATTTACACTTAAAGAGTTTGTTCATTTCCAAGAAAAAAAAGTTATCTTTGCGTTTTATTTATATTAGAAATGAAATATACATTGATTTCTCTATAAAGTTGATAACTAATCACAGGGTTCTATTTGCAAAAAATTGTAGGGAAACAGTTCTACAACCACATATTAAAGAGTCAAAGCGAAAATAAATAAGATAATTTATGGACCAATCGTTTCTGTCACGTTCTCTTGATTGACACTTGGTCAACATTCTCAACTCCTAAAACGTGCCTAAATTAATTTATGATGGGACCATATCCATGTATGCTTGCATAGCATTAGGTTAGATAGTTTATTTTTATGCAGTTATCAGAAAGATATAACGTTCTGTATATACCAGTTGAGAATGGATTCACTTATATCATTTTCAGTGGAGGAGGGTTCAAATGCCTCCATTTTTTGTGCCTCCATCATGCCTCCATTTTTAAAAACTTTAATAACTCAAAATTTAAATCTTAAAATTCAAAATAAAACCGTTGGATATGAACTATATCATTTTATCTATGCATATGTAAAAAATTGTGGCATTTCAACTTTGTTTTGATTGTCATCTTGAGCTTGTAAAAATGTATATAAATATGAATAATTTCTAGACGTTGATTTTTCAACTTATTGATTCATATAAAAGCAAAATCAAAATGTGATAATTTTTTATGGGCACATAGAGAAAATAACATAGATTACATCTAACGGTTTTATTTTGACGTTTAAGTTTTAAATTTTGAGTTATTTTAGTTTTTAAAAATGGAGGCATGATGGAGGCACAAAAAATGGAGGCATTTGAACCCTCCTCTTTTCAGTGACACCGAATTACACTCTATATTATTGGAATTTTGAAAGTTCAAAGAATCGATTCAAATCGTTCAACATAATGAATATATTAAAATGTGCTTGCAGATCAAATTTTATATATATATATATATTTTTTTTTGAATTTTTTTACTATTTATTAAGTATTTTGCAAAATCGTTGTTTTCAGACAATTGAATTTTTTTTACCCATCTTAATAAATTGCTAAAAAAAATTCAAAAAAAATGTAAAATTTAATCTCCAAACACATTTTAATATATCCATCATGTTCAACAGTTTGGATCGACGGTTTAGGCTTTGAAAATGAAAATTGTAATTCGGTATCACCAAAAAAGGTTGTAAGTGGATCCCTCCTCTTCACTTATACCCTTTTTTAGTAACACCGAATTACACTCTACATTTTCAAAATTTTGAGAGTCCAAACAGTCGATTCAAATCGTTAAACATGATAAATATATATTAAAATGTGCTTGTAGATCAAATTTTACATTTTTTTTTTACTATTTATTAAATATTTTACAAAATCGTTGTTTTCAGACCAATCGTTTGTGTCACGTTCTCTCGATGGACACTTAGTTAAGATTCTCAACTGCTAAAACGTGCCTATATTGATTTATGATGGGACCATATCCATATATGCTTGCATAGCATTAGGTTAGGCAATTTACTTTTATGCAGTTATCGGAAAGATCAACTAAATATAATGTTCTATATATACCAGTTGAGAAGGGATTCACTTATATCATTTTTCAGTGACGCCGAATTACACTTTATATTTTTAAAATTTTAAGAGTCCAAACAGTTAATTCAAACCATTCAACATGATGAATATATTAAAATGTGCTTGTAGATCAAATTTTATATTTTTTTTTAATTTTTTTTTACTATTTATTAAGTATTATACAAAATCATTGTTTTCTGACCAATCATTTGTGTCACATTCTCTCGATTGACACTTAGTCCAGATTCTCGATTCCTAAAACCTGCCTATATTAATTTATGATGGGACCATATCCATATATGCTTGCATAGAATTAAATTTGATAGTTTACTTTTTTGCAGTTATCGGAAAGATCAACTAAATATAATATTCTATATATACCAGTTGAGAAGGGATTCACTTGTACTCTTTTTCAATGACACCGAATTACACTCTACATTTTTAAAATTTTGAGAGTCCAAACATTCATCATGATGAATATATTAAAATGTGCTTGCAGATCAAATTTTATATTTTTTGAGCTTTTTTTATTATTTATTAAGTATTTTACAAAATCGTCGTTTTCAGACCAATCGTTTGTGTCACGTTTTCCTGATTGACACTTTGTCAAGATTCTCAACTCCAAAAACATGCCTATATTAATTTATGATGGGACCATATCCATATATGCTTGCATAGCATTAGGTTAGGTAGTTTACTTTTATGCAGTTATCGGAAAGATCATCTAAATATAATGTTCTATATATATATATATATCAGTAGAGAAGGGATTCACTTATATCATTTTCAGTGACACCGAATTACATTATGTATTTTCAAATTTTTGAAAGTCCAAACAGTTATTTCAAACCGTTCAACATAATGAATATATTAAAATATGCTTGCAGATCAAATTTTATATATTTTTTTTAATTTTTTTACTATTTATTAATTATTTTTATAATGAAAAATGCAGATTCAGAAACAAATTTAGAGTATGTTTGATTGGATTGAGAATAAGTTATTCTTGGAGTTATACTACTCGTAGCCTATTCGGTGTTTGGTTGTGTTAAAATGACTAAAATAGTGAATTCTAAAGGTTTTAAAATTTGACTATTATAATAAGACAAACAATTTTCAACCAAACACACTCTTAATTAATTAATACCTAGGAAGTATTTAAAAAGTAGAAGCAAACTAATTTTCTCCATTCTGACACATTAATTGGAGAGAGAGTATTTCGCGTAGTACCACTAAAGAATAAAAAGAGAGATAGTTCTAGAAAAGATATATTGACTATGAGGATATATATAATTGTATTATCTTTTTCAGACAAATGTAAAAGCATTTCATCTCTAATTTCTACTTTGGACCAGAGAATTTTCTTCGGTCAGGTCAGCACTTTTCCAAGTAAGACTGGCACGTGCACCAACAATCTTAACTAATTCCCATTTCCCAAGAACGAAACAACAAAATTTAATATCAATTATTAATACATATATATGTGTGTATATAATAATAATAATAATAATTCCCAAGTCCCAACTAATAGAAGCTCTATATGATATTCAGATCGATACAAACTTCGGACTAGCTTCATTCCTGTCATATTAATTGTTACAACTTTACTCAAAAATAAATTATTATATAATAAGTTTTGAATTTCCTCTCCTCTCCTCTCTTAATTTCGTGGAATTAGTAAAGATAATAAATTCAAAACTTAATTAAGTTAACCATTACAACATGAGATGAGATCAGGATTTTATATATGATCTCTCTAAGGACTTGAGAGTATGTGTGATATATGTCCATTGGATCTATTTTCATTTGATCCGAATAAGCCAAATTAAATAAAATTATATACATAAGGAAAATTTGATGATATGTCGGACCATAGCGAAGACTTTAACTGGCCTATATATATATATATAGCTTGAATGGCCAACCTCCCATTGAATTTAATTTCAAAGTTCAACAAATATTGGTTATTTTAAAAAATAGGAGGCCGGCTCAAATATCCCGTTGCTTAATTTCATGCCCCATCCAAAGCAAATTAATATTGATTATTTTTTTTGTTCATCCAAAGCAAAAGTTACTCGAGCAATTATTTTTTTATGTTAATTACTTGAAATATATATTTGACAGATTTGATAATCTAGACCTCAAAAGTAAATTGTTTTAAGTTCAATTTGTAATGAAAAATGCAGAGTCAGAAACAAACTTACTTAATACATACATATAGAGTCAAAGCCGTTGTTAATTTTTATTCGTTGTTTGTTTGAATTGTTCAGATTTTGTACAGAGTCACTCAAAGTTTGAGATATCTCAGAGGATGTAATTTCTTTTTCGGACTCTCACATTAATTACTCTTTAATTTATCAAGATAAATACGCTTAATATTGTGTCTCAAAATTTAATGGGACTATATATATATATATATATATATATATATATATGACGACAACAAGTTTCAAATTCTACTCCGCATGTACAAGTTTATAAATTTTAAAAGTAGTTAGATCAAATTGATTGAAATTTTTAAACCTAGCTATCTCCTGCCAAACTAAACATTTTTAAAAATTAAAAAATTACAACATAATGTATATATATTGCTTGGTTCGGTTTAAAAATGGTTAAGCTAAACTAAAAGAAATTTAAATCCATCTATAATTTTTTTTAATTAACAATTTTTTTATGATTAGTATCCTATTTTTAATTCAATGGAATAAACCGAAATTTACTTTAGTTTGTTCGGTTCAATTCTTATTCTATTTCGGTTCAATTTGATTTGAATTTTGAAAATCAAATAAAAATTTAGTTTGTCTATTTTAATTTGGTTTAGACCGAACCAAACCTACGAACACTCCTACATTAATTTTACGTACTCTTATATTATTTCAAACTTGCTCAATACAAGCGAAATTGTGCGATATAGAACCATATTTTCTTTTTCACTTTTTACTATTTCATGCATTTGCAGAACACCTCGAAAAGTCAATATATATTTGTAATAATATATCTTGTATTGTAAAATTAAATAAAGTTGCAACAAATGTAAAATAAATAACAGGAAAGATAGAAAGAGCAATAACAAAAAATTTATTCTCTTCTAATTGTGTCAATTGTCTCTATGTACAAAGACTCTAATTATAGGCTAGAAATTGTATATAAAAAGTCATGCATTACAATAATAAATGAGATAATAAATACCAATAGCAGGAGAATGATGAAGTAATATATTGAGAATTAATATTTAGAGTTACATAATAAACATCTACATAAATAATATTGTAATTTGAATTATAACATTACAAAATATTTCCAGCTTTACACTTAAAAGAGTTTGTTCACTTGCAAGAAAAAGTTATCTTTTAAAGTTTTGTCTTTAATTATTAGGAATGAAATATATATACATTGATTTCCATATAAAGTTGATAATTAATCATAGGGTTCTATTTGCAAAAGTTGTAGGAAACAGTTCTACAACCACAAATTAAAGAGTCAAATCGAAAATAAATAAGATAATTAATGGACCAATCGTTTGTGTCACGTTATCTTGATTGACTTAGTCAAGCTTCTCAACTCCTAAGTCCTAAAACGTGCCTATATTCATTTATGCGTGGGACCAGATCCATTATCCATCTATGCATGCATTAGGTTAGGCCACAATGATTTAAATAGCGATTATAGCAGGACAATTAAAAAGAATAAGTGATTGCACTAAATAGTTAGCTATAGTGTTAGCGCCGATAGCTAGCTATACATCATCCATAGCACAATAGCTCTTAGAGTCTGTATAAGCTATAACTAACTATTTAGATCACTAGTTAGGTAGTTTACTTTTGACCTTAAAAAAAAAAAAAGCTCACTTTTATGCAATTATCGAAAAGATCAACCAAATATAGTGTTCTAAATATATAGGTTATATATAAAGAGAGATGAGCTACGGTGAGCCATGGAGTAAAATGCGTTTGTACTCCACGCCATATTTTTATTTTGAAAATCTAAACGACCGATTCGAACCGCTCAACACAGCCTCCATATTGAAATGTGCTTGGAGACCAAATTTTATATTTTTTGGAATTTTTTTACTATTTATTAAGCAATTTTGAAAATCGCTGATCTTATGGTCCAGAAAATTTTACTGTTTTTTACTGTTCACAGCAAAACAACAATTTTAAAAAATGCTTAATAAATAGTAAAAAAATTCCAAAAAATGTAAAATTTGGTCTCCAAGCACATTTCAATATGGATTAAACATCTAACGGTTCAGATCGGTCGTTTGGATTTTCAAAATAAAAATATGGCGTGGAGTACAAACGCATTTTACTCCATGGCTCACCGTAGCTCATCTCTCTCTCTCTCTCTCTCTATATATATATATATATATATATAGTTGGGCTATAGTGCATTACAATGTATAGCATCTTCTGTACATTGAACAATAAATCACCGGATTCAAAGTCCAAATAACCAATCCAAACCATTCATCTTGTTCTTCATATTAATATGTGTTTGGAGACCAAATTTTATATTTTTTGAATTTTGTTTATTATTTATTAAGACGGTTTGAAAATCTCTTTTTTTCAATGGTACATAATTTTAATAAAAACTGCAATTTTCAAATCATCTTAATAAATATTAAAAAGTTCCAAAAAATGTGAAATTTGCTCTCCAAACACATTTTAGTATATATTAAACATCTAACGGTTTAAATCGACTGTTTGGACTTTAAAAATTGGAAAACCGAATTGTTTGTTCCGAAGGCTAAAAAAAAAACGTTTTGAGCATAGCCCTCTTCTCTCTCTCTATATATATATATATCTATCTATCTATCTATCTATATATATATGCTGTTAATTTGTTTACATATATAGTGAATTTGATTAATTATTTTATTAATTTCCAGTCCGTCAAGCTACAATTTTGATTAATTATCTATATATCTATCTAAAAAATAATGATACATCACCTGGTCAAGCTACAATTTTGATTAATTATGTCAATTTTATATACACATATAGTTGATATTTGACACAAACAAATCAGAGACTAAATTAAAAGGTATTCGATCCCCATTCAAAAACATCCTAATTCACAATATTTATAAGAAAATAAACGCGAATTGACAAAAATCTTAATTCAAAATATTTATACACGGTTATTTCTACTGAACCATGTACGATATGTATTTGTTTAGAAAAAAAATTGTTTTCATATTTGCTAGCCATTAATTAAAGAATGTTAAAAGAATCAAATGTGTACATATAGAGATTTACATGGAATATATTAAATCAAATAATATATACATACTGATTTAACAAACAATAAACATAATTTATATTGTCAATTTATCATTAAAGATATTCACTAGTTAGTGAATTGATGATGGGCAAAAAAAGAAAAGAAAAGACAGTCATTTGCAAATTTAAGCAACTAAATTAATGTTGATTTAAACCCTTCTCGTAGTTGGTCTTTGTGGGTCTTTGCATGGCTCTTTAGACATAGCTAGATATCATCGAGATTAGTAATTCTTCCTATGACTATGGGCATGCACCATCTATATCGTACGTGCATGTTACTTAATCTTGATGGTACATACCAGGCCAGAGTCAAAAGGAGATAAATCTCTCTATATATCATGATGGGAGGGTTTAATGAGATATGAGAAGGATATATATATAAGAGAGAAAATTAATACTACAAAATGAAGAGGGCTTAGTGAGTAATGAGCTTAATATTGAGAAAAAGAAAAGGACATGACTTAAATTGATTGAAGACGGGAAGGCGAAGAGGCATGTGTGTATAACGAGGGGGTGACTCTCCAAGAAATTTTTTTTTTTACAAGGGTTAATTTGGTTTGAGAAAATGCAAATGATACATACGTATTTAATAACAAAAAACTGTGTTTAATTTGTACATGGTTTATTTCTTAAAGACTGTGCATGTTAGGCTAAGAGTGGACACGGTTCAATAATAATGGACCGCGTGTGTATGTTAAATTTTTTTTTCTCGCAAGCACCTGCGTCCATTACACACTGTTAATGTGAAATTTTTTTTGCATCCATGTATAATATGCTGTGTATAGTCGCGTTTTTTGTAATAGTGATATAACACGAAAGAAACTGCATGCAACCAATTTCAAGTAATGTTGTACAATAAATTTTAATATAGACAATGATACACATGTAATGTTGAATTTTAAATTTGAACTTTTAAAAATGAAAAATTATCAACTGATCTTGCATGCTGTAATTAAAAATGAAAAAGAGAACTAAACTAGTTACACCTATTTAGTTGATTTGGTTTAAAAATATGTCTACAAAATCAATTTTATTTTGTCTAGTATATGTTTTAAGATACACACACACACACACACACACACACACACAAGAGCAGAGTTTTATTGTTCAGGAATTTGAAACATTTTAAGAATTTCTAATTAAATTATCATTAATTTGAGCTCCTCTAAATTCGATGCACGTACATAATGAAGTTATATATATATATATATAATGTAATTTGAATGAGAAATGAAGCTACTGTAATTTAAATTAGAAAAAAAGTTGTACTCTTGAGTCATTATTTATTTATTTATTTAAAACTTTGTTACTGTATGTAAATTAAAATACAAAACATGTTACCATATATGCAACCACAAATTAACTTGAGATAACAACCACAATAAATAAAATTAAGAAAAATAATGAAATTAAAAGATATGTGACAGTGACTGGGGATGACCAGTAAATTAAAGGTGCCTTGGTGACCTTCCTTCATCCTTCCATCTCAGACACGTTTCAATTTAGCAAAAGACAAAACTAATAAATAAAATAAAATAAAATAGAATATATATATATATATATATATATATATATATATATATATATATATATATATATATATATATATATATATATGGGGCCAGACAGCCAACCTTAGGTAACTTGACTACCTCTCAATTAATTGATTAAAACACAGTGCTTCTAGAAAGATTCCATGTCAATTTTAATTATTTATAAGAAAAAAGTAATTAACAAAAAAAGGGCCAAAGTAAAACAATATTCACAAGGAAAAAAGTTGCATAATTGCCTCTCTTGAAAGCAAGCAAGGGGCACCTCAAATTCACCCAATTAATTAATTATTAAAGAGTCTGTAGCTACTACTCTCTCTATAGTCTATAGTCTATACCTAATTAATAATTACATCAATGAGTTGGTGTAATTTCCTATAGCGCTCCAAGTGTAGTAATATTCATGATGGAATAATTAATTATCCAAAATAGTTATGATCATGAGCTCTTAAGTGAATGTTAGTAGCAGAATGAGCAACATGATTAGTATTGTTATTGTCACCAAAAATGCCTTCATTAATAACATGCATATGATCATGATATCCTCCGGCTCCGGCTCCGGCTCCAGCTCCATTGATAAACATGTTGTTGTTGTTGTTGTTGTTGTTGTTGTTCTCTCCACCACCATACTCATCATGTTGCTGCTGTCTTGAATGATAAATTTGCTCTTGAAAAGGCGGCTGGCGGCTCTGGTACTGGTACTGGTACTGTTGCGGTTGTCCACCTCCACCAAACGACATCACCCCTCCTCCTCCTCCTCCTCCTCCGCTTGGACGCATAGTATTAATATTAGGAGCGCTGAAAGAGATGGTGGGCCCTCCGCTTCCACTAATTCCACCGGTATATGCACCTGATGATGATGATGATGATGTTGGTATTCCAGTGAACTGTTGCACCATAGCACGGAAGTTACTTGTGTCGGTGTTGAGTAGCGTTACAGGAGCCCGTCTGGAGGCCCTGGATCTACGTCTCGGAGACTTCCCAATTCGGCCTGGGGGACTACCGCTGCCGGAAGTAGCTGTCAAATCTGGCATGGACATGGATGTCATGGATGAGATATTGATACCAGCAGCAGCAGCAGCAGCAGCAGCAGAAACAGAGGCTTGGTTGTGGCCGTAGAGGTCGGTCCAGCCGGGGAGGCTGGAATTGGGGTCGCTGCTAGTGGCCATATATGAAGGGAAAGGGGAAGGGGAAGAGGTAGAGGTAGAGGTAGAGGTAGAGGTAGAGCTAGTAATGGAATGGAGGAAGGTTGGAGGAAGAGAGGCAGATATTAGGTAAGAGTTATATAGAAAGACTATATAATAATATTATGCAGTCAACATTATTGACCAATAAGAGATATTTGACGTACTGTTTGATGCTACGTGTCCTTCTGGAAGGAAGCAAAGGGACCACTTCCACATCCACATCCACATCCATCCATCATCCATATTATGTGAAAGGAAAGGAAAAGGAAAGTTCCTTCTTCTTTCAGAATGGATATATAATATAATATAATATATGTGACGATGACGTGTTCTTCAGATGATCGATCTTCATATATATATATTATGTGAATTGATTTGATGGAAATTAAGAAATTAACTTTGGGAGGTGAGACGAAACGACTTTTGACTTGTCTTACTTGGCGTACCTAGCTAACATTTCTACTGACTTTTGTTTAATTAATTCATTGCTTACATATATACATATATATATATATATATATAGCCATGGCTAATTAATTAATATCATATATATGTTATACATACGAAAGTACGAAACCAATATGTACTTGGACTACGTAACGTTAAGTAGACAGGTAGCTAGGTATAGGTGTACGTCTACTTAATTAATTCTCTTCCGTATATATATATATACATATATCCATCTCAAGCTTCTAAAACGCCAAAAAAAACATTAATTATTAATAAATTTATTAATATTGCGTGCCAAAGCGACATCGATCGAGAATGTATTTAAAAAGGAGTAAAAAGTTTTCAGGTTTTATCTTAATTCTCTTCCTTGTAATATATATATATATAATATATACAGTAAGGCTATCATGCTTTATAAATTAAAATGAGTATTTTAATTTATACTTATATCTTTAGTTTCAAAGTTCAAAATGTCGATTCAAATTGTTCAAGTTGATATTCATATTAAATTGTATTTGGAGATCAAATTTTATATTTTTTTTGAAATTTTTTACTAGTTTTTTAGAATTTTTCAAAATTAGTGTTTTTCAGATAATTCTAGACCATAAAAAACAATTATTTTCAAAAAAATTTTAAAAATAGTAAAAATTTCCAAAAATTATAAAATTTGGTCTCCAAGCACAATTTAATATGGATATCAACTTGAACAGTTTAGATCGACATTTTAAACTTTGTAACTAGAGATATGAGCGCAAATTAAAATGCACTTTAATTTTCAAAGTATGTAGCCTTACTCTAAATGAGTATATATATATGTCCAATTATATATTTTTCTTGTTCAACCTCTATCAGTATCAGATGTCCTGAACACAGCTTGGCTTTAATTAATTTCTGATGTGAAAGATCCTAATAAAAGCAGCTACTTATTCTTGCTAAGTTAGGAGAAAATACATTAAGGGACCTAATTGTAAAGTAGCCGCTAGAATACAATTATAGAATTGTGAGGTGACGATATGGATGATGTTATGTTACGAATTACGATAGAGTCAGCAATTTGACCCAATATATCTTATAGAATTAATTCACAATGAGGATTAATTAATTCCTATATATTTATATTTATATTTATATATGGGCCAACATGGCAGAGTCCATCCCCTGCATTGCTATATATGGGCCATTATTGGGCTTGATTGTGTCAACCTTATCTGAAAAAAGAAACACAAACATGACATTCATCATTCGATTGATTTACAAGGGCCGAGGGGGATGGGGATGGGGATCCAATTTCAATTTATTACGTTCTATAATCTATGCGTATACGTTTCTCAATATTAATATTATTTGTGTAAAAGCTCGC
The DNA here is from genome assembly GCA_033356055.1 of Carex pumila. Classification (NCBI taxonomy): domain Eukaryota; kingdom Viridiplantae; phylum Streptophyta; class Magnoliopsida; order Poales; family Cyperaceae; genus Carex; species Carex pumila. The sequence goes on from JARJHM010000315.1 coordinate 250,899, forward strand.
TCTTTTGGTCGGCTTTAAAAAAAGTGGAAGTGGAAGTGTCCATTCTTTTTTGAATCGCATATAGTGATATAGTTGTCTTTTTGTGTGAGATGCCTGTATATTTATTTGAAATTAGGTCCCAGTCCCAGATAATAAGGATAAGGAGGCCACATGTACAAGTTCCCCATATCTACTATTCTCCTCGCTCCCTCCCTCGATAACCAAATTTCCCAATTTGTTTAACCTTTCTTTCTTGTCCAACAGTCCAATAAGGCTGCAAACGAATCAAATCAAATCGAATCTATTCTAGTTATTGGAGATCATTGAAAAAGAAACTTGACAAGTTACTTTGGGGAAGAGACAAAGTATATTCCCCATCCCTTTATTTTCCTTCTTCTCCCGGGCTTCCCCTTCTCTAGATCTCTGCTGTGTTTCTTCTTCAAACTCCACTTTCACTTAATTTCCACTGATACCTTCCTTCCTGGTTGAGATTGAAGAAAACCGTCACCGTCACCGTCCACAGAATAGAATAGAACAGAATAGAAGATGGTACAGTAAAATTCCGATTCCGATTCCGATGAAGCTGAAGCTTCGAATCGACTTGGGAATTACAGATCTTGGTGAGCCCCAACTATCTTTTAGGCCGACAAAACCTTTTGATTTTGATGACTCACAAGAGGTTCATAGAAGCATTTCAAGGCGCATGGGTACCGGCGGCGTAGGCAAGACCACCCTCGCCCTTGCTCAAAAAATATACAAAAGGTACGTGCGGCATGTGCTCCATCTCTTAATTTTAAATTCATTTCTAACAAGATAATTATTGCTAAATCTGAATCCAACTGGTTGTTTAGATTTCTTCCTTCTCAACAAGTCATGAAATACTTCAATTCTTTCATCTAATCTGGTAAACTTAGGGAGAAATTATCATGAATTCTTCATTACTATTACCAATCAATACCTTGTATGATGGTAAGAATGGCTCCAAATGTTCTTAGCTTCAATTGTTTTCAAAGCTTTGCAGAAGCTCAAAAGTCGTGAGAGGGGCTTCAACTCTCGACCTTTGGGTAGCCACATTCCTAGGACCTTTTCTTCTAGTCAACTATGCTACGGCCCCATCTTATTTCATAACGACATATAAATAATCAATCAATCAACTTATTATAGATCAGATCTCCAACAAAAATTTCTATTGCTGAATCTTTTTTTTTTTTTTTTTTTTTTTTTTTTAACACATTCATTTCTTTTATCCACAGTGTGGAGTTGGAGGGCCAATTCGATTGTCTTGCATGGCTGTCCATTTCCCAAAAGTTCAATTTAAATGATCTCTTCAGAGAAATCCTTTACTCAATCGAACCTGAAATGAGAAAACAAAATCCACCTCTGACAGATGATGATATACCGGTGAAAATTAAGAGCACCTTGAGAGACGAAAGGTTCTTAATTATTCTAGATGATGTGTGGACGGCTGATCTTTGGAAGCAACTGAAAATAGCAATACCTGTTCCAAACAATATGAGTCGCATAATAATTACCAACAGATTTAAAGATGTTACTAATGCGGCAGATTGCAATACAAAACCATATCAACTCAATTACCTAAATTCCAACGAGAATCTAGCTCTCCTCTTCAGAAAGGCTTTCCAACAACCTATAAAACCTGAGAATTACCCTCTTGTTCTCTTGGAAGTTGCCAAAAAATTAACAAAAAAAAGTGGTGGGCTACCCTTAGCATTAGTTGTGCTAGGCGGTATCCTATCAAGGAGAAAGCGCAACTACACCGCCTGGAGAACAATGGAGGAAACCATGGATTGGCACGACGAAGATGGAAAGAAGTGCTCGCAGGTCCTAGCCATGAGTTATGAAAACTTGCCTTGTGAACTCAAACCATGTTTTCTTTATTTTGCTTCTTTTCCAGAAGATTATAAAATTGCAGGACAGCGCATTACAAGAATGTGGATGGCTGAAGGATTTGTACCGAAAGATAGAGCTGGAACTATAGAGGACTGAGCTGAGAAATGCCTTGAAGAACTAGTGCAAAGGTACATCTCATCTCAATTCTATTTTTTTATGGTACTTACCATTCTAGACTCTAAAGGCTCTCCCTAAATTCAATCAATTCCCGGTACAGACATGATCTCCATTTTAAAAAGTAATTTCCAATGATAAGATAAAATTAATTTTACTTCACATTTATTGTACAAAAATAATAACTCAATTTATTGCAGTCAATATAAGTTTAAAAATGACCATTAAAATATTTTATTTGTAACCAAAGCTAATATTGTAATTTCTTATTATTGCAAATTATGCCTTTGTCGATTTAATTCTCTATCCTCTGCCAACATAGTAAAAAAACTTGTTTTTGCTTTGATTGGATCAGATTATCTTTTTGTTTTTTTGTTTTTTTTTTTGTTTGAGTGAACTGGATCAAATTGTCAACATATAAATTCAACTATACTTACCTACAAAACTTCAATATAAAAAAAAAAAAAATACCTACTTATTCATAAACAAATATTTCCCTTCTTTTTTGATGTCAATTTGTATGAAAAATACTGTTGTAGGTGCTTGATTCAAGTTACTAAAAAATCTTGGAACGTCTATTGCAAATATTGTAGTATGCATGATTTTCTACGGGACCTAGCTATCCGCAAAGTCAAGGATGAGAACTTTTTCACTGTATTCTCAAAACAAGATGTTAACAACCTAATTGCCAGCAAGCCACACCGTGCGGCACTGCAATTTTGCACTCCCACGAAGGATGGCATTTATTCAGAAAACACTCATTCTTTACTCTGTTTTGGTTTTGAGAGAAGTTCATATGATAATAGTGGCTTTAGATTACTGATAGTGCTAACCTTGGAGAGTATCGATATGGCCACATTTACTCGGAGACAGTGGCCGAAGGGCTTGTTACACTTGAGGTACTTGGGGTTAAGGACTTGCGTTATTCCACAAGATATATTTAACAACTTTTCCTTCTATAATCTAGAAACCATTGATTTTAATGGTTCAAAATATTTGATGGAAGAGAAACACTCGATTTGTTGTTGGAAGAGAAACCCTAGATACAAAAACTAGTTCTCGAGGGATATTGGGAAAGAAATATATGTGTTCCAAGTGTTGAGATGTTCCCAACAAATCTCACCACATTGAAGCTCGTGCGTTCTGGGCTCCAGGAAGATCCAACGCCCATATTGGAAAGGCTGCAAAAGGCTCCAGGAAACTTGACTTTATACTAAATTAATTTGAATGTTTAAAATTTTCATATGTAGACACATCACTCGTGAGGTGGGCGGGTTTCAACGGTTCGGATTCGTCATTTGAAGCCGATTTGACGGGTTTTAGACTTGAGCTCACCAAAAGGCTTAGTGAACTTAAGAACACCCTAGTTCTACTCTTATAAGTTCTCTATTTTCAGTTTGTTGTTTCCGGGTCATTCAACTTTTCATACTTGCCCGTTGTCATGGTAATTGCTAGGTTTAATTTTCTATTGTTATGTACTTTCGATTTTTATAATTGTAATTGTACTCAATGCAAAGGAGTTCATTATTTATTATTATTTATCTGATTATTATAAGTAAAAATATGATAAATGTTTAATAATTAATTTGTATGTTTCGTTAGCTTCTGTATATATAGTTTCTTCCATTATTTTCTTAATTTTAATCTCTGTAAATCCAAGTATATTTTTAGAAATCATCGAAAAATATATATATACCATTTTGAATTCCAGTAATATTTGTTGACAGGATTTTAAAAATATTTATTTACTATTTTTTCACTATTTTTCCAATTATGAAGTTATCAGCAATTAATGCATGCCTCTTGGGACATAATTTGTATTTCTTATCTTTAAGATGCAAAATATATTGTTTAATCAAATGGGGTTTAAAAAAAATATTACAATCATATTTTTTATTTTTAAAAAAATATTCCCAATTTCTATTGTTTTACAAGAATAATTTGAAATTACTGAAATTAAATGATTTTTTCAGTGAATTAAATAATGTTTCGGGTTCTGAGGCCAATGCCAATAATTTTATTCAAACCGGAATCCGGTCCACTTGAGCCCAAACCAATTAAAATCGGTACTTGTAGAGGTCAATGTATGAATTACGAAATACATGGGGGTGTTAAGAAAAAAAAAAAAAAGATAGCCCATGGCTTTCTTCTATTATATGCATCATGCCGTGACAAAAGGCAAAAGTAGTTCATGTATTGTTGCGTAATAGAAATTTGCCGTGTTCTTCTAATATAATATGCATCGGGGACACCAAACCGATAGACGGTTTTAACAGTTCATTAGAGATTATGTTACCTGATGCTCCATATGTATATATATATATGTGGAGTAAGGCTTGGGTGCTATGGATAGCATAGAGGTCTCTATGCTACGGTTCAATATTCAAGTTTTCAAAATCCAAACAGTCGATCCGAACCGTTCATCTTATTCTCCATATTAATAGTGCTTGGAGGCCAAATTTTATAATTTTCTGAATTTTTTTACTATTTATTAAGCCACTTTAAAAATCGCTAATCCAACGGTTTTACTGTTTTGTGCAGCCACCGTTGGATCAACAATTTTGTAAAATACTTAATAAATAGTAAAAAAATTCAGAAAAATGTAAAATTTGGTCTCCAAGCAGATATTAATATGGAAAATAAGATGAACGGTTTAGATCAACTGTTTGAATTTTGAAAACTTGAATATTGAGCCGTAGCATAGTGACCTCTATGCTATCCATAGCACCCAAGCCTTACTCTATATATATGTATATACATTACATAACCGAGGGTGCTTGCAACGAATTCATATGCTCTGAGTTAATTAACTCAAATTTTGATTTTAGATCTGAAACGTCTGATATGCTTTGGTACGAATACTAAAGGCCCCCTTTGCCACGATGTTTGCCCACATTGTTCGGATGGTATCATTAAATCGGAATCATATAAAGATAATATTTTTTATATGGAGTAAGATGCTATGCATCATAGTGCACTTCAGTCCATACTACAGTCTACAGATTCATATTTTCACTTTCAAAGTCTAAATAGTCAATCCAAACAATTAATCATGATCTTCATATAAAAATATATATACTTGGAATCATACAAATAACAAGACATTAGTTGTTACACTTAAAAATTTAAATAAATCAATCTATCTATCTATGTTAATTAGTTAATCTAGTATCTATCAAGCTCATAGGCGCCAGGCACATCATGCAAAGGGTGGCCCTTTTGGTTACGCTCGATAATCCTGCCAGCGAGGGAGACCTGCTTGCCGACAGCAAAAATGTACGCCTTGCCTGCACCCCCGGCTCCACGAGCTGTTCTTCCCACACGCCGCACGTACTCACTTGGCTCCCGTGGAAAGTCGAACAGAACCATGTGATCAACCTTCTCAAAATCTATGCCTCTCGATGCCCTGCCATTTTACCAACAATTTTACATCCAAGTCACTTAAATTCTATACTTAGTGCTAGCAGTGTTCATTGGGTCCGGTTTAATTGGTTTTAAATCGAACCAAGAGAGTTTGAATTAAACGGTTAGGTTTTTTCTGGTTAAGTGGATCAATTTGGTTTATTTTTCAAAACCAGTTTAACAGTTCACTTCGGTTTGGTTCGGAAATTTTGAAACCAGTTAGACTGAACCGAACAAAATTTTAAAACCATCCCCCGTCAAACCAAACATTTAAAAAAAATTCAAAATTACAACATAATGTATATTGCTTGGTTTAGTTTGAAACCGGTTAGACCGAACCAAACAAAAAATTTAAACCTATCTTAAAAAAAATTCAAAAAATTAATAGAAAATGTTTATTTTTTATGATTAATCTTCTTATTTCGGTTCAACCAAATTCGGCTCAGTTTTAATACGGTTGATAAGTTTATTTCGGTCGGTTCCTATATATTTTTGAAAACCAAATAAAAGTTTTATTTGCCTATTTTACTTTGGTTTTAACCGAACCGAACCGATAAACACCCCAACTGAGTGCATATATATTATACATATATATATTTGTTTGTACCGATCCGTGCAGACAAGGAACATGGAATCAGCTGACTGTGACTTGAGAAATTCCTTGAGGTTGGTGAGGCGCGCGTCTTGCGCCAATGCGGCATGGAAGGGAAGCACTCTGATGCGTGCTTCTTTTCTATCCACCCTTTTCAACACATTTTCCACTCTTCTGCATGTCTCAATCTGCACAAACAAATATCTATACTCCTCAATTCACAGAGAATCGACTCACAACTACTCAAACAAGGACCACAAATTTCTAAAAGTGAGACCCAATCATGAATCATCTGAGAAATTTAAAAGGCAAAATAACCTAAACCAGCACTGACACGACCCAACTGGATCTCAAATATGACATGTTGTTTACCAATAAGCTAAAAAGTTCTGGGTGCAATCTCAAAAGAAGAATCTTCATAATTCTTTAAACTTCAAGGAAGATTATAATCCAACAACAGCTATTTCTATAGTAAAAAAGAACAATCATAATCACTATCAGATGTGCAGTGCCAAACATATTTAAACAATTCAAAGATAAGATACTTGCTCACAAGAAAGGCCTAGAATTGATAGCTCATTGATGAGCGCACACACACAAATGAGAGAGAGAGAAAGACCTTATTACAAAAGACGATAGTCTTGTGAACTGGAGACTCTTGAACAAGCTTTAGTAGAGCATTTTTCTTATTTGTAAAAGCAGTCTCTGGATTCTTCTCCTCATTTGCATCTCCACTGCAGTCGACCAGCACCTGAAATTATCCACATGGACCACATCTCACCATACTGGTAGAAAAGATAGAACTCAGAAAAGATAAAAAGTAAATCTATCGAGAAAACCACCTCTTCAAGACCAGAACTTGTACGGTGCACGCCGGGTCCCATTATTACTTCACAATCCGGAAAGAACTCGACCACCTTGTTGTATATCTCTAAAGGTAAAGTTGCAGTCACGAAAACGTACTGTACTGACACTGGTGCTGCACAAACCAAGCTCTGCAGAACTTGTTCAAAACCCTCCTCACCATACAGTATGTCGACCTCGTCCAATACAACACTACAAGGACACATTGAACACCTTTAATAAAAGTGAAAATAGCAGGAAGCTGGAATAATACTGTTTTGAAAGGGGAAAAAAATAGAAGTAAATTTAATACAATTAAATGGAGAATATTTATGTGTGCATACATACCATTGAAGATGCGATAACTGAACAAAACCCTGCTGATATAAGTAAAGGAAGCGACCGGGTGTAGCTATGAGCACGTCTAAACCTTGGTCAAGGGTGTCTAATTGAGTCTTTTGTTTGAAGCCACCTGTTGCAACCATGGACCTAAAGGGGATGCCTGATTTTGATATCATCCTACAATTATTGAGGACCTGAGAGGCAAGCTCAGCAGTAGGTGCAAGGACAATGACTCGGGGGCACCTGGGGCTGGTTACTGATTTTGCAGATTTGCCATCAGCTAGAGCCGCTTCTTCATCTTGTCTCAGGCGCTGGATGATGGGGCAAAGGTATGCCAGTGTCTTGCCAGACCCACTCTGATCTGCAATTATGCAACTCTTGCCTTGTAAAACTGCCCGGAATGCCATTGCCTGAATTTCCCAACATAATATAAAATAAAATCAGTACTGTACATATTAATATGTAATCTAAGACAAAAAAAGCAGCAAAAGAGACCTGAATATGGGACGGGCGAAGGAATGCCAAGCTCCTGAGAGCAGTGATCATGAGATCGGTGCATCCGAGATTCTTGAAAGATGTTTTGCTGAAGAAACCACCTCGGGCATTGGCAAATGATTTCCTGGGAAGTTTCTTGTGATCATACGAATAGGAATAATAATCTGCTGAGGAAACACCGCCCCATCCTCTTAAAGAAGAAGCTCCGGCTCGACCTCCTCTTCCTCTTTCTTGTTCAGTTCCTGTTCCAGTTGAGAATAACGCAGTATCACCTGAAGAAGTCGAACGATCAGCGGAAGAATTTCTGTCATTTATGGTTGGAGAATCATCTTCATTTGAAGATATACTACTATGTTCATACCCATTCTGATTCTCATCGTCATCGTCGTTGTCATCATCATCATCATCAACATCAACATCATTGACAAGGGTTTTATTCCCACGGATTGGTTTGCTGACCCCTGACTTGACTTGGATTTGGGATCGTGATGGGGACTGGGATTGGGATTTGGGGTGGGATGAAGAAGAAGATCTGCGCATCATGAGGGATTTGACCTTTTGGGCCTTCAATTTGGCAAAACCAGTGGAAATGACAGACGGGGTGCTTGGGGGACCTTCATTCCCTGCAGGCATTGATTACATCACATGGTGAGTTTGTAATATTTAGATTAAATGAAAATGGAAAAATGGAAATGAAAGGGGATGGGATGGGATAACCTGGGGCGTGAGGGGGCTGGGGCATAGAGAGAAGGTGTAAAGGAATAGGGGAGTCGGGGTCATGGGGCCCGCCCCAGACAATGACTTGTTGGCCAGTGTGACGGTCGATGAGGCGGTAGGCACCAGCGTTCTCCATATCCACCCTCTGGAAGCGCTCTTCGGCTTGACTTGGAGCTATTGTACTCTTACTATCATTGCTAGCACCAGTACAAAAAGTAGCAAGACGTTTCCCTCTCTCAAATCTCTGTTTCCTATAACAAAGAAAGCAAGATGGTGATGGTGATGGTGATGCTGGAGCCGGTGCTGGCAAGAGATGGCAAAGAGGAGCGAAGCTCATGCTGTGGCCACTGTTATAAATAATCAATCAGCATCAGCATCAATGCATCATCATATAATAATATTGGCATGGTAAGCTGAGGGGATGTATTAGTATTACCCCCTTTTACTTAATCGCAGTCAAGAATTGAGATACTAGGTTGGAATTTGTAGAGTAATTGAAAGCAATACATGTAATATATAGGTGAGAGAGAGAGAGAGAGAGAAGGAACCTGTAATGGAAGGGAAGAGAGGAGGAAAGGACGGCTTCTCTCGTCGACGGGAGGGAAGAAGAAGAAGAAGGATAGAGTGAGGTGAGAGCCGAAGTGAGATTTTACTCATTTTAGAGAGAGTTTGGACTTTGGATTCCTCCCTCCAGGTGCTCAATGGGCCGACTTCTGAGCCCAACTTAGAAACAAATAATCCGAATCCCGATTGGCTGAGAATAAATCTGAGCCGTCCGTTTCAATTGTGTTGAGTCAGATATCTGGTAGTGGTAGGATACGGATCCTAATTTGGCTATCCTCCATTCCTCCCCTCTGAGCTCTCTCCCGCTTATCCTCAACCTGAGGAATCAGAAACAAAGAATAGCAAGTAGCTAGCTGCAGCTGCTATTTCAAGGTACTATTCTATTCTTACCATACTCTCTTTTATTTTGCTGGCCTTCTCCGGATTGTTTTGTACCACTACTGTACTGTCTCTGTCTCTGTCTTGGCAAATTGAGGAATGGATCCATTCATTATTGGTTCCTAAACTGGATCAATCCATAAATAAAACTTCTACCAACCTTGAGTAACACGCTAAGTTTATCTAATCATCTTTACATATATAATATTGTTGCAATCATTTATTTGTCTTTGCTTCTTTCAGGCTGTGTCATAAATATCAAGTTATATCATACTGGTGCATCTACTCAAAAAGGAACTTTTGCTGGTACAGGGCCAGCCAACAGGTATAATTTTCCCTTACTATGTACGTATACATTTCCCTCAATCCATCCAGTGGTATTACCTAATTACCAGTATATTTTAGTGATACATAGCTATATTCCTTCAATTCTTTTTTTAATTAAGAGTAGCTGCATTCCCATCAACAAGTGACTAATAAAAATAAAAGAAATGCAGCAACTAGTAGAAAATTGGGAAAAAAAAAATTAAAAGAGCCACAAAGAAATTCAAGTACCCACCACAAAAAATGAACATGAAATTTGATTAAATTATTAGCGGATCAGTTCAGTAGCTGCGTGCTAGCAACTGTGGAAAAGAAACTGAAGATACAAACAGTAATAATCGACATCAAATTAAACTTTTAACCCAGGCATTCATTCATTTTGTGCCTACAAGAAGGTCCTAATGGGTTGGGGCTTGTAGATTTTTGGGGGAGCAGTAGTAGCAGCAGGAGCAGAAGCGAGCTCGAGCGACAGAATGAAGGCTGATTTGGAGGCATCTCTCAGATAACGCACATCTCCATTCATCAACATGAGAAGCTTGCGGCATACCAGCAGACCCAGCCCCTCCTCTGATGCCTCCTCCCAGCTCCCAAACATTTGAGACACTAATTCCTCTGCGCTTCCACTCCCTGTCTGCGTGTGCGTATGCTTTATCCTGAGTTTAACAGTAAACGACATATAATCAATTTTATATATATTATATTATATTATATTGGATACTGCAAAGAGATGAATGAAACTAATGGGAGGGAGTATTCATTCTAGTTACGTGATCTCAAGATTAATGAGATGAAGTGTTTCTCCGACAGGTTGCTTGACAAGGGCAGAAGCAAGCTCAACAAGGCCTCCGCTGGGACAGAACTTGACAGAGACGGCCAAGAAGTCAGCTATTATCTGCTGCAGCCTCAGTCTGTCTCCGTAAACTCCCTCTGACATGAACTGGTTCCCCTCATTATCATTGATGTCATACACTAACCTCACCCCCTTCTCCTGGCTTTCCAGAACCACCTGACTCACCGCTATCATTATCACATCCCGTAGCTCAAACTCCACCATCTCCAGCTCCAGGCAACTACATTGATTGATTTCATTTAGTAATACTAATGAAATTAAGATAGAAAGGTAAAAACAAACAAACAAACAAATTATAGAGTTATAGGAGCCAAAGCCACATACCTATCCATGATGGAATCAAGATCTACGTCATCTAGTATCTTGCTGAGTTGGCACTGACATCTTGAACCAATATCAACCAGCTTCCTTTGCTCTTCATTCAATCCCGCACTATCTATCATCCTCCCACAGTACAACATACCTGATAATGGGTTTCGGGTCTCTTGCCGAATATATGCCAAGGTCTTCAACCTCTTCAGAGCTGTCTGCTCTGTTAATTTCTCGACTTGTATCAAATGTTGCAAGTTGGGACTCGGGATGTGCAAAAAGCAAAAAACACCAGTATTTCTGCCTTCTCCATCCACCTTGTTGGTAACTGATAAGAGGCACTCAACAAATTTGTTGTTTCTAGTGTAAAATCCAAATGGAACCTTCTCCTTATCCTGACCTGTCATGGCCGTGTTTATTATAATATTCAAGTTGACAAAGGCATCCTGGTTTTTCATACGACAACGAGCCAACTGTCCCCCAAAGACTTCCCCAAGAAGCATTTTATCAAGAATCTCATCACGAGGATAGCCTGACAAACGGGCCATGGCAACATTCCACTCCGTACACCAGCCAAACTCATCAGCACCGAATATTGGGGGGATTAGCGGGTTAGGGTTTTGAATTATGGTCTTGTAATCACCCTCAATGCGAGTGAAGCGGTCCATGACCATCTTATGGCCTGTCATGTCTTGGGCCACGAAGCACACACCCACGATGACTTCATCTATGTCACGGCTGGAACAAGCATTTACTATTAGCACCACTGGGCCATCTTCCCTGCGTGCACCATGGGTCTTCAGCTGAAATTGCACGTTCTTTTCCTCCTTCCCTGTTCAAAAATAAAAGGCAATCAAATTCAAACTTATCTTTTTTTTCTCCCTAGTAAAAGTTGGTATGTCAAACTCCCGCCTCATTTAATGTAATGTAATGAATTTTATTAATATCATATGGCAGTTATAAATTCATGTCTTTAAATTAATGAGGCATTTTTTTGTCTGAACTTTAGTAGGCAAGTAGTTGATACATTTTAGGATCTATTTCTCCTAAAAGTTTGGAAAGAAAGTTTCCACCTGAAAAAAAAAAATTATTGATAAAAAAAGATTTATTGAAGGACAAATTAGTCAAATCAAGGAATTATTAATTACAAGCATTATTTTCTTTCCTTTCTTTGAATCCTCAAACAATTAATAAAAATCAAAGAAGAAAAAAGGAAATTTGCTAGAACAAAGTAAGAGAGGGTAAGCCTAAAGGGGGCGTTTGATCGATTATATTAATACAACTCAATATTATAACACATATGGGTATGGCACTTTTTTTTTATTTTTTTGAATTCTTTTCTGATCAATATTAAAATGATATTTTTATAAAGGTGCCTATATACTATGCAAATAATTATATGTGAATCGACACGGGTCAAAATTTAGGCCAAATTGGTAAAATAAAATCATACATTATCAGCAATATCAAATCCATATATTATTCCTATTGAAATTAAATTTACAACATAGGAGAGAGATACTGTCAACCTATAGCACAGTGGATATTTGTGCCATGGGTAGTTCAAGATCCTTATTCTACTTAATTTTGATTTTTTATCTTTATGAAAATGTATATGATATATTTAAGTTCAGTATACCTAAACTCATGCACACAGCAATGATATTTCTTATCTATTTCATCAAATTTATGTTTATGCAAGGGTAGTGTTGGGTAAATTGAGCATGTGTTTTTGTCAATTTTGTACAGAACAAACCATAGCTCCTTTTTGAATGTTTTCAGTTTCTAAAATTCCTAGACATCAAGACCTTCAACTGTGACTTATTTCATAATTTTTTTAATTTTCTATGTTTATTGAACAGTGACTTTGGTGTTGACAGTTTCTGCATGCCAGTCAAGCATTGTACCAGTGCTGGATTTTGTAGTATGAGATCCAGACCCTCACCATTAATTACAAAAAAAATCAGGAAAATATGAGGTTTGTTTTTCTATGCACTCATAAGGGTGTTGTTTATCTGCCTGCAAGAGGATTTGGTCTGATTTGGAGTGTAAATACCCTTCTTATTTTTATTTGTGACAGAGGGTATTTTGGTGCAGTTTCTGTACCAGTGGTGTCTTAATCACCTTGGTTTATTTCTAAAGTCTGGTACAGTGTCTTAATCACCTTGGTTTATTTCTAAAGCCTTGGTACAACATTGGTTTGGACTGGTACAAGGTATAGAAGGATGGTACAGTACTTTGTTTTTTTTTTTAATTGTTTCACATATATTTAGAACCATGGAATTGAGATCAAATCTTAGAACAAAACATGTTTATAGATTTTATCAAAATATTTAAGCTATTATTTACTGTTTTTGTATATTTTTTTATTTGAAAAGAGAATCTGACAAGAGAGATAAACTTTCGAATTGAACCCTATTATTTTAATATTTGAAAATAAGCATACTATGCGTTATGTGTATATGACAAAATCTCTTGAATCTATGAACGTAAATTAGCAAAAATTATAGGTACAGAAAATATATGACAAAATATCTTGTTTTGTACTAGCAGCCATGAGCAAGAAACAGTTCAATTATTTGTTTCAGAAAATAAAAGATAATGTTAGGAGATGGCGAGGTGTCAAAGTAGGGGTCTGCTTTGCAATCACAATAATTGAATTTGGCATGGATTGGATAAACACAGATCGACTGATTTGCATTTGAATGGGTAAAAACAATTATTTTAAAATTTCATATATGTATTAAACCTTGGACTACAAATGCATAATAATGCTAACAAAATACTATATGCAACATATGCAATAGAATTTTTTGTTGTATTTTTCCATTCCTACTATCTTTTATTGATAAGGAGAGCACCAGTCACCCTAGAATTGACTTTATATATTATAAGAATGTATCCTGCTGCTTTAAAAATGAATATTGATAGATTTTACCTTGCAGAGCCAAGCCAAGCATCCTCTTGACAGTAGTGAGTGAGTCATCCTCAACAAGGGAAAGAAAATGCTTGCCGACAGCATCATCAACAGCAAGTCCCGTCAGCTCAGCAATCTTCTGATTCCAACCATTAACCAGCCCACTGCTGTCCACTGCCAGGATCGGCACCGTGGCCGTCTCGATCAGCCTCACCATCTCGCTTGTAACTGCCTGCAGCTCCACCTTGCTCTGCAATCTCAGCTCATCAATCCTACTCTCCAGTGCTGCCGTCCCAGTCTCAGAACTGGCAATAAGCGCATCCTTATTCCCTATATCATTGTTTAGAGTTCCCCTCAGGATCAATTGCAAGGAATGAACAGCATCCATCTCGTAATCTTTCCATGGCATGCTCCGCATCTTCACAACCTCCAAAAAGGCTTTGAAAGATGACCTTGGGTGCATCTTCCTCCCATCGTCTTCCTGGGACGGGTCATGCTTTGCACCGCCCCATCGCATTTCAGCTGCAGTGTGTGACCGGAACCAGAATAGCACATCCCGAGAATTGATCCGTGCAGCCGCCATGCCACAGACTGTGTCCCCAAGTGCAATGGCTCCTGGATAGCCTGCCTCATGGAGACTGTCAGTGCTGAGACCAGTCGAGTCCATGTGGTTCTCTGTCAGCCAGAAAGCGAGTTGGTGAATCTGGCTATCAGTTGGTGCTCGACCCAGTCGCCACACCTTGTTCTGGTATAGCAGTGCGGCACCGTCACACTTCACTAAATCCATGATGTTGGGGCTCCCGGAAATGATGCTCAGGGGCCCCGCTTGTTTCAGCAACATGTCACTGAGCAGGGTCTGGGTGCGTAGAATGTTCTTCTCCCGGATTTGGTTATCCAGCTCAAATTCTTTATTGACATGTATAGCAAACACTTGGGCTAAGAACTCACATGCGTAGCGCAGCGGGAAAGGCACAAAACGAGGGCTCTCATTATGGCAAACAATGAGGCCCCAAAGCCTCTTCCTCGTCTGTTGCCCCTCGGGACCTGCCTCATCATCCCCTCTATCTGAGGGCTCGTTGACAGCAACAGCCATGACAAGAGATGCAATGGAGTTCATGTTCTCCATGTACTGGAGATGACAGCTGTGCGGGGAGCGCAGCGTGGAGCCACAGAAAGTGATGTCGAAGCCGAGAGAATCATCCTGGAGGATCTCAACAGGCTTTGCTCGGCAATCGCAGATCATTCTGACCTTATTCTTCATGAAGAGAAAGCGGGCAGCCTGAGGAATGTCGGTGGCCGGGTAGTGCAGACCCATGTAAGGGTCGAGGCCTGGTTTGGTGACCTCGGCAAAGACCTCGCCATGGTCATCATCATGGAAGCGGTAGGTCATGACACGATCATAGCCGGTGAGCTCGAAGACCTCTTCAACAACAGCATTACAGAGGCTCTGGAGGTTGCTGCCAGGCAAGGACTGGAGACGGGCAATAGCTTTGGCAGCAAGTTTGTAGGACTGAAGAGCTCCGGCAGCACTCATAGGGAGTTCAGTGGGCTTGACAGGCTCAAAATCGACAATGAGACAGCGAGTGACACGGTGGAGGATGGCGTAGAAAGGTCTGCCGGAGGCACGGGAATGGACAAGAACAGGGTTTAGGATGGAGACATCGGTACCAGGGGAGGAGAGGGCAGCTTTGTGGAGAGCAGCGGCGCTAGGGGCAGTGAAGAGGGAGCGAACATCACAACCAAAAGTGAGCACCTGAGGCTGGTAAGGTTGGTTGCTTTGGTCGATGTCGAGATCAAGAGATGGTACAGCAGCATTAGGGAGACTGGTAAGCATGTCGGGTGCATTGGCACTGAAGGCGAGCACGCGTAGGGACTTGTCATCAAGGGCCAATAGGCAACCGAAGGGCTGAATCATCCGGCCACGCTGGATGTGTTGTAGGTAGGCCATGACCTTCTCTCGGCGTTGCTGAGCAGGAGCACCATCTGATCCTCTAATTTCCTGTGCTTGCACCGACCTCGAGTAGTCGAATGACTCTCCTCCCAATTCCTCAAACTCGGCATCCAGCTTGGCATCTATGCTTGTTTGTGCTACGATGCGGACACTGTGCCGGCTTCGGCTGTGGCTTGAAGCCGCAGACGATTGAGCTGCTGCCCCGACTCGGCCTTCCCCTCCTGTTGGTGTTCTCCCTCCTCTCCCTCCTCCTCCTCCTCCTCCTCCTCCTCCTCCTCTTGGGGATGATGACATTATTATTTAATTATTTATCTCTATCACACACACAAACTGAGTCAGAGTGTTTTGTTGATAGAGCAGACACAGAGTCTCTGTGAAAGGAAATTTAATATTTGAGTGAAAACTCTGCTGAGCCTGAGAGTGAGCTCAACCTCAACTGGACAAGGACAAACTATAAGCTTTAAGCTTAAGCTTAGCTATCAAGGGAAATTTAAGGGAAGGTGACCAGTGACCAGTGACCAGTGTGTGTGTGTGTGTGTGTGTGAGATCAGGTGAGGTTTTCTTTTTCTTTTTCTTTTTCTCTTCTTTTATTTAATTTGTTCCGACTTCAGGCTTCAGACTTCAGACTTCAGATAGATACGCGCCTGAGCTGTTAATTTAAAGAGGATTTGCAAATGCAAATGCAATGGAATAAAATAAATAAAATAAAAATAAAAAACGGACTAACAACTAACAAGTGGGCAAGTGCGATAAATAATTTATGATTCCAATTACTCGTACTTTGTTTTGTTTATGTAATAAAGTTATTCTTTATAGTATTTACTGTTTACGGGGAGAAGAAATCAAGAAAATCCAGCAACTCAAGTGGATAACTCCAGAACCTCTTTTAATTTAATAATTTAATAATTTAATAAAAAAATATGTTGGCGCACCCACCCACCCATGACCCACCCACCCACAGATATAAATAGTAGTCTAGTGACTCTGGTGATCTGGTCTAAGGGAGCAGGCGAGCATGAGTCTATGATATGACACGTGACAAGGTATGGCTCGTGTAGGGGTCCATGTCAGACAGGTTCTCTTATCTTCTCTTCTCGCCTTCTCGGTGCAAATGCAATAAATACATTATTATATTCATTATTATTATTTTTATTTAATATTATATTCATTATTAAAACAAGGACGAGAGGAGACACTGAACAGGGCCACGTGGCTTCACGTGCCATCCATGCTCACATCAGCTGCCACGATGGCATGACATTCATTTTTATTATTATTTTTTTGCTTTTATAACATCCCATCCTCCTCGCTGCTCTTCTTCCTTTTTTTCTTATTAAATCTTTAACCATTCATTCTTCCATTTCAGATGCGACGAAACTGCAAATTCTTTCTTTCCCTCATTTCATATATCAAAATGTTTTGGTTGATATATATATATATAATATGAGGCAATTATATTATTTTATGGTCACATATTTTCACATTATATTTTTATAAATTATTTTTGTGATTTTAAAATCTAAATAGTCGATCTGAATCGTTTAACGTGATATCCATATTAAAATCTATTTGGACACCAAATTTTACATTTTTTTTTTAAGATTTATTATTATTTATTTACAATTTTTATAAAATTATTGTTTTTCAATGGTCCAAAATTATCTGAAACACATCTTAAATAAATACTAAAAAAATCCAAAAAATATAAAATTTGGTCTCCAAGCATATTTTAGTATGGAGATCATGTTGAATGGTTCGGATCGTCTATTTGGATTTTAAAATTGTAAAAATGACCTATAAAAATATAGTGTCAAGATGTGTCATCATAAAATGGTGTAATTGAATCCCTCCTCGTATAATATATATAGAGGAGAGATTCATTTACCATATTTGTAAGTTACATCTTACACCAATTCAATTTTGTAATTTTAAAAGTTTAAATAGTCGATCCAAATCGTTTAACATGATATCTATATTAAAATGCGCTTGAAGATCAAATTTTATATTTTTTTTGAATTTTTTACTATTTATTAAGTATTTTACAAAAAAAAAAAATTAGTGGTTCAAATTTTTCTAAAAACAGCAATTTTGTAAAATACTTAATAAATATTAAAAAAATTAAAAAAATGTAAAATTTGATCTACAAACACATTTTAATATAAAGATCGTGCTTAATGGTTTGGATCGACTGTTTGAAATTTGAAAATTACAAAACTAAATTGTTACATAACTTATAAATGTTGTAAATGGATTTCTCTATTTTTTAATATGTGTGTAATTGTCAATTGGTACCTATATAAATAATACATGCGCATTTGAATTATGAAAAAAAAATTACGAGCTGTTTAGAAATTTTTAATAAAAAAATACTAACAATCTTAAATTTATAAAATTATAAATATTATTATCACCTTTATATACTTAACTTGATGAAAATTTTAAAAATATTACAATTTCATACTGACTTTGTACTATTGCATGTGCGATTAAAAAAAAAAAAACTCACCTATGACTAGTGAGGTAAAAATATTACATTTTTTTTATTAAAGTGGGGTAAAAAAAATTCACCAGCTTTCATCAAAATTATAATGTTTTCAAAACCGACACCAAATTGAGGATTTTCTTTTTAGGAGGGCACAAATGGCCCATTGCTTCATGCTTTAATTGTCTTTATAATTAATTTTTAAAATTCAAACAAACGATCCGAACCACTCAACATAATATTCAAATTAAAATATGATTAGAGACCAAATTTTATATTTTTTATATTTTTTTTACTATTTTTTAAGATAAATAAAAAATTATTATTTTTAGATGGTCCACAATTTCTTGAAAAACAATGATTTTGTATTCATTTTTAGAATAGTAAAAGATTTTTAAAAATATAAAATTTGGTCTCCAATTATATTTTTAATGTGGATATCATGTTGAACGGTTTGAATCATTTATTTTAACTTTGAAATTGAAAATAAAGATGTAGTGGTACGATTGGATTGAAACATGAAGTAATGGGACATTTGAGATCTCTTTTTTTTAATAAAAATAAACAAAATAGTTTAAAAGAAACCAACGCAGCCGGTTCTATTTTTACAGAAAAAAACAGCTCCATTATGGAGACAGAGTGGACGATCTTTCACTTAACCAATAATTCGGTACTTGGGTGGAAGGAGATTTTGGCCCATTTCAAATTTCAAATGCTTTTGACATAAAAAAATATTTTTGTATTTTTGTATTTTTAAAAATAATAGAAAATTTGATTTTTTTTTTATTGAAACATTAAAAATTTGCTTATTAGATAGAGTATTATAAAATTTGAATTTATTAGAAAACTGTGATAAATAAAACGGATTAATATTTTTTGGACCGAATTTTTAATAGCTATAAAAAAAAGTTTCTTAAGAGTTATTGATTTTGGTTCAAAAATCAATTATGAATAAAAAAAATATTGTTAGTCTTCTGATAAATTCAAATTCTAAAGTACTCCATCTTATATAAATATTAGTTTAAAAAATATTAAAATATAAAAAATGACTTTTACCAGTTACCTTATTTATATTATTATAAACAGTAGTCAGCATTAATAGTTTTTCATTTTAAAAGAATGAATATCCCAGATTCCTTGTGCCTTGTTCCTATGATCTTGAAATTTTATCTACCATTTGAAAAAAAAAAAACTTATATATAAATAATATTTTAATTGGAATCTAACTAGAGGAGTGTTCAAATGCCTCTATTTTTTGTACCTCCACCATGCCTTTATTTTTTAAGAGAAATGTTCTTATACTCCGAGCCATCAAACTCGAGCTTGTCCCCGAACTGGTTTAACTGTCCGCTAATAACGAAAATTTGTTAATTTGCCATTAATTAACGCATTGCTATTTTACATTGATTACTTTAAAATGTTAGCTTTGCACGATTTTGTCTTGCGCTTTAATTTCGTGGACAGCCTGTTAGGAGGAGTTGTAATCACTAATCCCCGAGCTAGTCCCCCAGCTTATTAACAGTCATGTAATCATTAATTAACTACTTACTTGAACGTACTTTAATATAATTTAAAGTACAATTTAAACCCAGTTAGCTCGGGGATGCGATGGGAGATTGGTTCTAACTTTAATCATGCAAATTAACAGCTTTTGATATTTAATAACTAAAAATACAGTCTCCATTTTGAAAAAGTAATCCATTAAATGAAGATTTTTCAATATTTGTAAACACAGGTTTATATGCTTTAAAATGTGTTTGAAGAATAAGTTTTAAAATGTATTTGTAAATACAAGTTTATATGTTTGTAACATAGATTTTTTAATTTTTGTAAACATAGGTTTATATGTTTTAAAATATGTTTGTAAACACAGGTTTATATGCACAAATTTTCATTGCTTTGTTTATGTTATTTTCTTGCATGTATATATTGGTTTACTTGCTTTACACACAGGTTTATATGCTTTAAAATGTGTTTGAAGAATAAGCTTTAAAATGTGTTTGTAAACACGGGTTTATATGTTTGTAAACACAGATTTTTCAATGTTTGTCAACATAGGTTTATATGCTTTAAAATGTGTTTGTAAATACATGTATAAATGCACAAATTTTTAATGCTTTGTTTATGTTGTTTGCTTGCCAGTACATATTGGTTTACACACTTTACTTGTTTACATGTACTGTTCCTGGCACATTCTGCACAAATGAAGAAAATTTGTGCTGGGGGACGCCCTTGGGGATTAGTACAAATTTAGAGGTGTACATTTTGTGCTCGGGGACGCACTTGGGGATTGGTTTTAGTTTAGATCTGTAAATTTTTACTCGGGGACGAATTGGGAGATTCGTTTTTGTTTTTAAAAATGAAAATTTAACTCATTTACAATGAAAGTTAAACACTTGAACGCAGTAGATTAAACGCTTTCCTTTATATGTTTAAATTATACGATTGTTTCGTTGCATTTGGCGGTGCTTTTGTTAAATTTGTTTAACAGAGCGTTTTTCTCTTCATGCAGCGAAATTGTATACAATAAAGAAAGATTGGTACTGTTATTGCGCTGTATGAAGTAAAACCTGATCTTTTTGTCGCCGATATTCTAGAAGATTGGGGGACGCGCATGGATACTTTGTTTAGGGTACAATTATGAGCTTCCATTTTTTAAAACTTTAATAACTCAAAATTTGAAACTTAAAAGTCAAAATAAAATCATCAGATGTGATCTATGTTATTTTCTCTATGTGCTCATAAAAAATTATCATATTTCAATTTTGTTTTTATGTAAATCAATAAGTTCAAAAATCAACGTCTAGAAATTATCCACATTAGTGCGTTGTTTTTACAAGCTCTTGATGACAATTAAAATAAAATTGAAATGTCATATTTTTTTTTACACGTGCATAGATAAAATGATGTAAATCATATCCAACAGTTTTATTTTGACTTGTAAATTTTAAATTATTAAAGTTTTAAAAAATAGAGCTATGGTGGAGGCAAAAAAATGAATGCATTTGAACAGGACAATATATAATTTTACTAATCTTATCTCTAATGTGCTGCTGATTAGGACATTACTGCCATTCCTTTGAAGATCAAAAATTTTACACAATCAAATAAAGATACCGGGGAGGGCCTACATTGGATGGGCAGTGCTCATTTGGGCTTAGACATATACTGTACCATCATATTATTATTTCTCTGCTCCTAGGTTTTCTTCAAATTAAAAAAAAAAATTAAATATGTTAAGAGATCAAATTTTATATTTTTTTAAAATTATTTTACTATTGTTAAATAGGTACAAAATTATTGTTTTTAGATGACTCATAAACAGTGAATTTCTACTTATTTAAAAAAATGAAAAATTATTTTCAAAGAACAATTAATTAATATTAATATTTACACCTGCCATTGCAAACATCTTAATTAAGGAATTGGCCAGGGCTTGGAAGTTGGAATTCCATTCCTGCGTTTGGCAAAAACAGTCGGGAATAGAAATGGGAATATAGGATTCCCTGCTTAATGGCTATCCCGATAGCCAAAAAAAAAAAGGTAGATTTTCTTGATTTCCGTCGGAAAGAAATCGCGTTAGCGCTCTTTCTTCGCTCTTTGTTATTACAACTCTCTCCTCTCCATGTCTCCAACTTCTCTGTCTCTGTCCCCGTCTCTGACTTCACAGGTTTTCTCTCTCTCTTCTTCGATTATCCTGCTTAACTTTTCTCTCTAGTATTGGTAAAGTCACGCCTTTGTTCTAGTTTAATGGTAGTGGCTCCTTAATTGATTTCCTTAGTTTCCTAGTAATTAGGGATTGGTTGCTTAATTTCCTTACAACAGCTTAATTAGAATCGAAGAAGATCATTAATTAAAGCACTAATTAAAAGAAGAAAAGTTCTCATCAGGCAACAAAACAAAATGACAAGTACTAGCTAGCTAGTAGCTATATATATATATATATATATATATATATTACAAACACATGCACTACGTCCGTACATATCACATAATTAACTATATCATTCCTCGCATAATTAGAAAGGCCTGATCATAATTTACACAAGCCACCAACGTCCATGCATGGCTTAATTTGCTTATTCATTGTTTCACTTCACTTGCCGGGCACAAAGTTGGTGGCGTAAGCCCACGCGTTGTTCACCGTTGGATCTGCAATATGGTCGACAAGGTTCTCAATAGGTCCCTTGCCGGTCACAATCGCTTGGACAAAGAAACCGAACATGGAGAACATTGCGAGACGACCATTCTTGATCTCCTTCACCTTCAGCTCAGCAAATGCCTCGGGGTCGTCTGCCAAGCCAAGAGGGTCGAAGGACCCACCGGGGTATACCTTGTCAAGACCCTCTCCCAGAGGCCCACCGCCCACACGGTAGCCCTCAATAAAGCCCATGAGCACGACCTGCACGGCCCAAATGGCCAAAATGCTCTGTGCATGGATAAGATTGGGGTTGCCGAGGTAGTCGAGTCCCCCCTCAGAGAAGATCTGAGAGCCAGCCTTGAACCACACGGCTTCCCCGAACTTGACACCGTTCTTGGAGAGGAGCTCGGGGAAGACGCAACCTAGGGCTCCCAACATAGCCCATCTGCAGTGAATCACCTCCAGCTCCCTGTTGCGTGCAAAGGTTTCCGGGTCAGCAGACAGCCCGGCTGTGTCCCACCCGTAGTCACCGGGGAACTCACCTGTCAGGTATGACGGCGTCTGCTCTGAGAATGGGCCCAAGTACTTGGGTCTATCCGGTCCGTACCTGATTGCGAGACAAATATTAATTTATTAATTTAACTATATATTAGTGCTAGCTTAATTAGTTAATTAAATGATCAATTAAATGAATAATTTATTAATTTAACTATAGATATATATATATATATACCAGATGCTCTGGGGAGCACTCTTGATAGTGCGGCGCATGGTGATGCGGCTACTGCCGAATTGGCGGTAGAGATCATCTGACTTGCTGATCACATTTTGGCCAAAGAATGAGGAGTTTTGCAGAGCAGAAGTTGCCATTTGTATTGTATTAAATGCCTTGATCCTGGGGATGGAGAAATTAAGGAGGAATAATGAAATATGTTAACTGCTGTGGTGATAACTGAAGGCAGAGAGAGAGAGAGAGAGAGAGAGAGAGAGACAGAGTTTTAACAAGTAGCTAGAGTAGAGGAGGTGGATATGTCCACGTCACTGGCTTTCTATTGGCTGGCTAGCTTGCCTGCCTTGATCTCCTATCCTCTAGATTGATTCTGTTTGGCTATCACCAATTGTGTTGCGCCACATGGTGGTAGAGATCTTCCTGTCTCATCAGTCAAAAATAGTGCCTATCAGCCTATGGCATGGGCTTCTCATTAAAAAAGAAAATGCAAAAATAGAAAAGCCCAATATAATATAATATAGACTTGGAGATAGGCAATGGATAAAAAGCCCGTTTTGTATGCGTCTCCACAGGCCTGCTAATGAGCTTGGCTCGGACTCAATGAAATGAAAGAAGCATAACAGCTCAGTTCGGCTCGGACTCAGCTCAGCTCAGCTCAGCTTATGTGGATACTAGACTCGGCGCGTCTCAGACCATATTTGGGTCCAGTTTAATTCCTTGCTAGTTCCGTATCTTGACAACTTGCATCATTATCCATCTTTACTCAAAACAGAAACTAGTTGACTTTATTTAATGTACATATTAAAGCCAGTTGCGTACATCCAATTAATTTTTCAGCTACTGGCTCATAATTGACTTGTCCAAGTAAGCTAAATTATTCACAATACTGACTACTGATGCAATGCATAGCAAACACCAAATATTAGGATGTACATATTATGTTAGTTAGTTAGCACATATAAGGTCAGCTCGGAAAAGAAAAAAAAAAAAAAAAAAAAATCTGAAATGTACCTGGCTGGTACAAGCATGGTACCGGCCTCAAATATTAGGATGTACAGTGTTGTCTCTAGCAACATGTAAGCATTAATCAGGTTCAGGTGATTCCTTTCATTAAATATTTTAAATTTCTTAACTTCTTTAGATTAGAGATTTGTTAGCCTAAAAATGAATCAAGGTCCAGCTTTTTGTTTATTTATGGTTTCATTTATTGTGTTAGAGAGAAATAAAAGCTGGATTTAGTCAATGATTGCAAAAAAGAGGATCGATTGAGACTTAAACAAACCTTAATTTTACTACAAAGAGTAAACTCACAAACAATTTCAGATTCATTATGAATTGAGAAGACATGTACCAAACTGTACCGTATAAGTAAAATCTGCAATAATTTCACAGCCATTTCAGGCTTCAGTATCGCAAAAATAGAAATCTGTTGGGCTGATTGAATCCCATTTTACCAACTTAAGTTTTGAGTATGACTCATGAATTGCTAGGATGAAATACAATTATCTCATAGGTGTAGAAATGTAATACCGGCCTATCAGTGTCTAAGCCTCAGAAAAAAATGTGTACCAGTAGCAACATTTGTAATTTTTGGTACCAGTTAGCACATTTTTTGGTGGCCCTAGGCCTGTGGAAGCCTAGAGACTGATGCTATTATTTCCATGGTGAACGAAGAACGCTACTGTTGGTTTTTACCAGAATTTACAAACACAATTTATACAATCAGTTGCAGATGCAAAAATTTAAAACAGTGAGAACTTGTTATTGTGCATACCAATAGCAGTTTAACTTGAAGTTGTGTAATACAGTGACTGGTATTATGAGAAATTGCATGATTGTTTCCTGGATCACTAAGAAATTGCACAACCCACATAATTTCTTAGTGGGCTGTGAGAAATAGTTATTGTGCATATTATGGAAGTAATACAGTGATACACTTGTCCTTTATTTATTTATTTCAACTTTTTCTGGCTAGGTTGGATTTTTGTTGCACTATTGAGGGTAACTGAAGGTTAAATCAGTTTAGCTTGAAGTTTCATTGGGATAAATTTGACTCAATTAACACCTTGGAGTTGAAATTTAATAATGAACAAGCTATCTTCTTCACTAGTGTTTTTGAATTGACAGTAAATGGGGGATATATGGTCAAAC
This sequence comes from Carex pumila, assembly GCA_033356055.1. Taxonomy (NCBI): domain Eukaryota; kingdom Viridiplantae; phylum Streptophyta; class Magnoliopsida; order Poales; family Cyperaceae; genus Carex; species Carex pumila. Next base: position 276,091 of record JARJHM010000315.1, read on the forward strand.
TGGGATCTATTTGGGTAATAACAATATATTAAGAGGAACAACAGCATACTGCCAATGACATGCCAGAAAGATAAATTCTAATAAGGGGTTCTGTAAGTCTTCACATGTGACAAAAGAGTACCTTTGGAGAAAAACCTGTCATATGCAATTTCTCATAATACCAGTCACTGTATTACTACCATAATATGCACAACCCACTAAGAAATTGTTATTGTGCATACTGATCCAAGTAACAATCACGCAATACCCACAAAATAAAAACAGTACCAGTGATAAAACAGTACCAATTTACCGCAACTCAAAGATTTTGATTTAACCTAAATACAAACAACATTGCAACTGAGAGAGAAAGAGAGAGCGCAACTGAGCGAGAGGACCGAGCCAGAAGGATTGAGAGCGAGGTGAGAGAGCAACAGATTGAAAGAGGAGACTCAATGGGCTCATGAGCCGGCCCAGCTCGGATTCGGCTCTGTTCAAGCATAAAATTTGAGTCGAGTCGAGTTCGGGCTTTTTTCAGTTTAGAGCCCGACTCAATATAACATATTGAGCTGTCCAAATCATTGGCTCATGAGCTGGCCCGGCTCATTAGCAGCCCTGCGTCTCCATATGAATATAATACAATTTTATATGTGCTCCATTGATTTTACATTTAGCTAGCTGAGAACACAAGGTTAATTTATAACAAGTCAAGATATCAGTCCTCCATCTCAAGTTTTATTTAAGTGTACAGCATGCAGTTATTGTTAAAAAAATTTCATTTCCTGCACTGTGTGTATACTGACGATTTACTGTACAAATACAATTACAAACAAAATCCACATATTCTACAATAAAAAGGGGAGAAATTAAGATATATATATATATATGAGAATTATGCACACAAGAAGAAAGCCAAGAGCCTCAGACCTTGATGCATCCATCATGTATATACCTTAATTAATTTATCCTACTATATCCAAGGAAAGGACCCAAAGGCCAAAACTAAAAATAAAATTACATCATTTAAATTCAATAATCATATGGTAAGATTCTCTTGTATAGCCAAAAACGCACCGCCTATTTCCCCTCCTAAATCAGGGAAAGTCTTACAGCCTGGCAGGGATGTTACCTTGCCCCTTCGGTCGATGTTTAGAGGATACTTTAGGAGGTGGCCTCTCATCTCGGTTACTTCATCTGCAACAAACTGCTTCCAGTTGAGTTCACCCATGGTGCGTACCCTTTGTACACATTCAAGGCTCTGTGGTTGGTTGAATATTTCCTCACTGGTACCGGTGTGCTCTGCCCATAATGACATTCTGTACCCATATATCTGCATTTAATATATTTAATCAGATTTATTATTATATGCTATATATATAAGTTCAGGTATGCATATATCTCTGCCCATATTGCCCTTACCTGACCATGAGGAGCATATTGGTTTTGGTTTCTAGCCCAAGTGTGTTGTGGCTGGTACGCACCCATTGCAATCTCTGTATCTCTGGTTCCTTCAAGTGATCGCTGGTTTATGTTGGCTGATCCAATTATCACATACTCATCATCCACTATCATACCTTTAGAGTGAACATATATCATAAACCTCCTATTTTTCCTTGCATTTTCCTGTAGGAACATGTCATGTCAGCATATATATATATATATGGAGGAATTTCATGTATATCCCTCAAAAGTTTTAATATTACGTATTTATCCCTCTAAAAACAGTAATTACATATTTATCCTTGAAAATTGTAGTGCATATTTGTCCAATCTAACTCTATAATATATCAAATATCTCCAAAAATAGTTAAATAATAATTTTGAAAACTTTAAAATTTATTTTACACTATTAATTAATAATATGTTGACCATTATGCCCTTCCTTCCTCTCTCTTTATCTGTTGAGTTCTCTCCAAGGCAACCCCAAACCTCCTGCCTCTTCTCTCCCAAACACGCCAAATCACATATTTAAGGGCGTCCTTTTATAGGCATCAAAATTTAATTATGTAATTATGTGACTTAAAATCAAGTCAAGGTAATCCTAACTTTCTGCTATTTAACCCTGAGCAGCAGCATAGTATTCTATATTTGCCCCTGAATTCCGATTGAACCAATTTCTGTATTCTGTTGTGATTTCTATGGTGATAGTTGTTGACATCTTCGATTCTTCCAAAACTATTCTCTTACTGATGAGTAATAACAAAATTTTAGTACCTCTTGAATAGACTTAAACTTACTGATGAGCACCTAATTTGTTTGAGAGCGCATGATTTGTTATAATTTGGGGAGCACCTGATTTGCCTAATTTTGTGAATTAAGTGGTACAATTGTTTAATGTTTATTATATTTATCTGGAACTTTGAATGTTTATACAGTTGTAGTTGCACCATTTTCATTTTTTTTATGCAAACATGAATTGCATCACTTACATAACCAGTGACTCCAATGCAACGTTAGACAACTACTGAAATTGGCATGTTCAATTTTTGAAAGCTATTAAAAGTTTAAGAGGTGATGAAGCATTATCTATCAAGGAGCGATCTGTTTCTCTCCATCATCTTTGTTGACAAGAATGCCAAACAACAATCTTTCATTGAACTTGATTCTGAGACAACTTTATGGTCAGTGAGTACCAGCATTTTTAGAAGGAAATGAAAGGAAAACATGAAGGAGTTGAGAGGATCAGCACAGTTTGTTTTTCAGCCGTTCAGATCAGCGGGTACCAGCATTTTTAGAGGGAAACAAACCACAGAAAATAAAATAAAGCTGAAACAAGAAGGAATGAGATCTGGTACAAAATGGGCACACTACTGGTACATTAGCATGGAGAAATACAGTACTGGACTAGTACGGGTCAGTGGCATACTGGACTGGTACAACAGAATGAAGACATACTGTAATAACTGGTACTGGTACAGCTATGTACTGGTACTGATACGGTTCAATACTGGTAGACCAGCATGAAGAAAATACCATACCGAACTTGTACTGGTAGGCTATGGTGGGCAACAGAGCAAAACTAGATCACTGACTTCAATCAAAAGTTTACATCTGTGCAATGAAGAATAGCTACTGCAGAAGAGAAATAATGAAATACAGAGGCATGCAAAGATGCTCCAGAGAATTGACTTTAATGATAATCAGTTTCAGTGCTTCCTTTTATTTACTTTCTTTTTTTTGTTTAAATTTCTAACACACCGGCCTTAGAAGGGTAAAATGGGAATACATAGAAAATCAATGTTAAATATAATTGATTGGACAAATATGTGAGTTTCTACAATTTTCAAGATAAATATGTAATTACTGATTTTGGAGGGATAAATACGTAATATTGAAACTTTTGAGGGATATACATGAAATTCCCCCTTACATATATATATATATATATTCTTGGTAACTGAGTGTTATCAAATCAAATATGAAATACACATATAAATACCTGGGGGTTATTTGAATTAGATGTTTTTGATGGTGGTGCTTGGTCTGGAGACTCACGGTTACCAAGGCAAAAGAAATTGAGGTAATCTTGTGGCTCATACTTGTCCTCTAAGCCAGCTTCCTTTAGAGCCCTGTAGATTGTCTCATACATCATCTGCATTGTCTTCTTCTGCAATCAATTAAAAAAAATATATATTGTAAATACTTGCAAAATTGTCTCCACCAAATATTCATACAACATAAAATATACAATGCTAACCTGCCAATATAAAATTCTCTGTGTAGTCGCACTTGTTGGATTGCCCTCTGGCCACATTGGAATTACAATGTATGCAGCAAAGCTCTCATTTGCTTTTATCTTGTTTGCAATTTTTAAGGCAATCTCAATTGGTATCAGATTATTGGCACCTGCAGTTCAATGCAGTGATATCAATGCACAATTTACATACTAACATCTCTGTGCATTGCATCAAGTGATATCAAAATTTACCTAAATCTTTGTTGGAATCCCAGTTGAAGGAAGAACCGAGAAAATACTGATTTTCAATGTAAATGAAGTGCTGGGCTGCACGGATGGCATTTACATAAGCAGCATGTATGCTCATATCAATCAAAACATTCTTCCCACACACAAGGTTCTGTTGTTCAATACAAAGTTTGGAAATGCCTTTTAGAAGAATAAAAAAAGAAATATGTAGCCCAATTAAGCCGAAAACACCACAAATGAAAAAATAAATTATGTACCCTTAGGCTTGCTTCCCTTGGATCCTTGGGGAAATCTTTAGCCGAGTTTGAGTCAATAGATCTGAACACCTAATTTGGCAATAATCATCAAAGCAAACAACATATAATATACGATTAAATAACAGGTGTTTGTATGCTACATACCATATCAATCAGGGCCTGTACTGAACTTGTATATAAATGTTCTGGCATGTACCATTTATATATAGTATGACCACATGCATAATATAATACCTGTACGTGCCAAGATTCTGGATCATTGTCACTCGCGTAAGGTGTATCATCAAGGCATATCTCAGGAATTCTCTTAAGATTTAGCAACGTGTCATCGTAAGACTTGCCCATTTTCTTAAGCCCGTGACGTTTTGCTGCTTTTAACCAGCGCTCTTCAAAATTTCTCAGCACATCATAGGCTGCTGGGCCATCAATTTTAGAATGCAAGTCATGCCATGGCTCTCTTGGACCACGATTATCCACCTCCTGCAGATGCAAAGAAAAAATAACATACATACGAGCATATATATTATTTTATTTATGAAGGTCAAATTAGGATTCAACAAAAAGCAAAAAAGTAATTAATTACCGCAAAGTTGGGGTTGTGATAGTCATCCTTGTGAACTGTGTCTAAAGTCCTAAATAAAGAATGTGTTGGGGTATCATATCGGCCTCCACATAGATCAAGCCCTCCGACAAATGCAATTATTTTTCTTCTATAGTTCCCAGCATCAGCATCCACAACAATAGTTTTCTGATGATGTGTGAAGATAGTTCCAGTTTCCTGCACTCAAACATATATATAAATACATATTTAATGCATGAACCAGTGCCATTATCATTCAAGTCAGTAACATAACTTTCTTTAACTATATATCATAAAAGGTTAAGTCAGATCACCTGACCTGTTGTTTAACAATGCCGCTCTTTTTGCCAGCAGCACGAGGGCAAAGCAACACATTGACTGAAGAATGCTTAAAAAACCGCCGTGTCTCCTCATCATTAGTGCCCATGATCCCGGCCTGCCAAGAATTTTTGTGTAGACAAACTAAGACACGCGCGCACACAATGATTTGTGATTATAAGGAACATCATTCCAAATGAAAAACAACAAAATTAACTTACAGTTTTGATACCCAGAAAGCTGCGAGATGTTGGGTCATCCCAAATGAGAAGGCAAACCCTAGCCCCTTCTTGTGACTTGCGCTTGAGGAGCTCACCCAACGTAATCATATTCCCTTTTCCTCCATCACGAACCAGAGTGACTGTATGAAAAACTGACCAACCAACAATATAAATCAACCTAGTAGCACCACTAATCGCATCAAACACATCTCTCCAACACTGCCCATGCTTATACTGCATTCCATTTTGAAGCCAAAAGTCTGGCAAGCAATTGTCAGGCACATGTGCGTCTTGGTACAAAGTCACCTTACCTCCCCTTCTAAGAGAAAAATACGTATTGGGCACTCCTTTGCAATCCAATCCCACAGTAACACCACGGTGGTACATTGTAAGCCTCGCAACTGGTATGTATTGTATTGAGAAACTCAGAACAGCTCCTTTGTTGCATGGCTTTCCATTTGGCCCGAGAACTGGAAATACGTCATCAATCATCTCCCCTGTGTAGATCCTTTCAGCCGGAATTGACACAGTACCAATAATCTGTGCACCAAACACATCATCATCTTTTACTGTGAACAACACCTCAGCAGCCTCATGTGCCACTGGAACATAGAAATGCTGGTCCCATATGGGGTTCTCATTGTTGTCAATCACATATGTTCGTGCTATTACAGCGTAAGAAGCAGAGACAGTTACATATGGGTCACTAGTCATGGGTCCCCCCACCTTCTGGATGCCTCCACTGACGGAATTGGTTATGCGGGGCCCAAGAAGATCTCCAATTCTCTTGTGAAACATATCCTTATTGGGCAAATTTTTGGCAAATTTGATAAATATCTCCAGACTTCCATGAAGGAGGAGAACCTTAAGTGATGACTTCCCTTTGCTGCTTGGAGATCCAGTAGTATATGGTACAATCTGATTGGTACCGCCGTGCTGTGAACCAGAAAAAGTGCCACCATGTTGTGATCCAGAAAAAGAAAAAGAGGAGGCCGGTGCTGGTGGGGCTGATACCGGAGAATTAGAATAGCTGCCAAATGAATCATACCTCTGGTGTTGGTACTGCGGCGATGACGAGGCGACTGTATCTGAGATGTGAATATTGGCCAATCCATCATGAACTGAGGAAATGCTGTCAGAATGGGAGGGAGGAGGAGGGGGATAAGACAAATGGTTGGGCGTGTCATACCGATCACTGCCGGTATGATGGAAGCTAGACAGGTTGGGCGTGCCATACTGATTAGTGCCGGTATGATGGAAGCTAGACGGACTTGAATGCAGGTTGGGGTTGTCATAATCATAATGGCCACTTCCAGTGTGGTGGAAGCTGGATGGTTGCGGATGCGGATGCGGGTAGAGATTCAGATTGGGATTGGGATCGGGACTGTGGGGGTAAGTAGCGGAAGGAGGAGGATAGGGATTATAGTAGGGGGGATTAGGTGGGTAAGCAGGTGGAGGGTATTGCAATGGACCGGAATGGTTGTATTGCGGTGGGGCAGGGGCTAGGTTATGAGGAGGATGTGAAGGGAAAGAAGCAGAGGGGCTGAGGTAGGGGGAGGGGGAGGGGGAGGGGATGCCATCATTAGGTGGTGGTGGTGGGTATCCGTATGGTGCATATGGTGGATATGGATTCCCGTGATTATCCATTTCTCTTCTCCTTAATTGCTTTTGCTCAAATTAAACCCTGCCCAACTCCATAGTTAGTTAATTAATTAGGTATACTTTGGCTCAAACCTTGAGATTTAGACTATACTCTAAGATAAGATGAGTTCAATTCAACCAATTAATTGACTAGATGCACATTTCTACCCTAGCTAGTGTTAGTTGGGAAATAAAATATATCCATAAATTAAGCCATCTTACCGAGAGGAGAGGAGATAGATGAGGTTCAGTGAATCGAGATGACGCACGGCGGCACAGGAGGAGGAGGAGGAGGAGGAGGAGGCGCTATCTATGTATCTATCTATTGACTGCCCTCCGCGCCTCATACGAGGCTATGACTTGCGACTTGCGAGGAAGGAAAGAGAGAGAGAAGAAGAGAGCGATCTGTTGGTTTCGTTAATTTTGAATTAGATCTGGTTAGTTGGTTATTTGAATGAGACAAAAGCCAAAATGTTGACTTCAGAGGAGAAATTCATGAGAAATTAAAGACTCTTCGTTCCATTCCAGAAGATAGAACACTAGAACACGCTTCTCAATAATAAATAATTGATTCCGGAAATGAAGTCGTTATGGGCCGGGTCAAAGTTCATTACTGGCCCATTTGTAGCTACGGGCTAAACATCAAGAAATTACAAATTTCTATTTTAAACCCATTATAGTCAAATATTGTTATACATATAACATATTGAGTTGTACATTGAATTTGTTCAAGCAAATAAAAAATATATATATTATTTTTAGTGAAAGCGGATGATGTGTTTTTATCTTTCAAAAATAGATAAGTGTCAGATAAAATTTCCGGTACACCCTCCAATGTACTGAAAATTAGATCTGGTACATCCCAATTCCCATGTGACATATTCACAGCAACAAAGCTACAGGAGATCCAAAAAAGAAAGAATATAATTTTTGGTACAATCCTACTAGACAAGTATAATTTTCGGTGCACTCTTTTTTTAGTTTTCTTGTTATTTTTTAGGTTGATATATATAAAGAAATTGTAAAAATAAATAATTATATTATTTTGACTTCTATTTTTTATTAGTATAATTCATAATTTGAATTTTATTTGTATATCTGTGTGTATTAGTATTATTAATCAAATTAATTAATTTTTGAGGCATCAGTATAGTATCAAACATGTACTGGTTTGCTATCCGGCGCAGAGTCTCCTCTGCCTCTGAGATTCGTGCTTTGCACCAATGGGCCGGTCAAAGCTCAAAATTTAATGAGGAAGAATAAGAAATGAATATCAATTAGAACTGTCATAGTTAATCTTGGGTTGTAATACTATTACATTCAACAATTAATTTTATGAATATTCTTGTAATTTTATAAATTTAGTTTGACTATAGTAAATGGATTACATTGCTATATTATAACGAAACTAGTATCGTGTTTGTGCGTTGCAACGGGAACATATTATTAGATTGAATAAAATATGAAGAGCCTTTTTTATTTGATATTCATACAAAATAAAATAAAAAAATGTAAATGAAAATAAAAAAGAAATTAAAAAAAAATGAAATTCAAATAATAAATAACAATAAAAGAAACAACAAAAATAGATATACTATAGTTTCCTTTGTGAATAAAAATGTAAGTAGCGCCATGATCTATTTCAAATTTTCAACAAACGAAGCCCATGCATGCGTTACATGCATTGGGATTTGGGACCTTCACATTCACACTGTTGGTTTTGGTTTCCCTTTTAATTGAATTGATTATTCATATATTCATGATTCATGGTGCGGAGAGGAGAGGACTCAGAGGAGCTCAAGAAATATATATGATCCAGTTCTGCTGATTAATTTCTCTTAATTAATTTCCCAATTAATGTTTTCACTCAAGAAATACGACTACTTAATTCCTTCCCTTCTCCGGCCATGCGGTTGAGGATATCTAGGCAAAAACTTAAATAATCTGACAATCGCTTACGGTATCTAACATTTAATAAGCCACGATCATCGTTGATCGTTGAATAAGATGAGCGATGAATCAGCATCGAAAAAAATATCATTCACTGATGCTCCTTTCATTTGAATTTTTTTGTTTAATTCTATTTAAAAAATCCACAAGATACATGTAAACATGTTATAAATATTTATTATTTTCAGCGTCTAAAAAATCGACATGAAAACTCTGTGAAATTTAATCAATCTTTTTTTTATTAAATTTAACTTAGTATAAAAAAAAAATACGTAGTTCCCAAAACATCAATAATAATAGCAATATACATAGGGTTAGTGTTTTGTAAACGGACCGGGCAAAACCCAGGACGGGCCAAGAGTAGAACGAGCATGGATGAAACGAGTACACGGGTTTAATTTTGAAAATCCTTGTCCTGCCAATTTCAAACCTGTGCTCATCTCGGGTTTGGAGGCATGGCGATCAGGGTAAGGGGGTGGTTCGGTTTGGGTTCACGGGTAGGCTGGATTTTTTCTTTTATTTGTAAATCAATAAATTTTTCAAATTTTTCAAAAAAAATTTCAAAATTTTGTTGAAATTTGGTGGGGGAAACCAATTCAAAATTTTCAAAAAATTTGAAAATTTTTAAGCGGCACAGGTACAACGGGCACTAGCACGGGTATCACGGGTATCACGGGTAAACCCGGCCGGGTTCACGGGTACATGGACCGGTCCAAGCGGGCACGGGTCTAACTCGGTCTGGGTAAAGGCGGGTTTGGTCCCTAAACTTCGTGATCGGCCCATTTCAAACCCGCACCCGTGTACCCGTGCAAACTCAGGCACGGGCATGGTCCAGTCGGGTAACGGGCACGGGCAAACTGGACCGGGTTCAAACCCGCCGATCTTTTTCAAAACACTACATAGGGGTGTAAATGGAGCGGATTCGGAGCGGATAATGCTAATATCATATATGTATCCGCTTTTTAATTAGCAGATACGGATACAAATAGTAAACGGATATTAAAATTTAAAATCAAATCCGCCTTAAACGAATATGGATACGAAGCGAATTTAATTTCTGCTCTTGCAACTTGCAAGCTAGCTACTATTTTTAATTTAACTAGATTATGGCCGATTATTCTTGATTATTTCTGATTAATTATTTGACGGTGCCCTGTCCATCCGACAACTGCATTCCGTTATTTACAACACTAGTCTCAAGTACATCATATTAGCATTTGAGAATATTACCAATTAACCGTGTATTGAGTGATAGTTTGTGTATTAGTATTCTTTTGAATGTTCAATTATGTAAGATATTCTTTTTTAAGGTCGATTGTTTAGTACAAGGAGCAATTAGTTTAAATTTATAAGATTTCTTTTGTTCATAAAATAGTAAAAGATGAGATGGAGCGGTAATATAGTTAGTTAGAAAAGAAAAAGTTTTAGAACTGTGACTATTCAAAAGTCAAGAGTTCAAATTTCATACACAACTTCGCAAGCTGTGAAAAAAAATTAAGATAGTAAAAGAGAATCTCATATTTGATTCTCCAAAGCCGTAAGGGTATAAGTTTTCGAAATGTCACAAACTTGAGTTAGTTCGACTATCCAAAATAGTTTTATGAAATTGTGCTATCAAAGTTAAAAGTTCTCTTTTGTTCTGTTTTTGTATTCATTAATTTAAACATTTTGTCACTGTTGAGTTTTTTTTCTTCAATTATACTTTTGAATTACCATAACACAAAAAAGATAAATTTTGAGCTAAATCATCTATTCAACTTCTCTTTAGGCTAATAATTGAGACAAAAGATTCTTGATTCTGATTTATGGCTTGAACTTTTATTGTTTACTATTTAAAAAAATGATAATTTGTGATCAAAGAAATCTTTATCTTTTACTATTCATTAAGATATATATCAGTCCATGTAAATTACAAAGTGTCTTCTTTTGGTATGATACGGAAAGGCTACCTCTTGGAGACTCACACCTTATCAATGGCAGCAAAATAAAAATTATTGATAGTCATCTAATTTACATTTCCTAACGGTCCTATCCGCAATATAAAAAGATTCACAAGCTCTTTTTTTTGTTCAAATCTGAAAATATTTTCATTTAATTATATTCTTAGCGGTTCGGTTACCAATAATTATAAAATAGAACTTGAGATTTATCTTAAACGTAAATTGTTTGTATTAATTTCAATTTATAATGCTAAAATGATTAGAAAGAGATAAGGTAATGGAGGAAATTGATCGACGATAACAATATTAATGAACATCACGACCGTTGATTACCAATCTGAATTCACAATTGGAATATATGAGGGAGAGCGTGCAAAGTGTGAAGATAACGATATGCTTGGAGAGTTCAGACTTTTTGGGATCCATTTGACATCAAGAGGTGAAACTGAGATGAAGATTACTTTTAAAATTGACAGTGACAGCATATTGCATGTGTCTGCTGAGGAGCCAATAAGTGGTAAAAAGAAGTGACCATTTATAGAGAGGGCAGTTTCAACAAGGCAGAGGTAGAGAGAATGGTTCATGAAGTAAAAAGGTACAAGATCGAGAATGAGCGACTCAAGCAAGCTGTTGATTACGAGGCATTTCGTTTTTGATTATTGGGAAAAAAATTTAATGCTTGATGGTGATAAGTTGTTTGATCTCAGTTTTTGATATGCACAGTTTTCTTTTTTTTAATGCTGGATGCAAAAACGGAGTGATAGGCGGCAAAAAATAATAAAAAATAAACTTATATATGTAAAATGATTTTTTAACAATGAAACGGAGTGTTAGTCTATGATTCATTAAGTGATTTGAATTTTTAACAATCTAAAATGAATGATATCTTAATTAGGATGACTTGAAAAACATGTATCACTCAATTAATTAATTAATTAGCTAAGATATTGCTTCATGTAAGATGGCATGTTAGAAATTTACTGCATTCCACTGAAGTAGGGTGTAAAAGGACCTACATTAATTAGTACAATATAGAACTCAAAAAAAGAAATGACAGTACTGCTATATTAATACATATAACTATACAAGTCGTTTTCCAAAATTCCTTTTTACGGTTTTACCTCGAATTAATTTCATGCCCCAATTTAAACAATACAAGTAGGGTGACCTATATATATAGGCCTGCTCATGAGCCAACGAGATGGACAGTTCAATAAATTAATTATATCAAGTCAGATCCTAAATTAAATAAAGTCTGAACTCGGTTCAGCTCATATTTTATTACTCAAACAGAGCCGAGCTGAGTTGAGCTAGTGGCACATTGAATCCCATCTTCTCTTTCCGTTTTAATTTGCTTTTGTGAAATTTCAAATTTTCGGTTCATCTTTTATTTTAAGGTGCCTGCCTATTCAAAATGGACAAGCTAGTATTGTTGTGCTTTGGCATTCGTGTATAAAGGATTTGAACGGGCCGGATTTGAAAGATTTTTGTGTGAAAAAAGTAACTAATTAAAAATATAAGTAAACAGGTTATTGTTTTGGGCTTTGTATTTTAAACAAAGATTATAGTAAACATAAAGGCCATACTTTATTATTGTTTTGGGCTCGATTCCTCTTGCACGCTAAATTTTGTTGTCCAGATTCTAAATGAAAATTTTCAAATGCGAATTGTCTGTCACATATGTATATATATAGTCGCCTATTAAACATCTTCATGTACCCACATGTAAAATACACATATAAAGAAGAAACACTATAATAATTAATGAAATTTTGTGCTCTCTCTCTTCTCACAGTGCAAATATTCCTGCAATTGACAAGCCTGCTGGTCTGACAATTAATGTTTTTGATCAACAAAAAAACCTTTCATCACATTGGTTACTTGTGTATATTTATTGTTGCGTTGGTTACTTTCAAAAGAAATGAGATAATCTGATCAGGTACAATATTGAACAATTTATATTTATGTGACATAGATATATAACCTGGATTGAACATTTAGTAGTAAACTAACTAAGCATATATATAATTAAATATCACTGTTTGTTGGGTTTACCAGTGACCGTCTACTATTTATCCAATTACTGTATCCAAATTAGTTTAGATAAATAAACGGGTTGGGTTGGGTTCATATACACATTATATATAATGTACTTTTGAACAGCCAGATAATTTTAATAACATTGAACTAATACTCAAGATGAATTCCACATATATATAGCTCAATTATGAACTTCAATTAGGAGCCCAATTCAACTCCTTAACCAACTTAATTCTTCAATCCCAATTCATATACAAGTATTACCATAGCCTCACTAACTTATAAATTCAGAGCCAAACATACTATGTTATAGAAAATCACTTGACCATTAGCATATTATTATGTCTTGTGCTCTGCAGCTGTAAATAAGAATCCCGGTTGTAGTTACAGTAAGTTGACTTGCATAAACCCAGGTCTACTTCATAACTTGAATTTGAAAAACTGACCATCAGTCACCACTATTCCCTCTAAGCTTGCTTTATGAAGCGGGTATGGACCCGTTAACCCATTAGGACTCCAAGTTCTCCATGTCTGCTATAGAGTCGGGTATGTGACTTGTTAACCAATTATGACTCAAATCTAAAACATGAAACAATTTCAGATTTCCAAATTCAGGACATATCGACCCATTAAGCCCGTTATTGTTTAAGTAGAGAAGAGGGGCTATATCATATCAACTGTGCAAAGAAACCCCCCCCCCCCCCCCCCCCCCCCCAAAAAAAAAAAAAAAAAAAAAAAAAAAAGAAGCTTTAAACACTGACAGCTTTGGAGGGAGTATAAACTATTTTAAGAATATTTTTCAAACACTTACTGTAGATGAATTTAAGCAACCCATCAAGCGGCCCCTTATATATATATATATATATTTTCTGATAAAAGTGGATAAAACCACCGATTTCTTATATAAAGAAACCTATAAAGTCATAGGAGTCGGTACCAAATCCTGTAAGAAACAAGCTACAAATGTAAATATACATCTAAAACAATACAAAAAGGCAACATAGCATCCATCCAACCTAGAAAAACAAAGATCTCCAACTAAACACACAAAACTAAAATATTTGCAAAACAAACTATTATAAGCAAAAATCGCCAAAAATAAAACCAAACTGAGGTTACTCTTCTAATACTTCACTTGGATGTATATTTTGGTCGGATCCAGCAATAGGCAGCAAACCCCTGATTACCTCCTCCTGCCCATGCTGCCCCATCTGCAGTGATGAATTTACATAATATACCACAATTTGATTAACATTAGTAGGAAGCAATAAAGATAACTTCAATAGTGAACCCGAATACTTATTATTCACCAAAAAATATGCTAAAGCTATAATTTGAGCCCCTACTAATTTGGAATTTGTTGTAACCCCTTGGAAACATAACTTATTCCTAGCTAACCATACTGACCATAAGACTGCTCCTCTAAGTAATTCTACCAATAACCTATCTTTCAAGGGAATATCTTTATCAATAAACCATAATTCATCAATAGTTGAATAATCAAAAGAAAAGTTGTTAAAATTAGCTATCCAATTCCAAATACTTTGAATAAAAAGACATTGCACAAACAAATGATCTATAGTTTCAGCTGCACCACAAAACACACAAGACATATCCCCTTACCATCCTCGTGTACTCAAAGTCACCCTAGTAAGCACACTTTTTTTCTTAACTAACCATAGAAAAATTTTAATCTTAAAATGAATATTTACCAACCATACAGTACCATAATCTCTATTCCTAATTCCTTCAAACTCCAACCACTTGTAAAAAGAGTGAACCGTAAATTTACCTTGACCATCCCATCTCCAAAAAAGTTCATCCTTTCTATCCCTAAAGATTCGCACCCAACCTAACTGATCACACAACTTCATTCATTTTTCCCTAAAATCCCATACCAATTGTCTTCTAATTACCAAATTTACAGTACCCTCAGCGCATGCATCGGCCACTGAAATGGTAATATCTACAGCTATTGAAAATAGTTTTGGAAATAAATCACATAAAGCACACTTACTTAACCATCTATCATACCAAAACAATATATCAGCTCCATTACCAAGTTCTTTGCTAAAACCTAAGTCCACTATATGCTTACGTTTACACACCCCCGACCAAAAAGCAGACATAGTAGTAGTACAACCTAACAAACCGTACTTAGATTTTAGAATGCATTTCCACTTCCCATTTACCCCAAGATCATTAAACCTATACCACCACTTAGCCAACAAAGCACAATTAATAGTCTTTAAATTCATCAATCCTAGCCCCCCCTTGATCCTTGTCTGCACACACCTCTTGCCATGATACTAGGGAAATTTTTTTCCTAACTGAATGCCCCCCATACCAAAGAAATCTTCTCCTTAACTGATCAATTTTGTGTCTAATCGTGACATGCATGTTATAAATAGCTAACCAGTATAATGGAATAGCGGAAATGACAAAATTAAGTAAAGTAACTCTACCCTCTATAGAAAGTAACTTGCTCTTCCACCCTTGCAAACATTTTTCTATTTTGTCTATCAACACATTCCAACACTCAATAGGTATAGTTTTCCAATGAATAGGAACCCCCAAATACGTAATTGGTAACTGAGAAACAGAACATCCAAAAATGTTCGCTAATCTATTACTTTCAACTTCACTAATATTTAGAGGAATCAACACACTTTTATGATAATTAATCTTAAGACCAGTCATGTTTTCAAAACAAGAAAGTAGGAGTTT
This sequence comes from Carex pumila, assembly GCA_033356055.1. Classification (NCBI taxonomy): domain Eukaryota; kingdom Viridiplantae; phylum Streptophyta; class Magnoliopsida; order Poales; family Cyperaceae; genus Carex; species Carex pumila. The sequence continues at coordinate 291,669 of JARJHM010000315.1, forward strand.
TAAAGCTTCTACCATGTTATCTTTGGCCTCTAAAAATAAAAAGTGTATCGTCTGCAAAATGCAAATTTAAGATATTCCCAACCTCTTCAAAATTACCTAAGCCTTTCAAATAACCAGCCTGTTTAGCATTACTTAAAATTATATTTAAAGAGTCAGCTACAATATCAAATAAAAAAGGAGATAAAGGATCCCCTTGTCGTAATTCTCTTCTACAACTAAAATAGTCCTCTAAAGAGCCATTGACACTAATGCAAGTTCGACTACCAGACAATATCTCCCTAATCCATCTTTGAAAAGTCTCCCCAAAACCTCTTGCTTTTAAAACTTCAAACAAAAAATCTCAATTAATAAGGTCATAAGCCTTCTCGAAATCTAACTTAAAAAGAAGGCCTTTTGATTTTGATACCCTAACCTAATGTAAAACCTCTGATGCAACAACAACATTATCCATTATGTTTCTACCTTTTATAAAAGCTGTTTGTGTATCATCAATTAATAAGTCCATAACCCTAGCTAACCTATCAGCCAACAACTTTGTAATAAGCTTAGAACTACAATTAATTAGGCTAATAGGCCTATTTTAGAAATAGAAGGTGCTACTTCTTTCTTAGGGATTAGACATACATAAGCTAGATTTAGTTTAGAAATATCAAGGTCGTGAAAATAAAAAGAAGCAAAAAGTTTATACAAATCTGATTTGACAAAATCCAAACTAGCCTGATAAAACGCAAAAGAAAGGCCATTTGGCCCCAGTGCTTTAGAAGCATTGCAATTAAATAAAGTAGCTTTAATTTCATCTATAGTAAAAAAAGTTTCTAAGTCTTTATGCTGACTGTCATCTGACATCTCTGTATCACTCCATAAACCCTTAACTAAAGTCAGATCCCTATCACATGTGGACCCTAATAACCTTTTATAAAAACTAGTCACATGTTGTTTTAATGCTATAGGATATGTTATTAGAATTCCTTCATGTTCTAAAGATAAAATAGTATTCTTCCTTTTCCTATTAGAAGAAGAAACATGAAAATTTTTTGTGTTTAAATCCCCTTCTAGCAACCACTGTAATCTAGCCCTATTTTGCCAATACGACTCTTCCTCACTCATAATTTCTCTAAACTTAACTTGACAAGCAACCCATCTATCCAAATCATCCCTCTCTAAGTGATGTGACTCTTGTTTTTTCTCCAAAATCCCAATTTTAATAATCCTTCTTTTAACCGTTTCTTTTCCCCTAGTAAATTACAATGCCATCCTCTAATTTTCTGCCTCATTTGCTGAAGTTTTATTTTCCAATTATTACCTGTATCATTTAATATCACATGTTCGGTCCACCATTTTTCCAACAGTTCTAAAAATCTGTCCTCTTTTAACCAATTCCTATAAAATCGAAACATATATTCCTTTTGCGGACTATCCAAGCCAACTTTTAAAAGTAAAGGGGAGTGATCTGAGTAAATTCGAGGAAAAGAGGTCAAAATTGTATGATTAAATTGCGAACCCCAATCTACAGTACAAAAAAATCTATTTAAAAGAGCTAAGGATTTCGAATTTTGTGATCTAGCCCACGTAAATTGTCTATCAATTAAAGAAATTTCCATCAATTGCAAATCAGAAATTAAATTATTAAAATGATTACTAACTACATGATTATAAGATTTGCCTATCCTCTCACTCCTCCTCCTGACCATATTAAAATCTCCACAAATTAAAAAGGACTTAATACCTAAAGATTGTAAATCTCTTAACTCAATTAAATTTTTTTCCCTTTTATTAGCAACAGTAGGCCCATAAACAGTAACAAATAACCATTCAAAGTCATTTAATTTATTTTTTAAGTGAATGCTAACTAAAAATTCTCCTAAATATTCATTTAAAATAGTAAATTTACTTTCATTAATTCCTACTAGAATTCCTCTAGCTGTACCCAAAGCTGGAAGATGAATCCACTTAGTAATAGTTCTACTTAAAGCAGTCAATAATCGTTCTTTAAACTCAGATTTTTTTTGTTTCCTGAACCCCAAGAAGATCTACCTCATTATTGACTAAAAAATCTCGTAAAAATCTGTGTTTAACAGGAATACCTAATCCCCTCGCATTCCAACACATTATATTAAACATACTAAATGGTCAAGCGGCCCCTTATATATGTAGAAGAAACTACTGAGTGACATCTCATCTCATTCGAGAGAATTTGAACTGCAAAACCAAAATCAAGCATTGAAACTACAAGAATAAATAATCTGTAAATTTAAGTAGGGTGGTACGGAGAAGTCCCAGTACTATTCAGGTGGTACAGGCAGTAGAGTACTCAGTAAAGAAGGTATATTTTGGTCAAAGTTATTTTCAAATTTATGTGGTACAGAAGAACCAGCCTCAGATTTCAATTTAAATCAAAAAATTCAACTACTTGTTACTGATCTTGTTATATTCCGAAATTCTAAAACATGATTAATTTGCTAAAATGATTTTTACACTAAATAAAATTTTCTAAGTAAATTAATGATCGATCAGATTGTCTAATTAAGTTTATTCGAATTAAAAAATATATATTTATATATAACTAAAATTTTGGATATAATCAATTATAGGATTAAAAACACTAACTCAAGATTTAGAAATAAAAATTCTAGAACTTATAAAAGAAATTTGAATTATCCGAGAAAGTTTAGGGATTAATAATTGGAGAATGTATATATACAAGTCTCATTGAATTAATGGAAACAAAATTTATTTAAATTGATTTGTATTAGTAAATAAATAAATTGAGTTATAAAATTAGAAACGTAAGTATATGAATTATTCGTACCAATTTAATTGTAGAATTTTTACGAAAACTTTGATTTGAATTTTATAAGAAAAACGGACCATAGATCAATTAAATGAGACTATTGAATTTCAGAAATTTCTGAACCCTTGGATTTAATCCAGAATGAATCTTAAAGCACCCATCCCCTCTTTACAAATCTCATAATCAGATAGATATTCATTTCTAGTAGATAGTAGAATAAAATATTGTATGAATTTTAAACAAAAGTTATTATTTCGGATTGATTAGGAGATTGATTTCAACCAATTCAATTCTTCCAATTAATGGGGAAATCTCGAACCGTTTAGACACATTTGCATAAATCTCAAAGCCATGCTTTTATTAAATGGAGATGAATTGGCCTTAACCAAATTGAAAGGAGAGTTCGGGTCCGCCAGCAAAACCCTCCCATTTGCCTTCTTCCTCTCCTGTTCGCGCAAGAGAAGGTTTCACCCTTTTCTCTCTTCTGTCTCTGCTTGGTGCGGCCCACACACGCCTCTCTTCCTCTCTTCTCTCGCTGACCCCGACCCCACCTATGACTTTGATTCTCCTTCATGGAGAAGGCAACAGCGAGAAATCCCGCCTATTTTGAGTTGGTCGCTATGTCGTTTCGCTTGTCAGAGATCTTGTACGGGCGGCGCTCCGTTCACCTGCTCTTGGTGACTTTCGTGCCTTGGCGTGCCTACCTGTCAGAGGGCGAGGCCATACCCCTCTACTGCTACCTTTGCTTGGGTATAAGTCCCTTTGTCTCTCTCTCATTTTGATTCTGGTTCACTCTCATGCGTCGAGGCTTTGCTTGGGTTCTCTCTTTCTCTGTTCTTGCTCTTCCCCTCTGATTTTTTTTAGAAATTCGAAACCCTAAATTTAAGGTTTCTTGTGAGTGTGTTTCGGTGCTTGTGTGTTTGTCTTGGGTGCTTGCTGTTGATTTTTGGGGCTTGCTGACTTTATTCTGATACTTGATTTTTGTCGGCCGAGGGGCGAGAACTTTCGAGTCTTGGTACTGGCCGCTTTTGATAAAGCCCTCCTGTGATTCTAGTTATCCGGTAAGTGAGCACACCCCTTTTATTGTGATTGATTTGAGAGAGAGAGAGGAATTGATTGAGGCTTGCTCGGGTTGTTGATTTTCCCGGCAAGCCAATGCACGTGGCTGTGCTTTTCTTGCTCTGTTCTGATTCTGTTTGCCTGGTTCTGTTGTTGGCTATTTGCCTTGACCTGTTGCCTTGCTCTGTTTTGTTTGGCTGGGTGCTTTGCCCTCTGACCTGTTGCCATGTTCTGTTCTGTTTTACTGGTTTGGCTTGTACCTTGTGCTGACCAGTTGCCTTGACCTGTTTTGCTGGTTCTGTGTTGATTCTGTACTAATATTGTTCGACTGGTGCATCCATGTTGTTGTTTGTGCTATTGTGCTTGTATGTGATGCTGGTACCAGTCGGTACTGGCCCAGTGATGCTACTGGTACCAATCGTGACTTGACAGGGACCTCGTTGCAATTTTTGCAACTTTCGGGGTTGATTGTGTAAGAAACCAGCCCTTGTAACAATTAAAATAAGTGGAGGAGCCTTTATGAAAATCTGGAAATTTTGAGTATATGTATACAGCATGAAATAAATGGTGTAATTGTAGCTGGGCCTTTAATTAAAACACCCCACATGTTATATATAATGAAAGTCTAATTAAACAAGTTTTTACTTAAAACTTTTAAACTTTTCAAAACTTTTCTAAAAGCCTCGTTGCTAATTAATAAATGACAATTAATTAGCAACGAAAAATATTGTTTTATATTTAGATTCGAAACGATTGAATACATGTAGGAATTAGATTAGTTATAAAAATAACGAATTGAGCGACTTAGAAATAAATTAATAAAAAAACATGTAAAATAGTTAAAGGTTTCGTTTTTGAAATTTTATAATAGAATTATACATCTAAAATATAAAACAACTAAACTATATTAAAACTAAATATAAAATTTGCAATAATCATACAATTAATATATTTTTATTGAAATATTAGCATTAGAGATTTTTAATTACAAATTAACTTTCGAAACCGAATCTCGATCGATTAAAAAAAACTATAGTCCTTTTGAAATAAATCAAAGTAGATAGGCAATTAGAATAGATTAATCAAGTAAAACATGTTTAATTTACCGTAACCCTTGAATAGTTATTTTTGTTTGTGAATAATTCGACATTTAAATTTTTACAAGCGATATATCTTCAAATTAAATTATTAAAAATATGAATTAATTTAGGATTAAACTAGATTAATTTAGATCAAAGTGAATGATCAATATCTGATGAACTCATAAAAATTAAGATTAATACTAAGCTCGATGGCATGAAAGTAAATAATTTATATATGCCTAATCGGATCAATTAGACTGACTGAATCAACAACTTTTTTATAAAATCAAAATGATCGAGAATTTGACTTGCACATTAACTGGGACAAGTGTTAGAATAATTTAGCGTAGATATTAATTAGTTAAGTTATGAAATTTCAGATTAGCAGATTCGGTACGAGTCTGATCTGTAGACTGGTCCAGCTGACACACAGTTTGGAGCAAACGCGGAGCACACTGATTATTAGCGACAGAAACTCCAGCCCTACAGGTGTGGGATATCTAAATTATTTTTTTCGTAGGCGTACTCTTACTAGTCGATCATCTGACCTGACATCTACACTTTATTTTTAAGTAGATGCATTAAAATTGTAGAGCATGTTTATCCTTTCTGCACTGTAGTTAGATTTGCATAAAACCTGAAAAACCTGAATTGACTGTATTTTAGGAGTAGAGTAATTAGATAATATTATATATGTATTATTAGAATATTAGGTTATTAGTTTGTCTCATTCTCATGGGACACAATATATTATTATTATAATACGTGCATACGCATGCATTGGTGAGAGCTGTAAATACCCAAAATTATGCGAGTTGTAAATACTCCAAAATATCCAACTAAAAAGAAGAAGAAATGTATACATATAATGATATGTACCTTTCACAATATGCATGTATAACAATACCCAAAATTATGCGAGTTGTAAATACTCCAAAATATCCCAAAACTAAGCGGATGTGGACAAGTGTTGGGGAAAACTAAGCGGATACGGCCAAGTGTCGGTGAAAAATGTCCAAAAAACAGTTCAGCGGCAAACGTTGGGCAAAAGTGACCCGAAAACCATTTAGCTGGGAAAAACTAAGCAGATGCGGCTAAGCGTTGGGAAAAACTAAGCGGATACGGCCAAGCGTCGGTGAAAAATGGCCCGAAAATAGTCCAGCGTTGAAGCGCAAGCGGCTCATATTGGGCAAAAGTGACTCGAAAACAGTTCAGCTGATGAAAACTAAGCGAATGCGGCTAAGCGTTGGGAAAAACTAAGCGGATACGATTAAGTGTTGGGGAAAACTAAGCGGATACGGCCAAGGGTCGGTGAAAAATGCCCCAAAAATAGTCTAGCGGCAAGTGCAAGCAGCGAATGTTAGGCAAAAGTAATCCGAAAACTGTTCAGTTAGGAAAAACTAAGCGGATGCAGCCAAGCGTTAGGGAAAACTAAATGGATACGGCTAAGCGTCGGTGAAAAATGGCCTGAAAATAGTTTAGCGACAAGCGCAAGCGACTAATGTTTGGCAAAAGCCACCGAAAACAGTCCAGCTGGGAAAAAGTAAGCGGATGCGGCCAAGCGTTGGTGAAAACTAAGCTGATACAGCTAAGCATCGGTGAAAATGGCCCGAAAAAAGTCCAGCGGCAAGTGTAAGTAGCAAACGTTGGCATAAGTGACTTGAAAACAGTTCAGCTAGGAAAACTAAGCGGATGTGACTAAGTGTTGGGGAAAACTAAGCGGATACGGGCAAGAGTTGGTGAAAAATGCCCCAAAATCAGTCCAGCGGCAAGTGCAGGCGGCTAACATTGGGCAAAAGTGATCCGAAAATTGTTTAGCTTAGGAAAACTAAGCGGATGTGGCCAAGCTTTGGGGAAAACTAAGCGGATACAACCAAGCGTCGTTGAGAAATGTCCCAAAAACAGTCTAGCGGCAAACGCAAGTCGCTAACGTTGGGCAAAAGTGACCCGAAAACAGTTCAGCTGCAAAAAATTAAGGGTATGTGGCCAAGCGTTGGGGAAAACTAAGCGGATGCGGCTAAATGTTGGGGAAAACTAAGCGGATACGGCCAAGCGTCGGTGAAAAATGCCCTAAAAATAGTCCAGCGGCAAACGCAAGCCGTTAACGTTGGCAAAAGTGACCCGAAAATAGTTCAGTTGGGAAAAATTAAAGGGGATACGGCCAAGCGTTCGAGAAAACTAAGCGGATACGGCCAAATGTTGGTGAAAAATGGTCCAAAAACAGTCCAGTGGCAAGCGCATGCGATTAATTTTGGGCAAAAATGACCCAAAAATAGTTCAACTGGAAAAAATTAAGGGTATGTGGCCCAGCGTTGGGGAAAACTAAGCAGATGCGGCTAAATGTTGGGGAAAACTAAGCGGATACGAACAAGTTTTGGGGAAAACTAAGCGGATACGACCAAACGTCGGTGAAAAATGTCCCAAAAATAGTCCAGCGGCAAACGCAAGCCGCTAACGTTGGCAAAAGTGACCCGAAAACCATTCAGCTGGGGAAAACTAAGTGGATGTTGCCAAACATTGGGGAAAACTAAGCGGATACGGTCAAGTGTCGGTGAAAAATACCCTAAAAACAGTGCAGCGGCAAGCGCAAGCAGATAACGTTGGGCAAAATTGACCCAAAAATAGTTCAGATGGAAAAAATTAAAGATAAGCGGCTAAGCATTGGGGAAAACTAAGTGGATACGGCCAAGCGTCGGTGAAAAATGGCCCAAAAACAATTTAGCAGCAAGCGAAAGCAGCAAACGTTGGGAAAAACTAAGCGGATACGGCCAAACGTTCGGAAAAACTAAGCGGATACGGCTAAGCGTTTGGGAAAAATAAGCGGATAGGGCCAAGTGTCGGTGAAAAATGCCCTAAAAATAGTCTAGCGGCAAACGTTGGGCAAAAGTGACCCAAAAATCGTTTAATTGGGGAAAACTAAGCGGATGCGGCTAAGCGTTGGGAAAAACTAAGCGGATATGGCCAAGTGTCAGTGAAAAATGGCCCGAAAACTGTCCAGGGGTGAAGCGCAAGCGGCTAAAGTTAGGCAAAAGTGACTCGAAAATAGTTCAGCTGGTGAAAACAAAGCGGATGCGGCTAAGAGTTGGGGAAAACTAAGTGGATACGACCAAGCGTTGGGAAAAACTAAGCAGATACGGCCAAGCGTCGGTGAAAAATGCCCCAAAAACAGTCTAGCAAGAAGTGCAAGCGGCTAACGTTGAGCAAAAGTAACCCGAAAACTGCTCAGCTGAGGAAAATTAAGAGGATGCGGCCAAGCGTTATAGAAAACTAAGCTGATACGGGTAAGCGTCAGTGAAAAATTACCCGCAAACAGTCCAACGACAAACGCAAGCGGCTAACGTTGGGCAAAAGTGACCGAAAATAGTTCAGATTGAAAAAATTAAGGGGATGCGGCCAAGTGTTCAGGAAATCTAAGCGGATATGGCCTAGCGTCGGTGAAAAATGGCCCGAAAATAGTCCAGTGGCAAGCATATGCGGTTAATTTTGGGCAAAATTAACCCGAAAACCATTCAATGGGGGAAAACTAAGCGGATGCGGCCTAGCGTTGGGAAAAACTAGGCAAATATGGCCAAGCGTCGGTGAAAAATAACCTAAAAAACAGTGCAGCGGCAAGTGCAAGCGGCTAACGTTGGGCAAAATTGACCCGAAAACAGTTCAGATGGAAAAATTAAGGGGATGCGGCCAAGCGTTGGGGAAAACTAAGTGGATACGGATAAGCGTCGGTGAAAAATGGCCCAAAAACAATTCAGCGGCAAGCGGAGGCGGCAAACGTTGGAAAAAACTAAGCGGACCCGGCCAAGCGTTCGGGAAAACTAAGCGAATACGGCCAAGTGTTCGGGAAAACTAAGCGGGTAGGGCCAAGCGTCGGTGAAAAATGCCCCAAAAACAGTCCAACGAGAAGTGCAAGCGGCGGACATTGATCAAAAGTAACCCGACAACTGTTCAGCTGAGGAAAAATAAGTGGATGCGGCTAAGCGTTATAGAAAACTAAGCGGATACGGCCAAGCATCGGTGAAAAATGGCCCGCAAACAGTCCAACGGCAAGCGCAAGCGGCTAACGTTGGGGAAAAGTGACCGAAAATAGTTTAGCTAGGAAAAATTAAGCGGATGCGGCCAAGCGTTGTTGAAAACTAAGCGGATATGACGAAACATCGGTGTAAAATGGGCCGAAAACAGTCCAGCGGGAAGCGGAAATGGCAAACATTGACAAAAGTGACCCGAAAACAGTTCAGATGGGGAAAACTAAGCGGATGCGGCCAATTGTTGTTGAAAACTAAGCGGATACGGCGAAGCATCGGTGAAAAATGACCCGAAAACAGTCCAGTGGGAAATGAAAGCAGCAAATGTTAGCAAAAGTGACCCAAAAATAGTTCAGTTGGGGAAAACTAAGCGGATGCGGCCAGCATTGGGGAAAACTAAGCGGTTACGGCCAAGCGTCGGTCAAAAATAGCCCGAAAACAGTCCATTGGTAAGCGCAAGCGGTTAATTTTGGGCAAAAGTAACCTGAAAACCGTTCTTTGGGGAAAACTAAGCAGATGCGGCCAAGCGTTGGGGAAACTAAGCGGATACGGCCAAACGCCGGTGAAAAAAGTATGTTGGGCAAAAGTGACCCGAAAACAGTTCAGCTGGGGAAAACTAAATGAATAAGGCCAAGCATCAGTGAAAAATGGCCCGAAAACATGTTAGCGACAAACGTTGGGCAAAACTGACTCGAAAATCGTTTAGCTGGGAGAAACAAAGCAGATGCGGCTAAGCGTTGGGAAAAACTAAGCAGACATGGCTAAGTGTCAGGGAAAAATGCCCCAAAAATTGTCCAGTGAGAAGTGCAAGCGGCTGACGTTGGGGAAAAGTAATCCAAAAATTGTTCAGCTGAGGAAAACTAAGCGGATGCGGCATAGCGTTATGGAAAACTAAGCGGATACAGCTAAGCGTAGGTGAAAAATGGCCCGCAAACAGTCCAATCGCAAGCGCAAGCGGCTAATGTTGGGTAAAAGTGACCGAAAACAGTTCAGATGATAAAAATGAAGGGGATGTGGTCAATCGTTCGGGAAACCTAAGCGGATATGTTCAAGTGTCGGTGAAAAATGGCTCAAAAACAGTCCAGCAGCAAGTGCAAGCGGTTAACGTTGGGCAAAAGTGACCCGAAAACAGTTCAGCTAGGGAAAACTAAGCGGATGCGGCTAAGAATTGGGGAAAACTAGGTGGATATGGCTAAGTGTCGGTGAAAAATGGCCCGGAAAATGTCCAGCGGCAAGTGCAAGCGGTTAATGTCGGGGAAAAGTGACCCGAAAACAGTTCAGCTAGGGAAAACTAAGCGGAAGCGGCTAAGCATTAGGGAAAACTTAGCGAATATGGCTACGCGTCAGTGAAAAATGGCTCGAAAACAGTTCAGCGGTAAGCGCAAGTGGTTAACGTTGGGCAAAAGTGACCCGAAAACAGTTCAACTGTGGAAAACTAAGCGGATACGGCTAAGTATTGGGGAAAACTAAGGGATACGGTCAAGTTACGGTGAAAAATGGCCTGAAAAAAGTCTAGCGATATGCGCAAGCGGTTAACATTGGGGAAAAGGGATCCGAAAACAATTCAGCTGGGGAAAACTAAGCAGATACGGCCAAGCGTCGGTGAAAAATGACCCGAAAAAAGTCCAGCGGCAAGTACAAGCAGTAAACGTTGGGCGAAAGTGACCGGAAAACATTTCAGGTGGGGAAAACTAAGCGGATACGGCCAAGCGTCGGTGAAAAATGGCCCGAAAATAGTCCAGCGGCAAGCCCAGGCAGATAATGTTGGGCAAAAGTGACCCGAAAACCATTTAGCAGGGGAAAACTAAGCGGATGCTGCCATGCGTAGGGAAAAACTAAGCGGATACGGCTAAGCGTCGGTGAAAAATGGATGTTGGGCAAAAGTGACCCGAAAACAGTTTAGCTCGGGAAAACTAAGCGGATAGGGCCAAGGGTCGGTGAAAAATGGCCCGAAAATAGTTTAGCTGCAAGCGCAAGCGGTTAACGTTGGGCAAAAGTGACCTAAAAACAATTCAGCTGAGGAAAACTAAGTGGATGCGGCTAAGCGTTGGGTGAAACTAAGTGGATACGGTAAAGCGTCAGCCAAAAATGGCCCGAAAAATGTCCACCGGTAAGCGCAAGCGGTTAATTTTGGGCAAAAGTAACTCGAAAACTGTTTAGTTGGGAAAAACTAAGCAGATGCGACCAAGCATTGGGTAAGCGAAGCGGATACGGCCAAACGTCGGTGAAAAATGTATGTTGGGCAAAAGTGACCCGAAAACAGTTCAGCTGGGGAAAACTAAATGGGTAGGGCCTAGTGTCGGTGAAAAATGGCCCGAAAACAGTGCAGCGGCAAGCGCAAACGGTTAACGTTGGACAAAAGTGACCCGCAAATAGTGCAGCTGGGGAAAACTAAGCGGATGCTGCTAAGCATTGGGGAAAACTAAGCGGATACGGCCTAGGCTTGGTGAAAAATGGGCCGAAAAAAGTCCAGCGGTGAAGCGCAAGCGGCTAAGTGTCGGCAAGAGTGATACGGCGTACCGTCGGTGAAAACTAAGCGTTGGGGAAAACTAAGCGGATACGGCGTACCGTCGGTGAAAAATGGCTCGAAAAAAGTCCAGTGGCAAGCACAAGCCGTTAACTTGGGCAAAAGTGTTGGGGTTTTGACGGTTCAAACCCATTGATTAGCTTAATTGCGAAAAGTGTGTAGAACAAAATTTTACGGTTTAAGCTAAGAATTAAACGAGGTATGTCAGGAAACTTTCCAAGGCGGTCCACCTTTAGTATTCCTTCGGCATCAAAACTTAATTCATTTACAGATCTACTCCAGAATTAATTTCTAAAACATTAAATCTATCTACCAATTAAATAGATTAATATAACATGATTTATACCTCGTTTCCAAATCTCAGTTGGAATGTAGCTGAGCGAGAAGAGCTACACCAAGGAAGGAATCGACTCGCAGTATCACACGTGTGATACTTCTATTGGTTATCCACCAGGACTAACCGGAGAGCGGTTTATTTCTTCTGCCAGAAATACCGTAAATCACGGAATTATGCAGAAACACTATTCACCGAGAAAAGGACGAAGTAAATATATTTGTGTCTCGAGATTACTTGGTATCGCTTAAAAGCTAAACCGTAGGATTTCACAAAATATATTATTTTCCTAGTCTCGTAATAACCGAAACCGAGGAAGAGAGAAAAACCAATTAACGAAGTAATCAGATTAACACGTGAATTAGTAAGTTTTCTCTCTACCCTCACCCCTCTATTTATAGTGTTTTGAGGAGGTTTGCAAAAGACCAAAATACCCCTCAAAACAAATCTATTTACCAAAATACCTTGACACTCATCCTTTAATATGTGAAAAGACCAAAATGCCCATTCCACACTCTTCTCCATGCTTCTACACCCGTCTACACCCTAAGGTGTCATGCAAGGTGGCATAGGTGTGAAATAACCATTTTGCCCTTGGCCCATTAAGGCATGAATAGTAAAAGGCTTTGATTTTGGGCTTTGACTTTGGGCTTTTAATTTTAATTAAGGCTTTGATTATTTTGGGCTTTTAAACCCATAATTCAAATCCATAATTAACAAATTAAAATCCAAATCAAATATATATAATTGTCATGTACAATTATATTTCTTTTCGGTTGTTGTTCGGTAACTTTTATACAACGTAATGTGTACGTTTATAAATTAACCGTTGTTTCTGCTTGTCATTCTAGATGACATTTATAATTTAATTATATCACGTATAATTAATTATAACCATCTTAATATTAATTATAATCAATTTATAATTAATCAATCAGATTCTCCGAGTAGCTCCTATATGGTGTGACCCAATAGGATCTCTGTTATGTTGGTAAACAGAGTTAAAACTGTTTTAACTTCTATAATCATGGATGGAGTCTGACAACACATCATGACCATCCAATTACACAGATGATGCTGTACTGTACAATATCACGATCCAGTAAACAATTTACTTGTGTCTGTTCTTCTGTCTCATAGCTATCAGATCAGTTCCAAGGTAGATGTGTGTCATCCTTGTTAACTGTATCTTTTCTTGATCTTGAGTAGATTATCAAATATAATTACTCTTGTAATTATACCGCATGCAGATAATCTAACTCTACCAAGGGGCCCAGTGATGCTATAGCTCGTATAAAATACGAGGGACAAATAGTACTCTTGGTAGACTATCACTTCCTCAGCTAAGCTATACATATGGGAATGCTACCGTTATGACTGCTTTTTACGGACAGCGGTGGATAACAATCACACATACATATCTCTCAGTGGGAACGATAAATATCTCATACTGTAGAACGTGACACTGAATGAAAACATAAATGACACGAACACAATTCTATTTAATGTTTCATTCGGGGTCTGTCAAATACCATGTTCCTTAAACATGTATCTGTGTGATTAAAATGACATCTCATGTCATGTGGTTTGTAAAACTTAACCATCTTTTAATCCACATACTAACCTTATAGCAGTAATTAGTGTTCCTGCTAATTATCTCGATCAGTGACCTTTTAAGATTAAGAGTATATATCATCTATATTATGGAGTTTCACAATTTCAGTCATGAACTCGAAATGATCCATAAATGCAATAATACTCAAGGCAACAAAATGATATAAATATTCAATTCATGAACAAAGCTTTATGATAATTTATCGTATTATTGACTTCTAGATTATTACAAACTAACAAAAGTGACCCGAAAATAGTTCAGGTGGGGAAAACTAAGCGGATGCGGACAAGCGTTGCGTAAAACTAAGCGAATACAGCCAAGCGTCGGTGAACGTTGGGCAAAAGTGATCCGAAAATAGTTCAGGTGGGGAAAACTAAGCGGATGCGGCCAAGCGTTGGGGAAAAATGGCCCGAAAACAGTCCAGCAGCGAGCGCAAGCGGTTAAGTTTAGGCAAGAGTGACTGAAAAACAGTTCAGTTGGTGAAAACTCAGCGGATGCGGCTAAGCATTGGGGAAAAATAAGCGGATACGGCCAAGCCTCGGTGAAAAATGGCCCGAAAACAGTCCAGCAGTGAAGCGCATGCAGCTAAGTGTTGGCAAGAGTGACCCGAAAACAGTTGAGTTGGTGAAAACTAAACAGATGTGACTAAGTGTTGGGGAAAACTAAGCGGATATGGCGACCCATCGGTGAAAAATGACTCGAAAAAAGTCCAGTGGCAAGCGCAAGTCGTTAACGTTGGGCAAAAGTGACCCGAAAACAGTTCAGGTGAGGAAAACTAAGCGGATGCGGCCAAGCGTTACGTAAAACTATGCGGATACGGCCAAGCGTAGGTGAACATTGGGCAAAAGTGACCCGAAAATAGTTTAGGTGGGCAAAACTAAGCGGATGCGACCAAGTGTTGGGGAAAACTAACTGGATACGGTGAAGCATCGGTGAAAAATGGCCCGAAAAAAGTCCAGCGGCAAGCGCAAGCGGTTAACGTTGGGCAAAAGTGACCCAAAAATAGTTCAGCTGTGGCAAAATAAGCGGATGCGGCTAAGCGTTGGGTAAAACTAAGCAGGTACGGCCAAACATCGGTGAAAAATGGCCTGAAAACAGTCCAGCTACAAGCGCAAGCGGTTAATGTTGGGCAAAAGTGACCCGAAAACCGTTTAGCAGGGGAAAACTAAGCGGATGCGGCCATGCGTAGGGGAAAACTCAGTGGATACGGCCAAGCGTCGGTGAAAAATGGATGTTAGGCGAAAGTGACCCGAAAACAGTTCAGCTGGGGAAAACTAAGTAGATAGGGCCAGGCGTTGGTGAAAAATGGCCCGAAAATAGTTTAGCGGCAATGGCAAACGGTTAACGTTGGACAAAAGTGACCTGAAAATAGTGCAGCTGGGGAAAACTAAGCGGATGCGGCCAAGCGATGGGGAAAACTTAGCGGATGCGGCCAAGCGATGGGGAAAAATAGTCCAAGAACAGTCCGGCGGCAAGGGCAAGCGGTTAATGTTGGGCAAAAATAACCCGAAAACAATTCAGCTGGGGAAAACTAAGCGGATAGTGCGAAGCGTTGGTGAAAAATGGCCCATAAACAGTCCAGTGGGAAGCGCAAGCGTGTTAACGTTGGGTAAAAGTGACCCGAAAATAGTTCAGCTGGGGAAAACTAACCGGATGCGGCTAAGCATTTTGTAAAACTAAGCAGATAAGGCTAAGCGTCTGTGAAAATGGCTCGCAAACAGTCCAGCGGCAAGCGTAAGCAGTTAATGTTAGGCGAAAGTAACCATAAAACTGTTCAGTTGGGGAAAACTAATCGGATGCGGCCAAGCGTTGGGAAAAACTAAGCGGATACGGCCAAACGTCGGTGAAAATTAGCTCGAAAAAAGTTCAGCGGCAACCGCAAGTGGTTGATGTAGGGCAAAACTAACCTGAGAATCGTTCAGCTGGGGAAAACTAAGCGGATGCGGCTAAGCATTGGGTAAAACTAAGCGGATACGGCCAAGCGTCGGTGAAAAATGGCTCGAAAATAGTCCAGGGGCAAGCGCAAGCGGTTAACGTTTGGCAAAAGTGACCCGAAAAAAGTTCAGCTGGGGAAAAACAAGGGTATGCGGTCAAGCATTGCTGAAAACTAAGCGGATACGGCTAAGCGTCGGTGAAAAATGGCCCGAAAGCAATCCAGCATCGGTGAAAAGCGCGAGTAGTTAACGTTGGGCAAAAATGACCCGAAAACCGTTCAGTTGGGGAAAACTAAGCGGATGCGATGAAGCGTTGGGTAAAACTAAATGGATATGGCCAAGCGTCGGTGAAAAATGGCCCGAAAACAGTCTAGCGGCAAGCTTAAGCATTTAATGTTGGGCAAAAGTAACCCGAAAACCGTTTAGCTGGGGAAAATTAAACTGATGCGGCCAAGTGTTGGAGAAAACTAAGTGGAAACATCTAACCATCGGTGAAAAATGGCCCGAAAACAGTTCAGGTGGGGAAAGCTAACCAGATGAGGCCAAGCGTTGGGGAAAACTAAGCGGATACGGCCAAGCATAGGGGAAAAATGGATGTTTGGCAAAAGTAAGCCGAAAACAGTTTTGTTGGGGAAAACTAACCCGATGCGGCCAAGCGTTGGGGAAAACTAAGCGGGTATGGCGAAGCATCGGTGAAAAATGGCCCCAAAGAAATCTAGCGGCTAGCGCAAGGGGTGAATGTTGGGCATAAGTAACCCGAAAATGGTTCAGCTGGAAAACTAAGCGGTTGCGGTCAAGCATTGTGGAAAACTAAGCGGACACGGCCAAGCGTCGGTGAGAAATGGGCCGAAAACTGTCCAGCGGTAAGCGCGTGCGGTTAACGTTGGGCAAACATGACCCGAAAACAGTACAGCTGGGAAAACTTTGCATATGCTACTAAGTGTTGGGTAAAACTAAGCGGATACGGCCAAGCGTCGGTGAAAAATGACCAGAAAATAGTCCAGCGGCAAGCGCAAGCGGTGAACGTTGGGCAAAAGTGACCCGAAAACAGTTCATCTGGGGAAAACTAAGCGGATGCGGCCAAGCGATAGGGAAAACTAAACGGATACGGTTAAGCGTCCATGAAAAATGTCCCAAAAACAGTAAAGCGGCAAGCGCAAGCAGTTAACGTTGGGCAAAAGTGGGCCAAAAACAATTCAGCTGGGGAAAACTAAGTGGATTCGTCTAAGCGTTGGGTAAAACTAAGCGGATACGGCCAAGCGTCGGTGAAAAATGGTCCAAAAACAGTCCAGCGGCAAAATTGACCCGAAAATAGTCCAGCTGGAGAAAACTAAGCGGATGCGGCTAAGCGTTGGGTAAAACTAAACAGATACGGCCAAGCGTCGGTGAAAAATGGCCCGAAAACAGTCCAGTGCCAAGCACAAGCTGTTAATGTTGGGCAAAAGTGACCTGAAAACCATTCAGCTGGGGAAAACTTAGCGGATGCGACTAAGCATTGTTGAAAAGTAAGCGGATACGGCCAAGTATTGGTGAAAAATGGCCCAAAAACAGTCTGGCGGCAAGCTGAAGCATTTAATGTTGGGCAAAACTAACCTGAAAACCGTTTAGCTGGGGAAAACGAAGCGGATGCGGCCAAGCGTTGGGGAAAACTAAGAGGATACGGCCAAGCGTCGGTAAAAAATAGCCCGAAAACAATCATGCGACAAGCGCAAGTGATTAACGTTGGGAAAAAGTGACCCAAATACTATTCAGGTGCGGAAAACTAACCAGATGCGGCCAAGCGTTGGGGAAAACTAAGCGGATACAGCCAAGCGTTGGGGAATAATGAATGTTGGTCAAAAGTGAGCCAAAAACAGTTCAGTTGGGGAAAACTAAGCGGATGCGGCCAAGCGTGGGGAAAACTAAGTAGATACGGCTAAGCGTTGGTGAGAAATGGCCCGAAAACAATTTGGCGGCAAGTGCAAGTGGTTAACGTTGGGCAAACATGACCTGAAAACAATTTAGCTGCGAAAACTAACCGGATAGGGCCAAGCGTCGGTGAAAAGTAACCTTAAACCCTAAAACCCTAAACCCTAAAACCCAACTGAACTGTTTTCGGGTTACTTTTGTCCAACATCCATTTTTCACTGACGCTTGGCCGTATCCACTTAGTTTTCCATAACCCTTAGCCGCATCCGCTTAGTTTTCCCCTGCTGAAAGGTTTTTGGATTACTTATGCCCAACATTAATCGCTTGCGCTTGCCGCTGGACTTCTTTCGGGCCATTTTTCACCGACGCTTGGCCGTATTCGCTTAGTTTTTCCCAACGCTTGGCCACATCTACTTAGTTTTCCCCAATTGAACTATTTTTGGCTCACTTTTGCCCAACATCCATTTTTCCCCAACACTTGGCCACATCTGCCTAGTTTTCCCCAACGCTTGGCCGCATCTTGTTAGTTTTCCCCAACGCTTGGCTGCATCTTGTTAGTTTTCCTCACTTGAACAGTTTTCGGGTCACTTTTGCCCAACATTAACCACTTGCGCTTGCCGCTGAATTGTTTTCGAGCCATTTTTCATCGACACTTGGCTGTGTCCGCTTAGTTTCCCCTATGCTTGGCCGCATCCACTTAGATTTCCCCAGCTAAACGGTTTTTGGGTTACTTTTGCCCCACATTAACCGCTTGCGGTTGCCGTTGACTGTTTTCGGGCCATTTTTCACCGACGATTGGCTGTTTCCACTTAGTTTTCCCCAGCTGAACGGTTTTCGGGTTACTTTTTCCCAACATTAAACGCTTGAGCTAGCCGCCAGTCTATTTCCGGGCCATTTTTCACCGACGCTTGGCCATATCCACTTTGTTTTACCCAACGCTTAGCCGCATACGCTTTGTTTTCCCCAGCTAAATGATTTTTGGGTTACTTTTGCGCAACATTAACTGCTTACGCTAGTCGCTAGACTGTTTTCGGGCCATTTTTCACCGATGCTTGGCCGTATCCGCTTAGTTTTCCCTAATGCTTGGTCGCATCCGCTTAGTTTTCCCTAATGCTTGGTCCCATCCGCTTAGATTTTCCCAGCTGAATGGTTTTTGGTTCATGTTTACCCAACGTGAACAGCTTGCGCTTGCCGCCAAATTGTTTTCGGGCCATTTTTCACCGACGCTTGACCGTATGCGCTTAGATTTCCCCAGCGCTTAGCCGCATTCGCTTAGTTTTCCCCAGCTGCACTATTTTCGGGTCACTTTTGCCCAACGTTAACTGCTTGCGCTTGCCGCTGGAATGTTTCGGGCCTTTTTTCACTGACGCTTGGCCGAATCCGCTTAGTTTTACCCAATGCTTAGCAGCATCCGCTTAGTTTTCCTCATCTGAACTGTTTTCGGGTCACGTTTGCCCAACGTTGATCCGTTGATCGCTTGTGGTTGCCGCTGCACTGTTTTCGGGCCATTTTTCACCGACGCTTGGCCTTATCCGATTCGTTTCTCCCAACGCTAAGCTGCATCCACTTAGTTTTCCCCAGCTGAATTGTTTTCGGGTCAGTTTTGCCCAACATTAACCGCTTGCGATTGTCGATGGAATGTTTTTGGGTTATTTTTCACCGATGCTTCGCCGTATCCTCTTAGTTTTAACCAACGCTTAGCCGCATCCGCTTAGTTTTCACCAGCTAAATTGTGTTTGGGTAACTTTTGCCTAACATTTACCGCTTGCGCTTGTCCCTGGACTGTTCTCAGTGCATTTTTCACCGACGCTTGGCCGTATCCGCTTAGTTTCCCCAACGCTGGGCCGCATTCGCTTAGTTTTCCCTAGTTGAAGTGTTTTCGGGTCACTTTTGCCCAACATTAACCGCTTGCGCTTGTCGCTGGACTATTCTCGGGCCATTTTTCACCGACTCTTGGCCGTGTCCGCTTAGTTTTACCCAACGCTTATCCACATCTGCAAAGTATTCCCCAGTTGAACTTTTTTCGGGTCACGTTTGCCAAACATTAACCACTTGCGCTTGCCGCTGGACTGTTTTCGGGCCATTTTTCACCGACGCTTGACCGTGTCCTCGTAGCTTTACCTAACGCTTGGCCGCATATGCTTATTTTTCCCCATCTGAACGGTTTTCGGGTTATTTTTACCGAACATTAACCATTTACGCTTGACGCTAAACTCTTTTTTGGCCATTTTTCACCAACACTTGGCCATATCCGCTTAGTTTTACCCGACGCTTGGCCGCATCCACTTAATCTTCCTCAGCTGAACTGTTTCGGGTGACTTTGCCCAACGTTAACCGCTTGCCCTTGCCGCTGGACTGTTTTTGGGCATTTTTACACCGACGATTCGCCGTATCTGCTTAGTTTTCCCCAACACTTAGCCGCATCATTTAGTTGTTACCAACTCAACTGTATTCAGGTCACTTTTGCCTAAACTTAACCGCTTGCGCTTCATCGCTGGACTATTTTTGGGCCATTTTTCACCGACGCTTGGCCGTATCCGGTTAGTTTTCACCAGCTGAACTGTTCTCGGTTCACTCTTGCCTAAACTTAACCTCTTGCGCTTGCCGCTGTAATGTTTTCGGGTCATTTTTCACCGACGCTTAACCGTACAGCTTAGTTTTCCCCAGCTGAACTGTTTTGGGGTCACTTTTGCCAAAATTTAACTGCTTGCGCTTGCCGCTGGACTGTTTTCGGGGCCATTTTTCACCAATGCTTGGCTGTATCCGCTTAGTTTTTTGTAACGAATGGCCGTATCCGATTAGTTATCGCCAGTTGAATAGTTTTTGGGTCACTTTTGCCCAAAATTAACCGCTTGCGCTTGCCGCTGGACTATTTTCGGGCTATTTTTCCCCATCGCTTGGCTGCATCCGCTTAGTTTTCCTTAGCTGAACTATTTTCAGGTCACTTTTGCCCAACGTTAACTGCTCGCGATTGCCGCTGCACAACTTTCATGCCATTTTTCTCCGATGCTTGGCCCTATCCGCTTAGTTTTCCCCAGCTGAACTGTTTTCAGGTCACTTTTGATCAACATCCATTTTTAACCTATGCTTGGTCGTATCCGCTAAGTTTTCCCCTACGCTTGGCCGCATCCGATTAGTTTTCCCCAGCTGAATAGTTTTCGGGTCACTTTTGCCCAACATTAACCGCTTGCGCTTGCCGCTGAAGTGTTTTTGGGCCATTTTTCACCGACGCCTAACCCTATCCGCCTAGTTTTCCCCAACTGAACTATTTTTGGGTCAAT
The DNA here is from genome assembly GCA_033356055.1 of Carex pumila. Lineage (NCBI taxonomy): Eukaryota > Viridiplantae > Streptophyta > Magnoliopsida > Poales > Cyperaceae > Carex > Carex pumila. Next base: position 312,219 of record JARJHM010000315.1, read on the forward strand.
TTTGCCCAACATCCATTTTTTACTGACACTTGGCCATGTCCGCTTAGTTTTCACCTACGCATGGCGCAACCGCTTAGTTTTCCCCAGCTGAACTGTTTGCGAGTCACTTTTGCCCAGCGTTGACAGCTTGCGTTTGCCACTGGACATTTTTCGGGCCATTTTCATCGACGCTTAGCCGTATCCGCTTAGTTTTCCCCAACGCATGGCCTCATCGGCTTAGTTTACCCCAGCTGAACGGTTTTCGGGTTATTTTTGCCCAACATTAATTGCTTGCGCTTACCGCTGGACTGTTTTCGGACCATTTTTCTACTGACGCTTGCCCCTATTCGCTAAGTTTTACCCAATGCTTAGCTGCATCTGCTAAGTTTTCCCCACTTGAACTATTTTCGGGTCACTTTTGTCCAACGTTAACTGCTTACACTTGCCGCTGGAATGTTTTTAGGCCATTTTTCACAGACGCTTGCCCGTATCCGCTTAGTTTTACGCAACGCTTGGCCGCATCGGGTTAGTTTTCCCAAGCTGAATGATTTTCGGGTCACTTTTGCCCAACGTTAACGGCTTGCACTTGCCACTGGACTTATTTCGAGCAATTTTTCACTGACGATTCACCGTATTTGCTTAGTTTTGCCCAACGCTTTGCCGCATCCATTTAGTTTTCACCAACTCAACTGTTTTCGGGTCACTCTTGCCTAAACTTAGCCACTTGCACTTCACCGTTGGACTGTTTTGGGGCCATTTTTCACCGATGCTTGGCCGTATCCGCTTAGTTTTCCCCAACGCTTAGCTACAACTGCTTAGTTTTGACCAGCTGAACTGTTTTCGGGTCACTCTTGCCTAAACTGAACCGCTTGTGCTTGCCGCTGTACTGTTTTTGGGCAATTTTTCACCGACGCTTAGCCGTATCCTCTTAGTTTTCCCCAGTTGAACTGTTTTCGGGTCACTTTTGCCCAATGTTAACCGCTGGACTATTTTCAGAGTCATTTTTCACCGATGCTTGGCTGTATCCGCTTAGTTTTCTGCAACGGCTGGCCGCATCTGCTTAGTTTTCCCCAGTTGATTAGTTTTCGGGTTACTTTTTGCCAAATATTAACCGCTTACGCTTGCCGCTGGACTGTTCTCTGGCTATTTTGCCCAATCACTTGGCCGCATCCGCTTAGTTTTCCCCATAGCTTGGTCGCATCCGCTTAGTTTTCCCCAGCTGCACTATTTGCGGGTCACTTTTGCCCAACGTTAACCGTTTGTGGTTGCTGCTAAACTATTTTCGGGCCATTTTTCACCGACGCCTAGCCTTATCCGCTTAGTTTTCTCCAGCAAAATTGTTTTCGGGTCACTTTTGCCCAACATCCAATTTTCACCGACACTTGGCCGTATCCGCTTAGTTTTCCCCTACGCATGGCCTCATCCGCTTAGTTTTCCCCTGGTAAACGGTTTTTGAGTCACTTTTTCCTAACGTTAATCGCTTGCACTTGCCGCTGAACTGTTTTCGGGCTATTTTTCACCGACGCTTGGCCGTATCCGCTTAGTTTTGCCCTACGCTTGGCAGCATCCGCTTAGTTTTCCCCAGCTAAAACTGTTTTCGGGTCTCTTTTGCCCAACGTTCACTGACGCTTGGCCATATCCGCTTAGTTTTACGCAACGCTTGGGCGTATCCGCTTAGTTTTCCTCACCTGAACTGTTTTCGGGTCACTTTTGCCCAACGTTCATGGCTTGCGCTTGCCACTGGACTTTTTTCGAGCCATTTTTCCCCAACGCTTAGCTGCATCCGTTAAGTTTTCACCAACTCAACTGTTTTCGCGTCACTCTTGCCTCTTGCCGACACTTAGCCGCTTGCGCTTCACCGCTGGACTGTTTTCGGGCCATTTTTCACCGAGGCTTGGCCGTATCCGCTTAGTTTTCCCCAACGCTTAGCTGCATCCGGTTAGTTTTCACCAGCTGAACTGTTTTTGGGTCACTCTTGCCTAAACTTAACCGCTTGCGCTTGCTGCTGGACAGTTTTCGGGCCATTTTTCACCGACGCTTAGCCGCATCCGCTTAGTTTTCCCCAGCTGCACTATTTTCAGGTCACTTTTGCCCAACGTTAACCATTTGCGGTTGCCATTGGACTGTTTTCGGTCCATTTTTCACCGACGCTAGGCCATACCCATTTAGTTTTCCCCAGCTGAACTGTTTCTGGGTCAGTTTGCACAACATAGATTTCTCACGGACGTTTGGCTGTATCTGCTTAGCTTTCCCCAACGCTTCGCCGCATCCGCTTAGTTTTTCCCAACTGAACGGTTTTCGAGTTACTTTTGCCCAAAATTAACGGCTTGCGCTTACCAATGGAATTTTTTCGGGCCATTTTTGACCTACGCTTTGCCGTATCCGCTTAGTTTCACCCAACGCTTAGCCGTATCCGCTTAGTTTTCCTCAGTTGAACTGTTTTCGGGTCACTTTTGCCCAATGTTAACCGGTTGCGCTTGCAGCTAACCTTTTTTTTGGCTATTTTTCACCAACGCCTGGCCCGATCCGCTTAGTTTTCCCCAGCTAAACTTTTTTCAAGTCACTCTTGCCCAACATCCATTTTTCACCGATGCTTGGCCGTATCCGCTTAGTTTTCCCCTACGCATGGCAGCATCCGCTTAGTTTTCTCCTGCTAAATGATTTTCGGGTCACTTTTGCCCAACATTAACTGCTTGGGCTTGCCGCTGGACTATTTTCGCGCCATTTTTCACTTTTGCCCAACGTTAACTGCTTGGCCGTATGCGCTTAGTTTTACCCAACATTTAGCCGCATCCGCTTAGTCTTCCCCACCTGAACTGTTTTCCAATCACTTTCGCCCAACGTTAACCGCTGGACTTTGTTCGGGCCATTTTTCACCGACGCTTGGCCATAACCGCTTAGTTTTCCCCAACGCTTAGCAGCATCCGCTTAGTCTTCCTCAGCTGAACTGTTTCGGGTCACTTTTGCCCAACGTTAACTGCTTGTGCTGGCCGCTAGACTATTTTTTGGCATTTTTTCACCGACGCTTAGCCATACCCACCTATTTTTCCCTATCGCTTCGCCGCATCCATGTAGTTTTCCCCATCGCTTCGCCGTATCCGCTTAGTTTTCCAAATCGCTTGGCCGCATCCGCTTAGTTTTCCCCAGCTGCATTATTTTCGGATCACTTTTGCCCAACATTAAACGTTTGCCGTTGCCGCTAAACTGTTTTCGGGTCATTTTTCCCCGACGCCTGGCCCTATCTACTTAGTTTTCCCTAGCTGAACTGTTTTCGGGTCACTTTCGCCCAACATCCATTTTTTACCGGTGCTTGACCGTATCCGCTTAGTTTTCCCATACGCATGGCCGCATCCGCTTAGTTCTCCCATACGCATGGCCGCATCCGCTTAGTTTTCCCCTGCTAAACGTTTTTCGGGTCACTTTTTCCCAACGTTAACCGCTTGCGCTTGCCGCTGGACTGTTTTCGGGGCATTTTTCACTGACGCTTGACCCTATCCGCTTAGATTTCCCCAACGCATAGCCTCATCCGCATAGTTTTCCCCAGCTGAGCAATTTTCGGGTTACTTTTGCCCAAGATTTACGGTTTGCGCTTGCCGTTGGAAATTTTTCGGGCCATTTTTCACTGGCGCTTGGCCCTATCCGCTTAGTTTTTCCCAACGCTTAGCCGCATCCGCTTAGTTTTCCTCAGCTGAACTATTTTCGGGTCACTTTTGCCCAAAGTTAACCGCTTGCGCTTACCGCTGGAATATTTTTGAGCCATTTTTGACTAACGCTTGGCCGTATCCGCATAGTTTTCCCAAGGCTTAGCCACATCTGTTTAGTTTTCCCCAGCAGAACTGTTTTTTGCTCACTTTTGCCCAAAATTAACCGCTTGCGCTTGCTGCTAGAATTTTTTCGGGCCATTTTTCACTGGCGCTTGGCCGTATCCGCTTAGTTTCCCCCAAAGCTTAGCCGCATCCGCTTATTTTTACCTAGCTGAACTGTTTTCGGGTCATTTTTTACCGACGTTGTATCCGCTTAGTTTTACACAACGCTTGCCCGCATCCTCTTAGTTTTTCCCAGCTGAACTGTTTTCGGGTCACTTTTGCTCAATGATAACGGCCTGCGCTTGCCATTGGACTTTTTTCGAGCCATTTATCACCGATGGTTTGCCGTATCCGCTTAGTTTTCACTACCTCAACTGTTTTCGTGTCACTCTTGCCTGAATTTAGACGCTTGCGCTGCATCGCAGGACAGTATTTGGGCCATTTTCACCGACGCTTGGCCGAATCTTCTTAGTTTTCCCCAACGCTTGGCCGGATCCGCTTAATTTTCCCTAGTTGAACTTTTTTCAGATCACTTTTGCTCAACATTAACCGCTTGCGCTTGCCGCTGGACTATTTTCGGGGCATTTTTCACCGATGCTTGGCCGTATCCGCTTAGTTTTCCCCTACGCACGGCAGCATCCGCTTAGTTTTCTCCTGCTAAATGGTTTTCGGGTCACTTTTGCCCAACGTTAACTGCTTGGGCTTGCCGCTGGACTATTTTCGCGCCATTTTTCACTTTTGCCCAATGTTAACTGCTTGGCCGTATGCGCTTAGTTTTACCCAACATTTAGCCGCATCCGCTTAGTCTTCCCCACCTGAACTGTTTTCCAATCACTTTCGCCCAACGTTAACCGCTGGACTTTGTTCGGGCCATTTTTCACCGACGCTTGGCCATAACCGCTTAGTTTTCCCCAACGCTTAGCAGCATCCGCTTAGTCTTCCTCAGCTGAACTGTTTTGGGTCACTTTTTCCCAACGTTAACCGCTTGCACTTGCCGCTAGACTATTTTTTGGCAATTTTTCACAGACGCTTGGCCGTATCCACTTATTTTTCCCTATCGCTTCGCCTCATCCGTTTAGTTTTCCCCATCGCTTCGCTGTATCCGCTTAGTTTTCCAAATCGCTTGGCCGCATCCGCTTAGTTTTCCCCAGCTGCACTATTTTTGGATCACTTTTGCCCAACGTTAACCGTTTATCGTTGCCGCTAAACTATTTTCGGGCCATTTTTCACCGACGCCTGGCCCTATCTACTTACTTTTCCCTAGCTGAATTGTTTTCGGGTCAGTTTCGCCCAACGTCCATTTTTCATCGATGCATGGCCGCATCCGCTTAGTTTTCCCCTGCTAAACGTTTTTCGGGTCACTTTTGCCCAACGTTAACCGCTTGCGCTTGCCGCCGGACTACTTTCGGGGCATTTTTCACTGACGCTTGGCCGTATCCGCTTAGATTTCCCCAACGCATAGCCCCATCCGCTTAGTTTTCCCCAGCTGAGCAATTTTCGGGTTACTTTTGCCCAAGATTAACCGCTTGCACTTGCCGTTGGAATTTTTTCGGGCCATTTTTCACTGGCGCTTGGCCCTATCCGCTTAGTTTTTCCCAACGCTTAGCCGCATCCGCTTAGTTTTCCTCAGCTGAACTATTTTCGGGTCACTTTTGCCCAAAGTTAACCGCTTGCGCTTACCGCTGAAATATTTTTGGGCCATTTTTGACTAACGCTTGGCCGTATCCGCATATTTTTCCCAACGCTTAGCCGCATCCGTTTAGTTTTCCCCAGCAGAACTGTTTTTTGGTCACTTTTGCCCAAAATTAACCGCTTGCGCTTGCCGCTGGAATTTTTTCGGGCCATTTTTACTGGCGCTTGGCCGTATCTGCTTAGTTTTCCCCAAAGCTTAGCCGAATCCGCTTATTTTTTCCTAGCTGAACTGTTTTCGGGTCACTTTTCCCCAACGTTAACCGCCTGTGTTTGCCACTGGACTTTTCTCGGGCCATTTTTCACCGATGTCGTATCCGCTTAGTTTTACACAATGCTTGCTCGCATCTTAGTTTTTTGCCAGTTGAATTGTTATCGGGTCACTTTTGCCAAATGATAACGGCTTGCGCTTGCCACTGGACTTTTTTCGAGCCATTTTTCACCGATGGTTTGCCGTATCCGGTTAGTTTTCACCAGCTTAACTGTTTTCGTGTCACTCTTGCCTGAACTTAGCCGCTTGCGCTTCACCGCTGGACAGTATTTGGGCCATTTTTCACCGACGCTTGGCCAAATCTGCTTACTTTTCCCCAACGCTTGGCCGGATCCGCTTAGTTTTCCCTAGTTGAACTGTTTTCAGGTCACTTTTGCTCAACATTAACCGCTTGTGCTTGCCGCTGGACTATTTTCGGGGCATTTTTCACCGATGATTGGTCGTATCCGCTTAGTTTACCCAATTCTTAGTCGCATCTGCAAAGTTTTCCCCAACTGAACTATTTTCAAGTCACGTTTGCCCAACGTTAACCGCTTGCGCTTGCTGCTGGACTGTTTTTGGGCCATTTTTGCCCGACGCTTGGCCGTATCTGCTTAGTTTCCCCAACACTTGGCCGCATCTGGTTATTTTTTCCCGCTTGAACTGTTTTCGGGTCACTTTCGCCCAAAGTTAACAGCTTGTTGCTGGACTGTTTTTGGGCTTTTTTTTCGCCGATACTTGGCCGTATCCGCTTAGTTTTCCCCAATGCTTTGCCGCATCCGCTAAGTTTTTCTCAACTGAATTGTTTTCGGGTCAATTTTGCCCAACGTTAAGTGCTTGCTATTGCCATTGCACTGTTTTCGGGTCATTTTTCACCGACGTTTGGCCCTATCTGCTTAGTTTTTCCCAACGCTTAGCTGCATCCGCTTAGTTGTGCCCAGCTGAACTATTTTTGAGTCACTTTTGCCCAATGTTAACCGCTTGCGCTTGCCACTGGAATGTTTTTAGGCCATTTTTAACCGACGCTTGGCCGTATCCGCATAGTTTTACCCAATGCTTAGCCGCATCCGCTTAGTTTTTCCCCAGCAGAACCGTTTGCGGGTCAATTTTGCCCAAAATTAACTGCTTTCGCTTGCCGCTGGATTTCTTTCGAGCCATTTTTCACTGACGCTTGGCCGTATCCGCTTAGTTTTCCCCAATGCTTAGCCGCATTCGCTTATTTTTCCATAGCTGAACTATTTTTGGGTCACTTTTCCCCAACGTTAACCGCCTGCACTTGCTGTTGGACTTTTTTCGGGCCATTTTTCACTGACGCTTAGCTGTATCCGCTTAGTTTTACACAACGCTTAGCCGCATCCGCTTAGTTTTCCCCAGCTAAACTGCTTTCGGGTCACTTTTGCCCAACGTTAACAGCTTGCACTTGCCACTGGACTTTTTTCGAGCCATTTTTCACCGACGGCTCACCGTATCCGCTTAGTTTTCCCCAACGTTTAGCCGCATCCGCTTAGTTTTCACCAGCTTAATAGTTTTCGGGTCATTCTTACCTAAACTTAGCCGCTTGCGCTTCACCGCTGGACTATTTTCGGGCCATTTTTCACCGATGCTTGGCCGTATCCGCTTAGTTTTCTCCAATGCTTTGCCACATCCGCTTAGATTTCCCCAACTGAATGGTTTCTAGGTTACTTTTGCCCCCACATTAACCGCTTGGCTGTATCCGCTTAGTTTTCCCCAACGCTTTGTGCATCCACTTAATTTTTCCCAGCTGAACTGTTTTCGGGTCACTTTTGCCCAATGTTAGCCGCTTGCGCTTCCCGCTGGTTTGTATTCGGGCCATTTTTCACCGACACTTGGCCCTATTCGCTTAGTTTTACCTAACGCTTAGCCGCATAGGCTTAGTTTTCCCCAGCTGAACGGTTTCGGGTTACTTTTGCGCAACTTTAATCGCTTGCGTTTGTCTTCGGTCCATTTTGCACCGACGCTTGGTCATATCCGCTTAGTTTTCCTCAGCTAACCAGTTTTCGGGTTACTTTTGCCCAAGATTAACCGCTTGCGCTTGTCGTTGGACTATTTTTGGGCTATTTTTCACCGACGCTTAGCTGTATCCGCTTAGTTTAACCACCGCTTAGCCACATCCGCTTAGTTTTCCTCAGCTAACCGGTTTTCGGGTTACTTTTGCCCAAGATTAACCACTTGCGCTTGCTGCTAGACTGTTTTCGGGCCATTTTTCACAGACGCTTGGCCGTATCCGCTTAGTTTTCCCTAGTGCTTAGGCGCATCTGCTTAGTTTTCCACACCTGAACAGTTTTCGGGTCACTTTTGCCCAACGTTAACCGCTTGCGCTTGTCGCGGGACTGTTTTCGGGCCATTTTTCACTGACACTTGGCTGTGTCCGCTTAGTTTTCCCCTATGCTTGGCCGCATCCACTTAGATTTCCCCAGCTAAACGGTTTTTGGGTTACTTTTGCCCCACATTAACCGCTTGCGGTTGCCGTTGATTGTTTTCAGGCCATTTTTCACCGACGATTGGCTGTTTCTACTTAGTTTTCCCCAATGCTTGGCCGCATCCGCTTAGTTTTCCCCAACTGAACAGTTTTCGGGTTACTTTTGCCCAACATTAAACGCTTGAGCTAGCCGCCAGACTATTTCCGGGCCATTTTTCACCGACGCTTGGCCATATCCGCTTTGTTTTACCCAACGCTTAGCCGCATACGCTTTGTTTTCCCCAGCTAAACAATTTTTGGGTTACTTTTATGCAACATTAACTGCTTACGCTAGTCGCTAGACTGTTTTTGGGCCATTTTTCACCAACGCTTGGCCGTATCCGCTTAGTTTTCGCTAACGCTTGGTCGCATCCGCTTAGATTTTCCCAGCTGGATGGTTTTTGCTTCACGTTTACCCAACGTTAACAGCTTGTGCTTGCCGCCAAATTGTTTTCGGGCCATTTTTCACCGACGCTTGGCCGTATGCGCTTAGATTTCCCCAACGCTTAGCCGCATTCGCTTAGTTTTCTCCAGCTGCACTATTTTCGGGTCACTTTTGCCCAACGTTAACTGCTTGCGCTTGCCGCTGGAATGTTTCAGGCCTTTTTTCACTGACGCTTGGCCGTATCCGCTTAGTTTTACCCAATGCTTAGCAGCATCCGCTTAGTTTTCCTCATCTGAACTATTTTCGGGTCATGTTTGCCTAACGTTGATCGATTGTGGTTGCCGCTGCACTGTTTTCGGGCCATTTTTCACCGACACTTGGCCTTATCCGATTCGTTTCTCCCAACGCTTAGCTGCATCCACTTAGTTTTCCCCAGCTGAACTATTTTCGGGTCACTTTTGCCCAACATTAACCGCTTGCGCTTGTCGATGGAATGTTTTTGGGTTATTTTTCACCGACGCTTCGCCGTATCCTCTTAGTTTTAACCAACGCTTAGCCGCATCCCCTTAGTTTTCACCAGCTAAATTGTGTTCGGGTCACTTTTGCCTAACATTTACCGCTTGCGCTTGTCGCTGGACTGTTCTTGGTGCATTTTTCACCGACGCTTGGCCGTATCCACTTAGTTTCCCCAACGCTTGGCCGCATTCGCTTAGTTTTCCCTGGTTGAACTATTTTCGGGTCACTTTTGCCCAACATTAACCGCTTGCGCTTGTCGCTGGACTATTCTCGGGCCATTTTTCACCGACGCTTGGCCGTATTCGTTTAGTTTTACCCAACGCTTATCCGCATCTGCAAAGTTTTCCCCAGTTGAACTTTTTTCGGGTCACGTTTGCCAAACGTTAACCACTTGCGCTTGCCGCTGGACTGTTTTCGAGCCATTTTTCACCGACGCTTGACCGTGTCCTCGTAGCTTTACCCAACGCTTGGCCGCATCTGCTTATTTTTCCCCATCTGAACGGTTTTTGGGTTATTTTTACCGAACATTAACCATTTACGCTTCACGCTGAACTCCTTTTTGGCCATTTTTCACCAACACTAGGCCATATCCGCTTAGTTTTACCCAACGCTTAGCCGCATCCACTTAATCTTCCTCAGCTGAACTGTTTCGGGTCACTTTGCCCAACGTTAACCGCTTGCCCTTGCCGCTGGACTGTTTTTGGGCATTTTTACATCGACGATTCGCCGTATTTGCTTAGTTTTCCCCAACACTTAGCCGCATCCGTTTAGTTGTTACCAACTCAACTGTTTTCAGGTCACTTTTGCCTAAACTTAACCGCTTGTGCTTCACCGCTGGACTATTTTTGGGCCATTTTTCACCGACGCTTGGTCGTATCCAGTTAGTTTTCACCAGCTGAACTGTTTTCAGTTCACTCTTGCCTAAACTTAACCGCTTGCGCTTGCCGCTGTACTATTTGCGGGTCATTTTTCATCGACGCTTAACCGTATCCGCTTAGTTTTCCCCAGCTGAACTGTTTTGGGGTCACTTTTGCCCAAAGTTAACTGCTTGCGCTTGCCGCTGGATTGTTTTCGGGGCCATTTTTCACCAATGCTTGGCTGTATCCGCTTAGTTTTCCGCAACGGCTGGCTGTATCCGATTAGTTATCCCCAGTTGAATAATTTTTGGGTCACTTTTGCCAAAAATTAACCGCTTGCGCTTGCCGCTAGACTGTTTTCGGGCTATTTTTCCCCATCGCTTGGCTGCATCCGCTTAGTTTTCCTCAGCTGAACTATTTTCAGGTCACTTTTGCCCAACGTTAACTGCTTGCGATTGCCGCTGCACTACTTTCAGGCCATTTTTCTCCGTCGCTTGGCCCTATCCGCTTAGTTTTCCCCAGCTGAACTGTTTTTAGGTCACTTTTGATCAACATCCATTTTTGACCTACGCGTGGCCGTATCCACTAAGTTTTCCCCTACGCTTGGCCGCATCCCGTTAGTTTTCCCTAGCTGAATAGTTTTCGGGTCACTTTTGCCCAACATTAACCGCTTGCGCTTGCCGCTGAACTGTTTTTGGGCCATTTTTCACCGACGCCTGACCCTATCCGCCTAGTTTTCCCCAACTGAACTGTTTTTGGGTCACTTTTGCCCAACATCCATTTTTCACCGATGCTTGGCCATGTCCGCTTAGTTTTCTAATACGCATGGCCGCAACCGCTTAGTTTTCCCCAGCTGAACTGTTTTCGAGTCACTTTTGCCCAGCGTTGACAGCTTGCGTTTGTCACTGGACATTTTTTGGGCCATTTTCCATCGACGCATAGCCGTATCCGCTTAGTTTTCCCCAATGCATGGCCTCATCGGTTTAGTTTACCCCAGCTGAATGGTTTTCGGGTTATTTTTGCCCAACATTAATTGCTTGCGCTTACCGCTGGACTGTTTTCGGACCATTTTTCATCGACGCTTGCCCCTATCCGCTAAGTTTTACCCAATGCTTAGCTGCATCTGCAATGTTTTCCCCACTTGAACTAGTTTCGGGTAACTTTTGCCCAACGTTAACTGCTTGCACTTGCCACTGGAATGTTTTTAGGCCATTTTTCACAGACGCTTGGCCGTATCCGCTTAGTTCTCCCAAGCTGAACGGTTTTCGGGTCACTTTTTCCCAACGTTAACGGCTTGCGCTTGCCACTGGACTTATTTCGAGCCATTTTTCACTGACGATTCGCCGTATCTGCTTAGTTTTGCCCAACACTTTGCCCCATTCATTTAGTTTTCACCAACTCAACCGTTTTCGGGTCACTCTTGCCTAAACTTAGCCACTTGCGCTTCACCGCTGGACTGTTTTCGGGCCATTTTTCACCGATGCTTGGCCGTATTCGCTTAGTTTTCCCCGATGTTTGGCCGCATCCGCTTATGGGCCAGCGACAAGCACAATCGGTTAACGTTGGGCGAAAGTGATCTGAAAACAGTTCAGCTAGGGAAAACTAAGCGGATGCGGCTAAGAATTAGGGAAAACTACAAGGATACGGCTAACCGTCGGTGAAAAATGGCCTGAGAAAAGTCCAGCGGTAAAGCGCAAGCTGTTAACGTTGGAGAAAAGTGTCCCGAAAACAGTTCAGCTATGGAAAACTAAGCAGATGCGGCTAAGCACTAGGGAAAACTAAGCGGATACGGCCAAGCGTCTGTGAAAAATGGCCCGAAAACAGTCCAGTAGCAAGCGCAAGCGGTTAATCTCGGGCAAAAGTAACCCGAAAACCGGTTAGCTGAAACCCGCTTAGTTTTACCCAATGCTTAGTCGCATCTGCAAAGTTTTCCCCAACTGAACTATTTTCAAGTCACGTTTGCCCAACGTTAACCGCTTGCGCTTGCTGCTGGACTGTTTTTGGGCCATTTTTCCCCGACGCTTGGCCGTATCTGCTTAGTTTCCCCAACACTTGGCCGCATCTGATTAGTTTTTCCCGCTTGAACTGTTTTCGGGTCACTTTTGGGCAAAAGTGACCAAAAAACAGTTCTGCTGGGGAAAAGTAAACAGATGCGGCTAAGCGTTGGGAAAAATATGCGGATACGGCCAAGCGTTAGTCACTTTCCCCAATGCTTTGCCGCATCCGCTAAGTTTTTCTCAGCTGAACTGTTTTCGGGTCACTTTGGCCCAACGTTAACTACTTGCGATTGCCATTGCACTGTTTTCGGGTCATTTTTCACCGACGCTTGGCCCTATCTGCTTAGTTTTTCCCAACGCTTAGCTGCATCCGCTTAGTTGTGCCCAGCTGAACTATTTTTGAGTCACTTTTGCCCAATGTTAACCGCTTGCGCTTGCCACTGGAATGTTTTAGGCCATTTTTCACCGACGCTTGGCCGTATCCGCATAGTTTTACCCAATGCTTAGCCGCATCCGCTTAGTTTTTCCGTAGCAGAACCGTTTGCGGGTCAATTTTGCCCAAAATTAACTGCTTTCGCTTGCCGCTGGATTTCTTTCGAGCCATTTTTCACTGACGTTTGCCGTATCCGCTTAGTTTTCCCCAATGCCGCATCCGCTTATTTTTCCATAGCTGAACTATTTTTGGGTCACTTTTCTCCAACGTTAACCGCCTGCACTTGCTGTTGAACTTTTTTCGGGCCATTTTTCACTGACGCTTAGCTGTATCCGCTTAGTTTTACACAACGCTTAGCCGCATCCGCTTAGTTTTCCCCAGCTAAACTGCTTTTGGGTCACTTTTGCCCAAAGTTAACGGCTTGCACTTGCCACTGGACTTTTTTCGAGCCATTTTTCACCAACGGTTCACTGTATCCGCTTAGTTTTCCCCAACGCTTAGCCGCATCCGCTTAGTTTTCACCAGCTTAATAGTTTTCAGGTCACTCTTACCTAAACTTAGCCGCTTGCGCTTCACCGCTGGACTATTTTCGGGCCATTTTTCACCGATGCTTGGTCGTATCCGCTTAGTTTTCCCCAATGCTTGGCCGCATCCGCTTAGATTTCCCCAACTGAATGGTTTCCAGGTTACTTTTTCCCCCACATTAACCGCTTGGCCGTATCCGCTTAGTTTTCCCCAACGCTTTGTGCATCCACTTAATTTTTCCCAGCTGAACTGTTTTCGGGTCACTTTTGCCCAATGTTAGCCGCTTGCGCTTCCCGCTGGTTTGTATTCGGGCCATTTTTCACCGACACTTGGCCCTATTCGCTTAGTTTTACCTAACGCTTAGCCGCATAGGCTTAGTTTTCCCCAGCTGAACGGTTTTCGGGTTACTTTTGCGCAACTTTAAACGCTTGCGTTTGTCTTTGGACTATTTTCGGTTCATTTTGCACCGACGCTTGGTCATATCCGCTTAGTTTTCCTCAGCTAACCGGTTTTCGAGTTACTTTTGCCCAAGATTAACCGCTAGCGGTTGTCGTTGGACTGTTTTTGGCACATTTTTCCGACACTTAGCCGTATCCGCTTAGTTTAACCAACGCTTAGCCGCATCCGCTTAGTTTTCCTCAGCTAACCGGTTTTCGGGTTACTTTTGCCCGAGATTAACCGCTTGCGCTTGCTACTGGACTGTTTTCGGGCCATTTTTCACAGACGCTTGGCCGTATCCGCTTAGTTTTCCCTAGTGCTTAGCCGCATCTGCTTAGTTTTCCATAGCTGAAATGTTTTCGGGACACTTTTCTCCAACGTTAACAGCTTGCGCTTTACCGCTGGACTTTTCTCAGGCCATTTTTCACCGACGGTTAGCCGTATCCTTGTAGTTTTCCCTAATTCTTAGCCGCATCCGCTTAGTTTTCCCTAGCTGAACTGTTTTCAGATCACTTTCGCCCAACGTTAACCGATTGTGCTTGCCGCTGGCCCATAAGCGGATGCGGCCAAACATCGGGGAAAACTAAGCGAATACGGCCAAGCATCGGTGAAAAATGGCCCGAAAACAGTCCAGCGGTGAAGCGCAAGTGGCTAAGTTTAGGCAAGAGTGACCCGAAAACGGTTGAGTTGGTGAAAACTAAATGAATGGGGCAAAGTGTTGGGCAAAACTAAGCAGATACGGCGAATCGTCAGTGAAAAATGGCTCGAAATAAGTCCAGTGGCAAGCGCAAGCCGTTAACGTTGGGAAAAAGTGACCCGAAAACCGTTCAGCTTGGGAGAACTAAGCGGATACGGCCAAGCGTCTGTGAAAAATGGCCTAAAAACATTCCAGTGGCAAGTGCAAGCAGTTAACGTTGGGCAAAAGTTACCCGAAACTAGTTCAAGTGGGGAAAACATTGCAGATGCAGCTAAGCATTGGGTAAAACTTAGCGGATAGGGGCAAGCGTCGATGAAAAATGGTCCGAAAACAGTCCAGCGGTAAGCGCAAGCAATTAATGTTGGGCAAAAATAACCCGAAAACCATTCAGCTGGGGTAAACTAAACCGATGAGGCCATGCATTGGGGAAAACTAAGCGGATACGGCTATGCGTCGATGGAAAATGGCCCAAAAAATGTCCAGTGACAAACGCAAGCTGTCAACGCTGGGCAAAAGTGACTCGAAAACAGTTCAGCTGGGGAAAACTAAGCGGTTGCGGCCATGCGTATTAGAAAACTAAGCGGACATGGCCAAGCATCGGTGAAAAATGGATGTTGGGCAAAAGTGACCCAAAAACAGTTCAGTTGGGGAAAACTAGGCGGATAGGGTCAGGCGTCGGTGAAAAATGGCCCAAAAACAGTTCAGCGGCAAGCGCAAGCGGTTAATGTTGGGCAAAAGTGACCCGAAAACTATTCAGCTAGGGAAAACTAACGGGATGCGGCCAAGCGTAGGGGAAAACTTAGTGGATACGGCCACGCGTAGGTCAAAAATGGATGTTGATCAAAAGTGACCTAAAAACAGTTCAGCTGGGGAAAACTAAGCGGATAGGGCCAAGCGACGGAGAAAAATGGCCTGAAAGTAGTGCAGCGGCAATCGCAAGCAGTTAACGTTGGGCAAAAGTGACCTGAAAATAGTTCAGCTGAGGAAAACTAAGCGGATGCAGCCAAGCGATGGGGAAAAATAGCCCGAAAACAGTCTAGCGGCAAGCGCAAGCGGTTAATTTTTGGCAAAAGTGACCCAAAAATTATTCAACTGGGGATAACTAATCGGATACAGCCAGCCGTTGCGGAAAACTAAGCGGATACAGCCAAGCATTGGTGAAAAATGGCCCCGAAAACAATCCAGCGGCAAGCGCAAGCAGTTAACTTTGGGCAAAAGTGACCCCAAAACAGTTCAGCTGGGGAAAACTAAGCGGATACGGTTAAGCGTCGATGAAAAATGACCCGCAAATAGTACAGCGGCAAGCGCAAGCGGTTAAGTTTAGGCAAGAGTGAACTGAAAACAGTTCAGCTGGTGAAAACTAACTGGATACGACCAAGCGTCGGTGAAAAATGGCCCAAAAATAGTCCAGCGGTGAAGCACAAGCGGTTAAGTTTAGGCAAAAGTGACCTGAAAACAGTTGAGTTGGTAACAACTAAACGGATGCGGCTAAGTGTTGGGGAAAACTAAGCAAATACGGCGAATCGTCGATGTAAAAATGCCCAAAAACAGTCCAGCGGCAAGGGCAAGCGGTTAACGTTGGGCAAAGTGACCCGAAACAGTTCAGCTGAGGAAGATTAAGTGGATGCGGCTAAGCGTTGGGTAAAACTAAGCGGATATGGCCTAGTGTTGGTGAAAAATGGCCAAAAAGGAGTTCAGCGTGAAGCGTAAATGGTTAATGTTCGGTAAAAATAACCCAAAAACCGTTCAGATGGGGAAAAATAAGCAGATGCGGCCAAGCGTTGGGTAAAGCTACGAGGACACGGTCAAGCGTCGGTGAAAAATGGCTCGAAAACAGTCCAGCGGCAAGCGCAAGTGGTTAACGTTTGGCAAACGTGACCCGAAAAAAGTTCAACTGGGGAAAACTTTGCAGATGCGGATAAGCGTTGGGTAAAACTAAACGAATACGGCCAAGCGTCGGTGAAAAATGGCCCGAGAATAGTCCAGCGACAAGCGCAAGCGGTTAATGTTGGGCAAAAGTGACCCGAAAATAGTTCAACCAGGGAAAACTAAGCGAATGCGGCCAAGCGTTGGGGAAACTAAGTGGATACGGCCAAGCGTCGGTGAAAAATGCACCAAGAACAGTCCAGCGACAAGCGCAAGCGGTAAATGTTAGGCAAAAGTGACCCGAACACAATTTAGCTGGTGAAAACTAAGGGGATGCGGCTAAGCGTTGGTTAAAACTAAGAGGATACGGCGAAGCGTCGGTGAAAAATAACCCAAAAACATTCCATCGACAAGCGCAAGCGGTTAATGTTGGGCAAAAGTGACCCGAAAATAGTTCAGCTGGGGAAAACTAAGTGGATGCAGCTAAGCGTTGGGAGAAACGAATCGGATAAGGCCAAGTGTCGGTGAAAAATGGCCCGAAAACAGTGCAGCGGCAACCACAATCGATCAACGTTAGGCAAACATGACCCGAAAATAGTTCAGATGAGGAAAACTAAGCGGATGCTGCTAAGCATTGGGTAAAACTAAGCGGATACGGCCAAGCGTCAGTGAAAAAAGGCCTGAAACATTCCAGCGGCAAGCGCAAGCAGTTAACGTTGGGCAAAAGTGACCCGAAAATAGTGCAGCTGGAGAAAACTAAGCGAATGCGGCTAAGCGTTGGGGAAATCTAAGCGCATACGGCCAAGCGTCGGTGAAAAATGGCCCGAAAACAATTTGGCGGCAAGCACAAGCTGTTAACGTTGGGTAAACGTGAAGCAAAAACCATCCAGCTGGGAAAATCTAAGCGGATGCGACCAAGCGTTAGCGAAAACTAAGCGGATACGGCCAAGCGTTGGTGAAAAATGGCCCAAAAACAGTCTAGCGACTAGCGTAAGCAGTTAATGTTGCATAAAAGTAACCCAAAAATTGTTTAGCTGGGGAAAACAAAGCGTATGCGGCTAAGCGTTGGGTAAAACAAAGCGGATATGGCCAAGCGTCGGTGAAAAATGGCCCGGAAATAGTCTGGCGGCTAGCTCAAGCGTTTAATGTTGGGCAAAAGTAACCCGAAAACTGTTCAGTTGGGGAAAACTAAGCGGATGCGGCCAAGCATTGGGGAAAACTAAGTAGAAACAGCCAATCGTCGGTGAAAAATGGCCTGAAAACAATCAACGGCAACCGCAAGCGGTTAATGTGGGGCAAAAGTAACCCAAAAACCGTTTAGCTGGGGAAATCTAAGTGGATGCGGCCAAGCATAGGGGAAAACTAAGCGGACACAGCCAAGTGTCAGTGAAAAATGGCCCGAAAACAGTCCCGCGACAAGCGCAAGCGGTTAACGTTGGGCAAAAGTGACCCGAAAACTGTTCAGGTGTGGAAAACTAAGCAGATGCGCCTAAGCACTAGGGAAAACTAAGCGGATACGGCCAAATGTTGGGGAAAAATGGATGTTGGGCAAAAGTGAGCCAAAAATATTTCAATTGGGGAAAACTAAGTAGATGTGGCCAAGCGTTGGGAAACCCTAAGCGAATACGGCCAAGCGTCGGCAAAAAATGGCCCGAAAGAAGTCCAGCGGCAAGCGCAAGCGATTAATGTTGGGCATAAGTAACCCAAAAACCTTTCAGCAGGGGAAAACTAAGCGGATGCAGCCAAGCGTTGTGAAAAACTAAGTGGATACGGCCAAGCGTCGGTGAAAAATAGATGTTGGACAAAAGTAACCCGAAAACAGTTCTTTTGCCCAATGTTAACCGCTTGCGCTTGCAGCTAACCTTTTTTTGGGCCATTTTTCATTGACGCCAGGCCCGATCAGCTTAGTTTTCCCCAGCTAAACTTTTTTCAAGTCACTCTTGCCCAACATCCATTTTTCACCGATGCTTGGCCGTATCCGCTTAGTTTTCCCCTACGCATGGCAGCATCAGCTTAGTTTTCTCCTGCTAAATGGTTTTCGGGTCACTTTTGCCCAACGTTAACTGCTTGGGCTTGCCGCTGGACTATTTTCACGCCATTTTTCACCGACGCTTGGCCGTAACCGCTTAGTTCTCCCCAACGCTTAGCAGCATCCACTTAGTCTTCCTCAGCTGAACTGTTTTGGGTCACTTTTGCCCAACGTTAACCACTTGCACTTGCCGCTAGACTATTTTTTGGCATTTTTTCACAGACGCTTGGCCGTATCCACTTATTTTTCCCTATCGCTTCGCCGCATCCGTTTAGTTTTCCCCATCGCTTCGCCGTATCCGCTTAGTTTTCCAAATCGCTTGGCCGCATCCCCTTAGTTTTCCCCAGCTGCACTATTTTCAGATCACTTTTACCCAACGTTAACTGTTTACCGTTGCCGCTAAACTGTTTTCGGGCCATTTTTCACCGACGCCTGGCCCTATCTACTTAGTTTTCCCTAGCTGAATTGTTTTCGGGTCACTTTTGCCCAACATCCATTTTTCACCGATGCATGGCCCTATCCTCTTAGTTCTCCCATACGCATGGCCGCATCCGCTTAGTTTTCCCCTGCTAAACGTTTTTCGGGTCACTTTTGCCCAACGTTAATCGCTTGCGCTTGCCGCCGGACTACTTTCGGGGCATTTTTCACTGACGCTTGGCCGTATCCGCTTAGATTTCCCCAACGCATAGCCCCATCCGCTTAGTTTTCCCCAGCTGAGCAATTTTCGGGTTACTTTTGCCCAAGATTAACCGCTTGCGCTTGCCGTTGGAATTTTTTCGGGCCATTTTTCACTGGCGCTTGGCCCTATCCGCTTAGTTTTTCCCAACGCTTAGCCGCATCCGCTTAGTTTTCCTCAGCTGAACTATTTTCGGGTCACTTTTGCCCAAAGTTAACCGCTTGCGCTTACCGCTGGAATATTTTTGGGCCATTTTTGACTAACGCTTGGCCGTATCCGCATATTTTTCCCAACGCTTAGCCGCATCCGTTTAGTTTTCCCCAGCAGAACTGTTTTTTGGTCACTTTTGCCCAAAATTAACCGCTTGCGCTTGCCGCTGGAATTTTTTCGGGCCATTTTTACTGGCGCTTGGCCGTATCCGCTTAGTTTTCCCCAAAGCTTAGCCGAATCCGCTTATTTTTTCCTAGCTGAACTGTTTTCGGGTCACTTTTCCCCAACGTTAACCGCCTGTGTTTGCCACTGGACTTTTGTCGGGCCATTTTTCACCGATGTCGTATCCGCTTAGTTTTACACAATGCTTGCCCGCATCTTAGTTTTTTGCCAGTTGAATTGTTATCGGGTCACTTTTGCCAAATGATAACGGCTTGCGCTTGCCACTGGACTTTTTTCGAGCCATTTTTCACCGATGGTTTGCCGTATCCGGTTAGTTTTCACCAGCTTAACTGTTTTCGTGTCACTCTTGCCTGAACTTAGCCGCTTGCGCTTCACCGCTGGACAGTATTTGGGCCATTTTTCACCGACGCTTGGCCGAATCTGCTTACTTTTCCCCAACGCTTGGCCGGATCCGCTTAGTTTTCCCTAGTTGAACTGTTTTCAGGTCACTTTTGCTCAACATTAACCGCTTGTGCTTGCCGCTGGACTATTTTCGGGGCATTTTTCACCGATGATTGGTCGTATCCGCTTAGTTTTACCCAATGCTTAGTCGCATCTGCAAAGTTTTCCCCAACTGAACTATTTTCAAGTCACGTTTGCCCAACGTTAACCGCTTGCGCTTGCTGCTGGACTGTTTTTGGGCCATTTTTCCCCGACGCTTGGCCGTATCTGCTTAGTTTCCCCAACACTTGGCCGCATCTGGTTAGTTTTTCTCGCTTGAACTGTTTTCGGGTCACTTTCGCCCAAAGTTAACAGCTTGTTGCTGGACTGTTTTTGGGCTTTTTTTTCGCCGATACTTGGCCGTATCCGCTTAGTTTTCCCCAATGCTTTGCCGCATCCGCTAAGTTTTTCTCAACTGAATTGTTTTCGGGTCAATTTTGCCCAACGTTAAGTGCTTGCTATTGCCATTTCACTGTTTTCGGGTCATTTTTCACCGACGTTTGGCCCTATCTGCTTAGTTTTTCCCAACGCTTAGCTGCATCCGCTTAGTTGTGCCCAGCTGAACTATTTTTGAGTCACTTTTGCCCAATGTTAACCGCTTGCGCTTGCCACTGGAATGTTTTTAGGCCATTTTTCACCGACGCTTGGCCGTATCCGCATAGTTTTACCCAATGCTTAGCCGCATCCGCTTAGTTTTTTCCCCAGTAGAACTGTTTGCGGGTCAATTTTGCCCAAAATTAACTGCTTTCGCTTGCCGCTGGATTTCTTTCGAGCCATTTTTCACTGACGCATGGCTGTATCCGCTTAGTTTTCCCCAATGCTTAGCCGCATCCGCTTATTTTTCCATAGCTGAACTATTTTTGGGTCACTTTTCCCCAACGTTAACTGCCTGCACTTGCTGTTGGACTTTTTTCGGGCCATTTTTCACTGACGCTTAGCTGTATCCGCTTAGTTTTACACAACGCTTAGCCGCATCCGCTTAGTTTTCCCCAGCTAAACTGCTTTCGGGTCACTTTTGCCCAACGTTAACGGCTTGCACTTGCCACTGGACTTTTTTCGAGCCATTTTTCACCGACGGTTCACCGTATCCGCTTAGTTTTCCCCAACGCTTAGCCGCATCATCTTAGTTTTCACCAGCTTAATAGTTTTCGGGTCATTCTTACCTAAACTTAGCCGCTTGCGCTTCACCGCTGGACTATTTTCGGGCCATTTTTCACCGACGCTTGCCCGTATCCGCTTAGTTTTCCCCAATGCTTGGCCGCATCCGCTTAGATTTCCCCAACTGAATGGTTTCCAGGTTACTTTTGCCCCCACATTAACTGCTTGGCCGTATCCGCTTAGTTTTCCCCAACGCTTTGTGCATCCACTTAATTTTTCCCAGCTGAACTGTTTTCGGGTCACTTTTGCCCAATGTTAGCCGCTTGCGCTTCCCACTGGTTTGTTTTTGTGCCATTTTTCATCGACACTTGGCCCTATCCACTTAGTTTTACCCATCGCTTGGCCGCATAGGCTTAGTTTTCCCCAGCTAAACGGTTTTCGGGTTACTTTTGCGCAACTTTAAACGCTTGCGTTTGTCTTTGGACTATTTTCAAACCATTTTGCACCGACGCTTGGTCATATCCGCTTAGTTTTCCTCAGCTAACCGGTTTTCGAGTTACTTTTGCCCAAGATTAACCGCTAGCGGTTGTCGTTGGACTGTTTTTGGGCCATTTTTCACCGACACTTAGCCGTATCCGCTTAGTTTAACCAACGCTTAGCCGCATCCGCTTAGTTTTCCTCAGCTAACCGGTTTTCGGGTTACTTTTGCCCAAGATTAGCTGCTTACGCTTGCTGCCGGACTGTTTTTGGGCCATTTTTCAAACACGCTTGTCCGTATCCGCTTAGTTTTCCCTAGTGCTTAGCCGCATCCGCTTAGTTTTCCCTAGCTGAACTGTTTTCATATCACTTTCGCCCAACGTTAACCAATTGTGCTTACTGCTGGACTATTTTTGGGCCATTTTTCACCGACGTTTGGCCATATCTGCTTAGTTTTATGCAACGTTTGGCCGCATCTGCTTAGTTTTCCCCAGCTGAACTATTTTCGGGTCACTTTTGCCCAACGTTAACGGCTTGGCTTGCCACCGGACTTTTTTCGAGCCATTTTTCACCGACGCTTCTCCGTATCCGCTTTGTTTTCCCCAATGCTTAGCCGCATCCGCTTAGTTTTCACCAGCTAAACAGTTTTCGGATCGCTCTTGCCTAATCTTAGCTACTTGCGCTTCACTGTTGAACTGTTTTCGAGCCATTTTTCACCGACGCTTGGCAGTATCCGCTTAGTTTTGCCCAACACTTAGCCGCATCCGCTTAGTTTTTCCCATCTGAACTGTTTTTCGGGTCACTTTTGCCAATGTTTTCCGCTTCCGCTTCCCGATGGACCTTTTTGGGACCTTTTTCACCGATTCTTCGCCGTATTCGCTTAGTTTTCAATAATGCTTGGCCGTATCCACTTAGTTTTCCCTAAAACTTGGCCGCATCTGCTTATTTTTTCCTCGGCTGAACAGTTTTCACGTTACTTTTGCCGAACGTTTGACGCTTGCACTTCTCGCTGGACTGTTTTTGGGGCATTTTTCACCGACGCTTGGCCAAATCCGCTTAGTTTTCCCCAACGCTTGGTCGTATCCGCTTATTTTTCCCCAATGCTTAGCTGCATGCACTTAGTTTTCACCAGCTGAACTAGTTTCGGGTCACTCTTGCCTAAACTTAGCCGCTTGCACCTCACCGCTGGACTGTCGGGCCATTTTTTACTGACGCTTGGCCGTATTTTCCCCAACGCTTGGTCATATCTGCTTATTTTTCCCCAATGCTTAGCCGCATGCGCTTAGTTGGGTGAAAGTGATCTGAAAACAATTCAGCTAGGTTAACGTTGGGGTGAAAGTGATCTGAAAATAGTCCAACGGCAAGCACAGTAGGTTAATGTTGGGTGAAAGTGATCTGAAAACAGTTCAGCTAGGGAAAACTAAGCGGATGCGGCTAAGAATTAGGGAAAACTACAAGGATACGGCTAACCGTCGGTGAAAAATGGCCTGAGAAAAGTCCAGCGATAAGCGCAAGCGGTTAACGTTGGAGAAAAGTGTCCCGAAAATAGTTCAGCTATGGAAAACTAAGCAGATGCGCCTAAGCACTAGGGAAAACTAAGCGGATACGGCCAAGCGTCTGTGAAAAATGGCCCGAAAACAGTCTAGCAGCAAGCGCAAGCGGTTAATCTTGGGCAAAAGTAACCCGAAAACCGGTTAGCTGAGGAAAAATAAGCGGATGTGGCTAAGCGGTGGTTAAACTAAGCGGATACAGCTAAGCGTCGGTGAAAAATAGCCCAAAAATAGTCCAACGACAAGCGCAAGCAGTTAATCTTGGGCAAAAGTAACCCGAAAACCGGTTAGCTGAGAAAAACTAAGCGGATATGACCAAGCGTCGGTGCAAAATGGACCGAAGACAAACGCAAGCGATTAAAGTTGCGCAAAAGTAACCCGAAACCGTTCAGCTGGGGAAAACTAAGCCTATGCGGCTAAGCGTTAGGTAAAACTAAGCGAATAGGGCCAAGTGTCGGTGAAAAATGGCCCGAATACAAACCAGCGGGAAGCGCAAGCGGCTAACATTGGGCAAAAGTGACCCGAAAACAGTTCAGCTGGGAAAAATTAAGTGGATGCACAAAGCGTTGGGGAAAACTAAGCGGATACAGCCAAGCGGTTAATGTGGGGGCAAAAGTAACCTGGAAACCATTCAGTTGGGGAAATCTAAGCGGATGCGGCTAAGCATTGGAGAAAACTAAGCGGATACGGCCAAGCATCGGTGAAAAATGGCCCGAAAATAGTCCAGCGGTGAAGCGCAAGCGGCTAAGTTTAGGTAAGAATGACTCGAAAACTATTAAGCTGGTGAAAACTAAGCGGATGCAGCTAAGCGTTGGGGAAAACTAAGCGGATACGGTGAGCCGTCGGTGAAAAATGGCTCGAAAAAAGTCCAGTGGCAAGTGCAAGCCGTTAACGTTGGGCAAAAGTGACCCGAAAGCAGTTTAGCTGGGGAAAACTAAGCGGATGCGGCTAAGCGTTGTGTAAAACTAAGCGGATACAGCTAAGCGTCAGTGAAAAATGGCCCGAAAAAAGTCCAACAGCAAGTGCAGGCGGTTAACGTTGGGGAAAAGTGACCCAAAAATAGTTCAGCTATGGAAAAATAAGCGAATGCGGCTAAGCATTGGGGAAAACTAAGCGGATACGGCCAAGCGTCAGTGAAAAATGGCTCGAAAGAAATCCAGCGGCAAGCGAAAGCAGTTAATTTTGGGCAAAATTGACCCGCAAACGGTTCTGCTGGGGAAAAACTAAGCGGATGCGGCTAAGCATTGGGTAAAACTATGCGGATACGGCCAAGCGTCGGTGAAAAATGGCCTAAAAACAATCCAGTGGCAAGCGCAAGCGGTTAACATTGGGCAAAAGTGACTCAAAAATAGTTCAGCTGGGCACAACTAAGCGGATGCAGCTAAGCGTTGGGAAAAACTAAGCAGATAGGGCCAAGCGTCGATGAAAAATGACCCGAAAACAGTGCAATGGCAATCGCAAGCAGTTAACGTTGGGCAAAATTGACCCGAAAACAGTTCAGTTGAGAAAAACTTAGCGAATGCGGCAAAGCATTGGGGAAAACTAAGCGGATACGGCCAAGTATCGGTGAAAAAATAACCCAAAAACAGTCCAACAGCAAGCTGTTAACTTTGGGCGAAAGTGACCCGAAAACAGTTCAAGCGGGAAAAACTAACCAGATGCGGCCAAGTGTTGGGGAAACTAAGCAGATACGGCCAAGCGTCGGGGAAAAATGGCCCAAAAACAGTCCAGCAGCAAGCGCAAGCGGTTAACGTTGGGCAAACGTGACTTGAAAATAGTTCAGTTGGGGAAAACTTTGCAGATGCGACTAAGCATTGGGTAAAACTAAGCGGATACGACCAATCATCGGTGAAAAATGCCCCGAAAATAGTCCAGCGGCAAGCACAAGCGGTTAATGTTGAGCAAAAGTGACCTGAAAACAGTTCAACTAGGGAAAACTAAGCGGATCCGGCCAAGCGTTGGGGAAAAGTAAGCAGATTCGGCCAAGCGTCGGTGAAAAATGGCCCAAATACTGTCCAGCGGTGAAGCGCAAGCGGCTAAGTTCAGGCAAGAGTGACACGAAAACAGTTAAGCTGGTGAAAACTAACCGGATACGGCAAACCATCGGTGAAAAATGGCTCGAAAAAAGTCCAGTGGCAAGCGCAAGCCGTTATCATTTGGCAAAAGTGACCCGATAACAATTCAACTGGCAAAAAACTAAGATGCGGGCAAGCATTGTGTAAAACTAAGCGGATACGACATCGGTGAAAAATGGCCCGACAAAAGTCCAGTGGCAAACACAGGCGGTTAACGTTGGGGAAAAGTGACCCGAAAACAGTTCAGCTAGGAAAAAATAAGCGGATTCGGCTAAGCTTTGGGGAAAACTAAGCGGATACGGCCAAGCGCCAGTAAAAATGGCCCGAAAAAATTCTAGCGGCAAGCGCAAGCGGTTAATTTTGGGCAAAAGTGACCAAAAAACAGTTCTGTTGGGGAAAACTAAACGGATGCGGCTAAGCGTTGGGAAAAATATGCGGATACGGCCAAGCGTTAGTCAAAAATGGCCCAAAAATATTCCAGCGGTAAGCGCAAGCGGTTAACTTTAGGCAAAAGTGACCCGAAAATAGTTCAGCTGAGGAAAACTAAGCGGATGCGGCTAAGCGTTGGGAAAAACTAAGCGGATAGGGCCAAGCGCCAGTGAAAAATGGCCCGAAAAAATTCCAACGGCAAGCGCAAGCGGTTAATCTTGGGCAAAAGTAACCCGAAAATTGCTCAGCTAGGGAAAACTAAGCGGATGGGGCTATGCGTTGGGGAAATCTAAGCGGATACAGCCAAGCGTCAGTGAAAAATGCCCCGAAAGTAGTCCGGCGGCAAGCGCAAGCGGTTAACGTTGGGCAAAAGTGACCCGAAAAACGTTTAGCAGGGGAAAACTAAGCGGATGCGGCCATGCGTATGGGAGAACTAAGCGGATGCGGCCATGCATCGATGAAAAATGGACGTTGGGCGAAACTGACCCGAAAACAATTCAGCTAGGGAAAAGTAAGTAGATAGGGCCAGGCGTCGGTGAAAAATGGCCCGAAAATAGTTTAGCGGCAACGGTAAACGGTTAACGTTGGGCAAAAGTGATCCAAAAATAGTGCAGCTGGGGAAAACTAAGCGGATGCGGCCAAGCGATTTGGAAAACTAAGCGGATATAGCGAAGCGATGGGGAAAACTAAACGGATGAGGCGAAGCGATAGGGAAAAATAAGTGGATACGGCCAAGCGTCTGTGAAAAATTGCCAAAAAATAGTCTAGCGGCAAGTGCAAGCGGTTAACGTTGGGAAAAAGTGACCCAAAACAGTTCAGCTGAGGAAGACTAAGCGGATGCTGCTAAGCGTTGGGGAAAACTAAGCGGTTACGGCCAAGCATCGGTGAAAAATGGCCCGAAAAAAGTCCAGCGGTTAACGTTGGGCGAAAGTGATTGGAAAACAGTTCAGGTGGGGAAGACTAAGCGGATGCGGCTAAATGTTGGGTAAAACTAAGCGGATACGGCCAAGCAGTTAACATTGGGCAAAAGTGAAAAATGGCGCGAAAATAGTCCAGCGGCAAGCCCAAGCAGTTAACGTTGGGCAAAAGTGACCCGAAAACCATTTAGCAGGAGAAAACTAAGCGGATGCTGCCGTGCTTAGGGGAAAACTAAGCGGATACGGCCAAGCATCGGTGAAAAATGCCCCGAAAATAGTCCAGCGGCAAGCGCAAGCGGTTAATGTTGAGCAAAAGTGATCTGAAAAAAGTTCAACTAGGGAAAACTAAGCGGATCTGGCCAAGCGTTGGGGAAAACTAAGAAGATTCGGCCAAGCGTCGGTGAAAATGGCCCAAATACTGTCCTGCGATGGAGCGCAAGCGTCTAAATTCAGGCAAGAGTGACACGAAAACAGTTGAGGTAGTGAAAACTAAGCGGATACGGCAAACCATCGGTGATAAATGGCTCGAAAAAAGTCCAATGGCAAGCGCAGGCCGTTATCATTGAGCAAAAGTGACCCGAAAACAGTTCAGCTGGGAAAAACTAAGAGGATGCGGGCAAGCGTTGTGTAAAACTAAGCGGATACAACGTCGGTAAAAAATGACCCGAAAACAGTTCAGCTAGGTAAAAATAAGCGGATGCGGCTAAGCTTTGGGGGAAACTAAGCGGATACGGCCAAGCGCCAGTGAAAAATGGCCCGAAAAAATTCTAGCGGCAAGCGCAAGCGGTTAATTTTGGGCAAAAGTGAGCAAAAAACAGTTCTGCTGGGGAAAACTAAACAGATGTGGCTAAGCCTTGGGAAAACTATGCGGATACGGCCAAGCGTTAGTCAAAAATGGCTCAAAAATATTCCAGCGGTAAGCGCAAGCGGTTAACTTTGGGCAAAAGTGACCCGAAAATAGTTCAGCTGAGGAAAACTAAGCGGATGCGGCTAAGCGTTGGGAAAAACTAAGCGGATAGGGCCAAGCGCCAGTGAAAAATGGCCCGAAAAATTTCCAACGGCAAGCGCAAGCCGTAAATCTTGGGCAAAAGTAACCCGAAAATTGCTCAGCTGGGGAAAACTATGCGGATGAGGCTATGCGTTGGGGAAATCTAAGCGGATAGGGTCAAGCGTCAGTGAAAAATGCCCCGAAAACAGTCCAGCGGCAAGCGCAAGCGGTTAACGTTGGGAAAAAGTGACCCGAAAAACGTTTAGCAGGGGAAAACTAAGCGGATGCGGCCATGCGTATGGGAGAACTAAGCGGATGCGGCCATGCGTATGGGAAAACTAAGCGGATACGGTCAAGCACCGGTAAAAAATGGATGTTGGGCGAAAGTGACCCGAAAACAGTTCAGCTAGGGAAAACTAAGTAGATAGGGCCAGGCGTCGGGGAAAAATGACCCGAAAACAGTTTAGCGGCAACGGCAAACGTTTAATGTTGGGCAAAAGTGATCCGAAAATAATGCAGCTGGGGAAAACTAAGCGGATGCGGCCAAGCGATTTGGAAAACTAAGCGGATACGGCGAAGCGATGGGGAAAACTACATGGATGCGGCGAAGCGATAGGGAAAAATAGGTGGGTATGGCTAAGCGTCGGTGAAAAAATGCCAAAAAATAGTCTAGCGGCCAGCACAAGCAGTTAACGTTGGGCAAAAGTGACCCGAAACAGTTCAGCTGAGGAAGACTAAGCGGATGCTGCTAAGCGTTGGGGAAAACTAAGCGGTTATGGCCAAGCGTCGGTGAAAAATGGCCCGAACAAAGTCCAGCGGTTAACGTTGGGCGAAAGTGATTGGAAAACAGTTCAGGTGTGGAAGACTAAGCGGATGCGGCTAAATGTTGGGTAAAACTAAGCGCATACGGCCAAGCAGTTAACGTTGGGCAAAAGTGAAAAATGGAGCGAAAATAGTCCAGCGGCAAGCCCAAGCAGTTAACGTTGGGCAAAAGTGACCCGAAAATCATTTAGCAGGAGAAAACTAAGCGGATGCTGCCATGCGTAGGGGAAAACTAAGCGGATACGGCCAAGCATCGGTGAAAAATGGATGTTGGGCAAAAGTGACCCGAAAACAATTCAGCTAGGGAAAACTAAGTAGATAGGGCCAGGCGTCGGTGAAAAATGGCCCGAAAACAGTTTAGCGGCAACGGTAAACAGTTAACGTTGGGTAAAAGTGATCTGAAAATAGTGCAGCTGGGGAAAACTAAGGGGATGCGGCCAAGCGATTTGGAAAACTAAGCGGATACGGCGAAGCGATGGGGAAAACTAAACGGATGCGGCGAAGCGATAGGGAAAAATAAGTGGATACGGCCAAGCGTCTGTGAAAAAATGCCAAAAAATAGTCTAGCGGCAAGTGCAAGTGGTTAACGTTGGGCAAAAGTGACCCAAAACAGTTCAGCTGAGGAAGACTAAGTGGATGCTGCTAAGCGTTGGGGAGAACTAAGCGGTTACGGCCAAGCGTCGGTGAAAAATGGCGTGAAAATAGTCCAGCGGCAAGCCCAAGCAGTTAACGTTGGGCAAAAGTGACCCGAAAACCATTTAGCAGGAGAAAACTAAGCTGATGCTGCCATGCGTAGGGGAAAACTAAGCGGATACGGCCAAGCATCGGTGAAAAATGGATGTTGGGCAAGAGTGACTTGAAAAAAGTTTAGCTGGGGAAAACTAAGCGGATCGGGCCAGGCGTTGGTGAAAAATGGCCAAAAAAAAGGTTAGCTGCAAGCGCAACCGGTTAACATTGGGCAAAAGTGACCCGAAAACAGTTCAACTGAGGAAAACTAAGCGGATACGGCTAAGCGTTGGGTGAAACTAAGCGGATACGGCAAAGCGTAGGTCAAAAATGGCCCGAAAAAATTCCATTGGTAAGCGCAAGCCGTTAATTTTGGGCAAAAGTAACTCGAAAACCGTTCAGTTGGGAAAAACTAAGCGGATGCGGCGAAGCGTTGGGGAAAGCTAAGCAGATACAGCCAAACGTCCGTGAGAAATCTATGTTGTGCAAACTGACCCAGAAACAGTTCAGCTGGGGAAAACTAAATGGGTATGGCCTAGCGTCGGTGAAAAATGGACCGAAAACAGTCCAATGGCAACCGCAAATGGTTAACGTTGGGCAAAAGTGACCTGAAAATAGTGCAGCTGGGGAAAACTAAGCGGATGCGGCTAAGCGTCGGTGAAAAATGGCCCGAAAACTGTCCAGCAGCAAGCGCAAGCGGTTAAGTTTAGGCAAGAGTGACCCAAAAACAGTTCAGCTGGTGAAAACTAACCGGATGCAGCTAAGCGTTGGGGAAAACTAAGCGGATACGGCCAAGCCTCGGTAAAAAATGGCCCGAAAACAGTCCAGCGGTGAAGCGCAAGCGGCTAAGTGTCGGCAAGAGGCAAGAGTGACGCGAAAACAGTTGAGTTGGTGAAAACTTAACGGATGCAGCTAAGCGTTGGGGAAAAATGGCTCGAAAAAAGTCCAGTGGCAAGCGCAAGCCATGAACGTTGGGCAAAAGTGACCCGAAAACAGTTCAGGTGAGGAAAACTAAGCGGATACGCCCAAGCGTTGCGTAAAACTAAGCGGATATGGCCAAGCGTCAGTGAACGTTGGGCAAAAGAGACCCGAAAACAGTTTTAGCTGGGGAAAACTAAGCGGATGCTGCCAAGCGTAGGGCAAAACTAAGCGGATACGGCCAAGCGTCGGTGAAAAATAGCCCGAAAACAGTTCAGCGGCAAGTGCAAGCGATTAACGTTAGGAAAAAGTGACTCAAAAACCGTTTACCAGGGGAAAACTAAGCGGATGAGGCCATGCGTAGGGGAAAACTAAGCGGATACGGCCAAGCGTCGGTGAAAATTGGATGTTGGGCAAAAGTGACCCGAAAACAATTTTGCTGGAGAAAACTAAGCGGATAAGGCTAGGCGTCGGTGAAAAATGGCCCGAAAATAGTTTAGCAGCAACCACAAATGGTTAACGTTGGGCAAAAGTGACCCGCAAATAGTGCAGCTGGGGAAAACTAAGCGGATGCGACCAAGCTATGGGGAAAACTAAGCGGATGCGGCCAAGTGATTGGGCAAAATAGCCAGAGAACAGTCCAGCGGCAAGCGTAAGCGGTTAATATTTGGCAAAAAGTAACCCGAAAACTAATCAACTGGGGAAAACTAAGCAGATGCGGCCAGCCGTTGCAGAAAACTAAGCGGATACAGCCAAGCATCGGTGAAAAATGACTCTGAAAATAGTCCAGCGGTTAACATTGGGCAAAAGTGACCCGAAAACAGTTCAACTGGGGAAAACTAAGAGGATACGGCTAAGCGTCGGTGAAAAATTGCCCGAAAACAGTACAGCGGCAAGCACAAGCGGTTCAGTTTAGGCAAGAGTGACCCGAAAACAGTTCAGCTGGTCAAAACTAAGCAGTTGTAGCTAAGCGTTGGGGAAAACTAAGCGGATACGGCCAAGCATCGGTGAAAAATGGCCCCAAAACAGTCCAACGGTGAAGTGCAAGTGGCTAAGTTTAGGCAAGAGTGACCCGAAAACAGTTGAGTTGGTGAAAACTAAATGGATGCGGCAAAGCGTTGGGCAAAACTAAGCAAATACGGTGAATCGTCAGTGAAAAATTGCTCGAAATAAGTCCAGTGGCAAGTGCAAGCCGTTAACGTTGGGCAAAAGTGACCCGAAAATCATTCAGCTTGGGAAAACTAACCCGATGCGGCCAAGCGTTGCGTAAAACTAAGCGGATACGGGCAAGCGTCTGTGAAAAATGGCCTAAAAACATTCCAGCGGCAAGTGTAAGCAGTTAACGTTGGACAAAAGTGACCCGAAAATAGTTCAAGTGGGGAAAACTTAGCAGATGCAGCTAAGCATTGGGTAAAACTTAGCGAATAGGGGCAAGCGTCAGTAGAAAAATGGTCCGAAAACAGTCCAGCGGTAAGCGCAAGCAATTAATGTTGGGCAAAAATAACCCGAAAACCGTTCAGCTGGGGTAAACTAAGCCGATGAGGCCATGCGTTGGGGAAAACTAAGCGGATACGGCTAAGCGTCGATGAAAATGGCCCGAAAAATGTCCAGTGGCAAACGCAAGCTGTCAACGCTGGGCAAAAGTGACTCGCAAACAGTTCAGCTGGGGAAAACTAAGCGGTTGCGGCCATGCGTAGGTGAAAACTAAGCGGACATGGCCAAGCGTCAGTAAAAAATGGATGTTGGGCAAAATTGACTCAAAAATAGTTCAGTTGGGGAAAACTAGGCGGATAGGGTTAGGCGTCGGTGAAAAATGGCCCAAAAACACTTCAGCGGCAAGCGCAAGCGGTTAATGTTGGGCAAAAGTGACCCGAAAACTATTCAGCTGGGGAAAACTAATCGGATGCGGCCAAGCGTAGGGGAAAACTTAGCGGATACGACCAAGCATAGGTTAAAAATGGATGTTGATCAAAAGTGACCTGAAAACAGTTCAGCTGGGGAAAACTAAGCGGATAGGGCCAAGCATCGGAGAAAAATGGCATGAAAGTTGTGCAGCGGCAATCGCGAGCAGTTAACGTTGGGCAAAAGTGACCTGAAAATAGTTCAGCTAAGGAAAACTAAGCGGATGCAGCCAAGCGATGGGGAAAAATAGCCCGAAAATAGTCCAGCGGCAAGCGCAAGCGGTTAATTTTGGGCAAAAGTGACCCAAAAACTATTCAACTGGCGATAACTAATCGGATACGGCCAGTCGTTACAAAAAACTAAGCGGATACAGCCAAGCATTGGTGAAAAATGGCCCCGAAAACAGTCCAGCGGCAAGCGCAAGCAGTTAAATTTTGGCAAAAGTGACCCCAAAACAGTTCAGCTGGGGAAAACTAAGCTGTACGGTTAAGCGTCGGTGAAAAATGACCCGAAAACATTACAGCGGCAAGCGCAAGAGGTTAAGTTTAGGCAAGAGTGAACCGAGAACAGTTCAGCTGGTGAAAACTAACCGGATACGGCCAAGCGTCGGTGAAAAATGGCCCAAAAATAGTCCAGCGATGAAGCGCAAGCGGTTAAGTTTAGGCAAAAGTGACCTGAATACAGTTGAGTTGGTAACAACTAAATGATGCGGCTAAGTGTTGGGGAAAACTAAGCAGATACGGCGAATCGTCGGTGTAAAAATGCCCAAAAACAGTCCAGCGGCAAGGGCAAGCGGTTAACGTTGGGCAAAGTCACCCGAAACAGTTCAGCTGAGGAAGATTAAGTGGATGCGGCCAAGCGTCGGGTAAAACTAAGCGGATATGGCCAAGTGTTGGTGAAAAATGGCCAAAAAAGAGTTTAGCGTCAAGCGTAAATGGTTAATGTTCGGTAAAAATAACCCGAAAACCGTTCAGATGGGGAAAAATAAGCATATGCGGCCAAGCGTTAGGTAAAGCTACGAGGACACGGTCAAGCGTCGGTGAAAAATGGCCCGAAAACAGTCCAGCGGCAAGCGCAAGTGGTTAATGTTTGGCAAACGTGACCCGAAAAAAGTTCAACTGGGGAATACTTTGCAGATGTGGATAAGCGTTGGGTAAAACTAAGCGGACACGGCCAAGAGTCGGTGAAAAATGGCCCGAGAATAGTCCAGCGACAAGCGCAAGCGGTTAATGTTGGGCAAAAGTGACCCGAAAACACTTCAACTAGGGAAAACTAAGCGAATGCGGCCCAGCGTTGGGGAAACTAAGCGGATACGGCCAAGCGTCTGTGAAAAATGCACTGAGAACAGTCCAGGGACAAGCGCAAGCGGTAAATGTTAGGCAAAA